>JANAVB010003599.1:3251694-3805666 GCA_029216955.1 Iris pallida | reverse complement strand
AGCCTCGGCGCATCCAAGGTTTAAACCCATGCGCGTTGGCGGACAAAGACCACGGCACATCATTAAAGACTCAAGGCCTATGTGCGTTGGCGGGACAATGAGACTTACCAACCACCTCCGGCCGAACTTCGACAGGCCGACGGGGAACGACCGCCGCCGCAACATCCGCGGACTCTTTCGCTTTCTCCTTCCCCTTGCCGGCAGCGCCGCGAGGAGTCTTGGGAGCCATTCTCTCGAAGAAGGAGAAGTTAGGGTTTTGAAGAAGAAACTCTAAAGAAGCAGAGGCACAGAGAAGAAGAACTCTTTCTCTCTCCGACTCTTACCTATTTATAGGGCATGGTCGCACGCGTGAACAGATGACGTGTGATCTCAGCCGTCGCCTCGGGTTCTGTGCAAGGATAGCAGCAAATAAAACCAAAAGATCATCATTAATCTTTTCGGTTACCGAGGCACCATCATCATTAACTGAGAAGAGCATGCGCCCGAACAGGCATGCGCCCAGAAATCATGCGCCCTGACCTCCATGCTTCTTATTCAAAGTATTCCAAAACTTACTCAAAAGTTTTGAAAACTTTGAAGGGGGTCTTGTAGAAGCATGGAATTTCACAACCAGAAAGCCCATGCGCCAGACACTACATGCGCCAGAACTCAGATGAAGAACTTCACAGCAAAGTCAATAACTATAGACATTTGAAGAAGGACTTTTTATTTATATATAAAAGTCTATTACATGTCTAGAAAAGGCTGTACAAAGGAGAATTCCTACAAAGGAAAGAGCCTAAGTCTACAGCCAGCAGCCATCATGCGCCTTCAGATAAGCGCAGCAACCACCATGCACCACCAGATAGGCGCAGCATCACTATGCGCCACCAATAAGGCGCAGCAGATATCATGCGCCTCCATCCAGGCGCTATCCCATCATCTCTTCAGCACCTCAGTTATGTGCATCCCTTCAGCCAAATTCTTCCAGCCAGGCTCACCTGGCCGAGCAGAGCCCAGTTATGTGCCGCTCTTCCAACCAGGCTCGCCCGATAAATGCTTCGACACAAAGCATTTAACCCTCTGGCTGGAACCAAGGAAGAGAAGAGCACCGCAAATGCTGTGGCCAGGGGAGGCTTCGAAAGATCCTCCAAAGCCGAAGGAAGACCGTGATCGAAACCATGGCTAAAGGAGCAGCTTTCGACACGATCAAAGTGGGGAAACCCCTACTTTGCAGGAAGAGAGAGCCTTGCACCGCCATTCCGATCTACGGCTCTTCCGGAATAACGGAGACGAGGCTCGAGCATCCTTATCTTTGGATGCAACAGGCACCTTCCGCCTGCCTCAGAAGCCCTCGACTCCGTCTTTTGGATGTAACAGTCACCTTCAAGTGCATCAAAGATAACACATCGTCTCATCTTCACCCTCGGGAGCACTTCGTCAGCAGAATGCACCCGTATGTTCAAATTCATATTGGAAGTACGTGAGGGAATGAGAAGCAAATCTTCTCTCCATGCCACTATTTATAGGCCGGGCAGATCAAACCCACGCGCCATGTGGATGGCCCTCCGAATTCCGTGCAATGAATTTACATTAAATGGATGAACCGGACGCCTCGAATTCAGCCAAACGGCTATTTATAGCACTCGAAGAGCGAGACAGCCGCATCATTAAAAGACATGTCCGATGCGCCAGCCAGACAGCGCATCACACGGACGCGCCCTTCGGCGTCAGGCGCATCACACAGACGCGCCCTACAGTACTCGGCGCATTACAGAGGGTGCGCCCTCACACATCTCCATACCGAGTGGAACGCCAACCGACGCGCCCACTCAGCTGTCCATCGAACATCACCAACATTAAATGCTGAACTGACAGAGTTGGCAGCACGTCTCCCAAAGTCTGAACAGTTGACAGCTTTTCAGAAAACGAAGCGTCGGCAACGTCAGCATCATCATGACCTTGTTCCGACGGCTACTGCCACGTGGCCACTCCACCATCAGCATGCGCCTCTACGGCCATGCGTCCAAATCAGCATGCGCCTCAAAAGCCATGCGCCTCAGACTGCTCTCTGATCCCGAAAGACAGAAGGAAAGTCGCCTGCATGCGCCTCAAAAGCCATGCGCCCCAAATGGTTTGTAACTCCTAAAGGTTATGAGCCGCAGCCTCCTCCTGCGTCCAATCCAAGGCGCAGCCCACCAGATCACTCCTCTCCACCAAATCCGAGATCTTCGAACCATGAGTCGACGACACGTGTCTTTTGACTCAATTCGTCCAAGATTTCAGCAACGGAAAGATCTTCTCTCTGCTACGTGCCGGCTCACAACAGCAGTATGAAGAGTTCTCCCCCTCGATCAGGGCGCAGCATCCATGCGCCTCCATCAGCAACCTCCACGTGGCGTTCCCACACCGGCGCATCCTACATGCGCGCATGAGCAGCCAGCCTGCAAAACTATAAATAGAAGGGTCATCTCCTTCACACACACACACACAGAGACTCAGAACAGAAGACTCATAACACAGAGAGAATCACCGAGAGGCAGTTCTAGACACTCAACGTCTTCCTCCTCTCAGCAAGCTCCAGCACCCAGAGCAATCCACACCTTCAGAGAACCGATAACCGTCGTCAGCCGGTCAACGGAGTCAACGCATTACCACTCGCTCCATTGGCACTAAGGACCCAGCTTAAACAAAAGTGTACTCCTAGGACTACATCTAAGTCCTATATTGTATCACTATTCTGTTTGTATTAAGATTTCAATCAAAACAATTTTAATGGCAAACAATAGTTATACCTTCTTTTTGCCCTCCTTCTTGATTACTAGCCTCTGGCTCATGTGCAACCTTCTTAAATCTCTTCACAACAACTCTCTCTTCTTGCATATCTATATCTTCTCCCTCTTCTCTAACTTGGGTTCCATTTGATGCTGATGTTTGCGACATGGTGTGAAGATTGCGAATGGAGAGTCACTGACGAGTTTTTGAATAGGGTTTAAAGATTTTGGAGGAGGAAACCTAGATACGAAAAGGACCAGCGTATGGAAGAAGAGGAAGAATAGAAACTTTTTGGTTTTGAAGAGTAGGTTTCGTGAGTGTTTTGAAAAAATTAGAAGGGCAATAAGGTCATGATGCACCCTTTTATATATTTTTAGCTAATTCTGGGCACGCGATGAAATGTTATTTTGCGGTGGGTTTTATCATAAAACTTTTGCGGTTTTTGGGCATTTTATAAATTTTCTCTTGTCAATAACTTGAAATTTTTTCTCAATACATAGGGTCAGATGCATAAATCACTTTAGCACGAAGAGAGGGTATATCCATAGGGTTAGAGGCACAGGTTAGGATATTTTAGGATTATATGGCAGCAGGATTATGATACAAATGAACATTTTGATATCATTTTTATCCCACATTTTAAGAACATTATAACTCAACAAAACAAATGAACATAATACATTAGATAAAAGAAGAAAAAAAATTATCGTCTTCCATATTCAATCATTTCAGTTTGGACTCTTTTCTGCTTAATTATATTATATTGTTGCGCAACTTGGATAGTACTTCATTGTGCTATGAAGTTGCAATCCATTCAGCAGCTTTGCATGTTTCCATTCCCGAATCAAACTGCATATAACAAGCATAACATCAAAAATATTGCTCTAAAAAGTGTAAGTTTTTGACGATATATTTTCAGACTTACATTGAGAGAACGAGAGTCCAGACTACATCCTTCTTTCATGAATTCAATTACAAAAATCCCACAATCAAATAAATTGCCTTGGCGGGGAACATAAGGGCGACGTTTTATGGGCGCAAAAGTAGAAAAGTTGAACCTACATCTCTCAACTTTAAAATCTCTTCTTCGATAAAGAGATCCAAATTTGAAAGATACAATTACCATAATACAATATGTATTAGTATACCGCGGATCTTGTACGCAATTCATAAAAATTGATGAATATGAGCTTACTATTTCTTTTATGACTGATTTATTTTGAATCGGATCATCTGTAGATGCAAGTGTGTCCCAAATTTTAACAGTCCTTGTGTTTAACCATAACTCTTGTAAGAGTATAGTGTCCAGACAAAAGAATATGTATGTATATCTGAATCATGATTAATTAAGTAAAACAAATTAGTAAATTTTTAGAAAATTAGGATTAATATTTAAACAGAAATATATTAATACATGTCACGACCCGATCCCAAATTATTGGGTCGAACCGGATCATGTCCAGCATGTACCGTTGTGAGACGGCGGCAGTAAGCTGTTCTATATGCAGGTATTCACAACAACATCTATACATTTGTCACAACTTGAATATAAGGAAATTTTAAAACTTTTTATTCAACAATTGAAAGTACAACTGGAAATGAAAGAACTGAAATAAAGTACTGAATTCTAATTAATAAATTCCAAAATAATAAAACTAGAAAACTGAAAAAACAACTAGCTAGGCGCTCGGCTCATCAGCCTCTGGTTCTGCGTCCTCCAAGGGGGACTCTGGTAAAACTACAGGGTACAATAGCGGGTCATAGTAGCTATTGTATAATAGCTCAGCATCCTCAATATCACTTAAAAATGTTGGTCTCCAGTCAGGAGGGAGCAAGTACGAATATGTATCTCACATTTCAAATAATAATGGAAAAGTGCAGGCTAAACAGTTGAAACAATATTTTCTAGCAGTTTAACAATTCATTTAAAATAATGTGATTTGAATGTGTAAACGTCTATGACCGGCTTGGGTTGTACAATAGCATCTTAGCGACGCGTTACGGCTTATTCCCATGTGTAAGAGGGGTAAGCTCGCACAATAACAATATGAGGGGTATTGGTCATAAACGCTACACTATTCTCCCAATATCCCTACCATCAATATCAATCAATATTTGAACCCTAGGAGAGGGTTCCGTGTAGCAATGTGGTTTAAACATGCAACTTGACAATTACTAAATAAAATACAAGAAAACATAACCGTAACTTGTCTCTGTTGATTAACTGGATCGGGAAAGTCGGTACCGAGGAGGAAGTCAAGTATGTCTCCGAGATCCTACAGTTGAGAACCTTGACTTAGAACCATAATAAAACCATTCTAGGTGTGCTAGTTACAATCTCTAGAAGCAGACCCTAGTCAGATTTTAAGTTATTAATTAATCTACCGAAAATTGTCTAACGTCGCAATCTACGTTCGTTATCATTTTAATTGAATAAGTCGGTTACTGATTAATTGGAAAAAATAGCAATTACTGGTTAATTTGGCAGAACTTTGTATTATATATATATATATATATATATATATATATATATATATATATATATATATATATATATATATATATATATATATATATATATATATATATATATATATATATAACTAGGCTTTTTCTTTTAAATGAGAAAACATGTGAATTGCTAAATTACTAGATTATTTATTATGAGAAAACTTATTAATTTTCTTTATAAAATATATATCCATTTTATATTCTACGTGTTTAACGGCGAAATCAACATTCCAGAAAAATAAGAAAAAGCTACGCTACACAATACAGGGTCATAGAGAAATAAAAGAAAAACTGGGCTTATGTCCTTTACAATTTTTTTACATAAATTAATTAATCTTAAGGCGAGCTCTGAGTGCCGCGAACGGTCCAAACAGTAGGCCGAGGCCCTGCACCATAAATACTAAAAGCAGTACCAGTTCTAAAATAAATTATAATTAAATTAAAAATTAAAGAGTCTCAGACTTGGTCATGCAATCTCATGTTGCTGGCTAACGCCTCAACGTACAGGAAACCCTGTAGCGTTTGCGTTTCGTCGAGGCTCATTCGACCGATATGGTCGTCGCCTAACTGGTGGTACAAAATCCATAAAATCCAAAAATCCATAAAATCCAATCTATAAATCATTTTGCAAAGACCGGTTTTCTTTAAAAAATAGGTTTTATTCAAATTGCTAATTTTTTTATAAGAAATCCCTTTTAAAAATATTTTCTGAAAATTTGGGCAACATCTCCTCTGTAATTGAACAACCCAACCCTGGGAGGATGCCAATCCGCAACACAAATAAATATCCCAAATCAGGGATCACTAATTACCAACCCAAAAATGAATATCCAATCCAAAAGCCAACCACAACACAATATATCCAAAAATAGAAAATACGCCGCAACGTAACCGATAATCTACGTATCACCCAAAAGCAACAATATTTCAAAATACCAATTTCCGAAACGGGATCGGGACCGCGTCATCACAGACTATAAACGTGAGGAACACGGGGACACGAAGTTATACCTCAAATGCTCGGCTAGAGCTCTCAGATGAAAATATTAGAAGAATAAATTCTGCGGACAGCGGGAAACCGGCTCGAAAAAGCGCACAGAGACAACGGATCGGGAAACACACCGAACAGCGCACAGACGCGCTGGACAATGGAGGGACGCTGACCCGGGTGGGCAGCGCTGGTCGGGGCTGTCACGACCCGCTCCCAATTTTGGGATACGAGTACGTGGCCAAGTCCAGCCTACGCCGCAGCATCGGCGGTAGTACGCTGTCTATGATAACAATGGTCCACAACAAGCACAACACGCATATATATCATCCACAACTAAGCCAGCAAAAATTACTAAAATATCCAACGGTCTTAATATTATAAATATGAAAAATTCACTACAACTCAGAAAGTCTCGGGAACAAACCCGGATAGCAGAAAATAAAATAGACAACTAACTCCATAACTATAACTACTAACTAATGCGAATCCATAAGGAAGAAAATATGCTAATTCGCATCAGTGCTGGAACCGGGTACGCCAGTGACGTCAGGGTCGCCAACATACTCACCGTAGAGCTCGGGGCAAATCTCTTCGTCTAAAGCTAAAAAATAGTTATCCAGTCAGGATTGGAGCAAGATCACCATAACACTATATTACACAATATAGTATACAAGCATGAAGGAAAGATAAAAGGAATTTAACTGAAGATAAGTATAGTCATGACATTGTATGATAAGAAAGTACCTTTGGGACGTGATAACAATATAAAGGTAGACTTGACATACCACTAAGACATGATGACAATAAGAAGGTAGACTTGACGAAAGAAGAACAATAGACAATAGAGCAACAATAATTAAGTCACGTATACTGTGTGTTTTAGAATACCAACTTTCAGCATGCGGACGACTTGGGATATCCGTCAGTCATACGTGTGGTGCATGACTGATATTATGCAATCAATGTATAGGGGGTCTGTATTCAATTTGTTGACCACATGCTTACTTGTCGTATTCCCCCGCCCGACTCACTTCACAATACATGTCCACCACAATAAACATTAGCAATACGATAAACTGTAAATGATAGGAAACAATGAGTAAGGCATGAACATGTATGTATATCCAACCGATTCTAACTCTCGTGCACAATAGTAATCATGAACAACGACAATCATGAACCATAAGGGAGTAATAGTGAAAAGACGACACGAAGATACATGTAGTATAAAATAAAGTAAACATAGGTCATAGTGATGCTTGCCTGCTCCGATAGATAATAAAGTCACAAGTCAAGACGTCATATCCCAATCTACACCGACACAAAAACAATCACAAGTTAGATCAACGATTCCCACTCTAATAATCCTAGAAAGTGGCTAATGGGTTAAATCAATTAATACTAATCTAATCCTGAAATAAATCATCTAAAATTCTATTTTAACCTATTTAATTCTGAAATAACCATCTACACACAAATATTTGGCCAAAGAAATTTACGGTTCCAAATTTGGGACTCGTGACACGCAAACCGAGACATACTGTTGACTAACTAGTCAAATATTATGAATTCAAAGTTTGAATGTGCAACATGATAGATTTCAGTGCCATGAGTGCACTGGAATTGACCGTGCCGCAAAATCACGATTTGGTCAAAAGTTATCGCCATTATGGCTAACCATGACCAAATCGATGAACCGTTGACCAAATCTGACTTCTATAAACAAAATAAAATATTAGATGAAACTCTAAATTTTTGGAAAAATTATATGTTGTAGATCTCGGTGTCAGCTTTCCAAAACTTCAAACGGATCGCGAAACGGAGTTCGGGATTGCTCGAAATCTCGAAAACCGTGCGACGTGTTGATTTTTGGACAACCGACACTCAAATAATTATTCAGAAATTCGAGATCAAAATACCAGAAAATAAATTATATATTCAAAAACCTAACCTCAATACGCTTCTAACAAAAAAAATTGCACGCCAAAAGGATGTCTAGATCAACGGCAATCGCTCCGCGAAGTCGAAGATCCCAATCAAACTCTCCCACTAAAGCTGCTGAATATAAAATAGGGTTTCGGAAAACCTAAATAAACTAATATATATATATAGGCAATAGGAGTCGGTGGCTGCGGCTTTGAGGCGGCTGGGCGGGGACACGTGGTAGCATCTGCTGCCTCCCGCCCAGATCCCACGGATGAGGAGTAAGCCGGCTTGGTTAGCGGCTCCGAGTTTGACTCGGATTACCAATCCGGCTCGGAGACCGAGCTCCCCCGCCCCCCTCTCACTGACACGTGGGCCCGCCCTCCCCGCTTCAGCGGCTGACGTATGGGCCCCCGCTGCTGACTGTGTATAATTAAATTAGAAAATAGGTTTTTTTTTAATTACAGAAAATTAAATAAAAATCAGGAAAAATCCTAAAAATTCCAAATAAATCCCAGAAAATTCCTAAAAATTCCTAGAAAAATCTAGAAAATATTTTAGGGGTTCTAGAGCCCAAATATATTATTTGGCCTCAAAAATACTCTCGGGTGCCTTCACAAAAATTCCTAGAAGCTTAAGGAAATAATGAAACCATATATAAAAATTATCTGAAAATGTCCTAAAAATCCAAGAAATTCTAAAATAATAAAATGATACTCTAGAGGCTGTCTGGGGACCCTGGGGACCACATATGTCCTAGTTTTACAATACTTAAGCTATAGGCTTAGGCACACACCCTTGTGATCCCAAATCAAATCTCCACTTACCTACGATTCAAACCATTATATAAATGATAATAAAAAAATAAAAAAATGCTCTCTAAAATAAATAAATAATTTTCGGGAGACAAGTGCTACAAACTATCCCCCTTAAAAGATTTTTGTCCTCAAAAATCAAAACATCATAAATAATATAGTATAATACCTAACTCTTACAAGCAATAATTTCTTAAGCTAAGTCACAGAGAGATAATGGCTAGGAACATAAGGAAACTAACAACTAACTAAGCATGCATACCAACTAAAACTAAAGAAGGCTTTCAAGGAAACATATTTAAGTTACCTATGTCTTGGGGTTGAGTCAAAGCCACAAATGCTTGTCCTTGACGTTGTGCTCCTCCAAACTGCTGTTGCAAAACTGGCTTATGAGCTGGTGCTACGGGGCATTCTCGCACTTGGTGGTCTAGTGATCCACAAAGAAGACAAAGTCCTAACCTCTTCCTACAATGGTCCCACTTGTGTCCTTCTCTTCCACAATAATTACACTTAGGCTTGGGTGGGATAGGCTTTTGTTGTGGCTGGGATGATACCACCCTAGTTGGAGGATGATGTTGATGCTGGATTTGAAGGGTCTTATGAGAATTATTAGGACATTTTGATGTTTCTTGTGGACTACCATCTCTACCTCTCTTTTGGAAAGCTACTTTCTGCCTTAGGATAGATTCTTGACGCCTAGCTGCATTCAAGATAGCTGTATAGGATGTTGGGTCTACTGACGCTGTTAAACTCTGCAACTTGTAATTCAGCCCAGAATGGAACTTCTCCGCCTTCTCTTCTTCCGTAGATACAAGAGTAGGAGCAAAACGACTCAAGCGACTAAATTCTGTATCATATTCGTCCACTGTCATGCTCCCCTGCTCTAGTCGTATGAATTGATCCCGCAGCTCCTTTCGAACAGTGGTGGGGAAGAACATGGTATTAAAGAGGTCCGTAAACTCTTCCCATAACACATTCTTGTCCAACCGTCTTTCTTGTGCTGCCCACCAATGATGTGCATTGTCCTTGAGCTGCAACTTCACTGCTTTTATCCATTTCTCCGGTGGCAGCTCCGACGCCTCTAGTAGTGTCTCTATCTCTACTAGCCAGTTGGTGACTTCTATAGGTTTCTCCGAGCCAGTAAATGGAGGTGGGTTCATCTTACGAAACCCATTAATAGTAACCACACGGTCTTGTCGCGCTTCTACGCTCCTCTCTAGAACATTTGTATGTCTCTGCTGAGTCTCCATCATGCCCTGGAATAACGTAAGGAGATGAGCTCCATCCACAGTTACTCCTTGGGTTGGGGCTGTTGGTGGTGGTGGTGGAAGATCCTCAGCACTAACTCTATCTGGTTGAGGGTTAGAGGGCTCTACGAATTCTGTACTCTCTGTTGTCGATCCTTCGGGTTCGGGAGTAGCAAAAGGGTTAGCTACCCTTTTCTCCTTACGGATCGCACTGCGCCTTGTCTCAACCATTGTAAACTAAAAGGAAAGAAAGGATATGGTTAGAACGGTAGATGCAAACATATCGAAGAAATCACGGACGGAATCAAGCAAGATGCAATTTAAGAGACAATAAGATCCTAAGATAAAATAGACTCATAAGGTTAGAAGTCCTATTTTGTGGATGATACAACCTCCTAACTTCAACTCTATTCGCAGGCTCGTAGTAGTACATCTAACTTAAGCACTACCACAAGTTCGCAGTCTTTTGCGAAATTGGACCTGCATGGGCCACCATAAAAACTTGTCACGACCTGCCCCCAATTTTGGGATACGAGTACGTGGCCAAGTCCAACCTACGCCGCAGCATCGGCGGTAGTACGATGTCTATGATAACAATGGTCCACAACAAGCACAACCCGCATATATATCATCCACAACTAAGCCAGCAAAAATTACTAAAATATCCAACGGTCTTAATATTATAAATATGAAAAATCCACTACAACTCAGAAAGTCTCGGGAACAAACCCGGATAGCAGAAAATAAAATAGACAACTAACTCCATAACTATAACTACTAACTAATGCGAATCCATAAGGAAGAAAATATGCTAATTCGCATCAGTGCTGGAACCGGGTACGCCAGTGACGTCAGGGTCGCCAACATACTTATCGTAGACCTCGGGGCAAATTTCTTCGTCTAAAGCTGAAAAATAGTTATCCAGTCAGGACTGGAGCAAGATCACCATAACACTACATTACACAATATAGTATACAAGCATGAAGGAAAGATAAAAGGAATTTAACTGAAGATAAGTATAGTCATGTCATTGTATGATAAGAAAGTACCTTTGAGACGTGATAAAAATATGAAGGTAGACTTGACATACCACTAAGACATGATGACAATAAGAATGTAGACTTGACGAAAGAAGAACAATAGACAACAGAGCAACAATAATTAAGTCACGTGTATTGTGTGTTTTAGAATACCAACTTTCAGCATGCGGACGACTTGGGATATCCGTCAGTCATACGTGTGGTGCATGACTGATATTATGCAATCAATGTATTGGGGTCTGTATTCAATTCGTTGACCACATGCTTACTTGTCGTATTCCCTCGCCCGACTCACTTCACAATACATGTCCACCACAATAAACATTAGCAATACGATAAACTGTAAACGATAGGAAACAATGAGTAAGGCATGAACATGTATGTATATCCAACCGATTCTAACTCTCGTGCACAATAGTAACCATGAACAACGACAATCATGAACCATAAGGGAGTAATAGTGAAAAGACGACACGAAGATACATGCAGTATAAAATAAAGGAAATATAGGTCATAGTGATGCTTGCCTGCTCCGATAGATGATAAAGTCACAAGTCAAGACGTCGTATCCCGATCTACCCCGACACAAAAACAATCACAAGTTAGATCAACGATTTCCACTCTAATAATCCTAGAAAGTGGCTAATGGGTTAAATCAATTAATACTAATCTAATCCTAGAATAAATCATCTAAAATTCTATTTTAACCTATTTAATTCTGAAATAACCATCTACACACAAATATTTGGCCAAAGAAATTTACGGTTCCAAATTTGGGACTCGTAACACGCAAACCGAGACATACTGTTGACTAACTAGTCAAACATTATGAATTCAAAGTTTGACTGTGCAACATGATAGATTTCAGCGCCATAAGTGCACTGGAATCGACCATGCCACAAAATCACGATTTGGTCAAACGTTATCGCCATTATGGCTAACCATGACCAAATCGATGAACCGTTGACCAAATCTGAATTCTATAAACAAAATAAAATACTAAATGAAACTCTAAATTTCTGGAAAAATTATATGTTGTAGAGCTCGGTGTCAGCTTTCCAAAACTTCAAACGGATCGCAAAATGGAGTTCGAGATTGCTCGAAATCTCGAAAACCGTACGACGTGTTGATTTTTGGACAACCGACACTCAAATAATTATTCAGAAATTCGAGTTCAAAATACCAGAAAATAAATTATATATTCAAAAACCTAACCTCAATACGCTTCTAACAAAAAAAACGACGCACCAAAAGGATGTCTAGATCAACGGCAATCGCTCCGCGAAGTCGAAGATCCCAATCAAACTCTCCCACTAAAGCTGCTGAATATAAAATAGGGTTTCGGAAAACCTAAATAAACTAATATATATATATATATATATAGGCAATAGGAGTCGGTGGCTGCGGCTTTGAGGCGGCTGGGCGGGGACACATGGCAGCATCTGCTGCCTCCCGCCCAGATCCCACGGATGAGGAGTAAGCCGGCTTGGTTAGCGGCTCCGAGTTTGACTCGGATTACCAATCCGGCTCGGAGACCGAGCTCCCCCGCCCCCTCTCACTGACACGTGGGCCCGCCCTCCCCGCTTCAGCGACTGACGTGTGGGCCCCCGCTCCTGACTGTGTATAATTAAATTAGAAAATAGGTTTTTTTAATTACAGAAAATTAAATAAAAATCAGGAAAAATCCTAAAAATTCCAAATAAATCCCAGAAAATTCCTAAAAATTCCTAGAAAAATCTAGAAAATATTTTAGGGGTTCTAGAGCCCAAATATATTATTTGGCCTCAAAAATACTCTCGGGTGCCTTCACAAAAATTTCTAGAAGCTTAAGGAAATAATGAAACCATATATAAAAATTATCTAAAAATGTCCTAAAAATCCAAGAAATTCTAAAATAATAAAATGATACTCTAGAGGCTGTCTGGGGACCCTGGGGACCACATATGTCCTAGTTTTACTATACTTAAGCTATAGGCTTAGGCACACACCCTTGTGATCCCAAATCAAATCTCCACTTACCTACGATTCAAACCATTATATAAATGATAATAAAAAAATAAAAAAATGCTCTCTAAAATAAATAAATAATTTTCGGGAGACAAGTGCTACAAACTATCCCCCTTAAAAGATTTTTGTCCTCAAAAATCAAAACATCATAAATAATATAGTAAAATACCTAACTCTTACAAGCAATAATTTCTTAAGCTAAGTCACAGAGAGATAATGGCTAGGAACATAAGAAAACTAACAACTAACTAAGCATGCATACCAACTAAAACTAAAGAAGGCTTTCAAGGAAACATATTTAAGTTACCTATGTCTTGGGGTTGAGTCAAAGCCACAAATGATTGTCCTTGACGTTGTGCTCCTCCAGACTGCTGTTACAAAACTGGCTTATGAGCTGGTGCTACGGGGCATTCTCGCACTTGGTGGTCTAGTGATCCACAAAGGAGACAAAGTCCTAACCTCTTCCTACAATGGTCCCACTTGTGTCCTTCTCTTCCACAATAATTACACTTAGGCTTGGGTGGGATAGGTTGTTGTTGTGGCTGGGATGATACCACCCTAGTTGGAGGATGATGTTGATGCTGGATTTGAAGGGTCTTCTGAGAATTATTAGGACGTTTTGATGGTTCTTGTGGACTACCATCTCTACCTCTCTTTTGGAAAGCTACTTTCTGCCTTAGGATAGATTCTTGACGCCTAGCTGCATTCAAGATAGCTGTATAGGATGTTGGGTCTACTGACGCTGTTAAACTCTGCAACTTGTAATTCAGCCCAGAATGGAACTTCTCTGCCTTCTTTTCTTCCGTAGATACAAGAGTAGGAGCAAAACGACTCAAGCGACTAAATTCTGTATCATATTCGTCCACTGTCATGCTCCCCTGCTCTAGTCGTATGAATTGATCCCGCAGCTCCTTTCGAACAGTGGTGGAGAAGAACATGGTATTGAAGAGGTCCGTAAACTCTTCCCATAACACATTCTTGCCCAACCGTCTTTCTTGTGCTGTCCACCAATGATGTGCATTATCCTTGAGTTGCAACTTCACTGCTTTTATCCATTTCTCCGGTGGCAGCTCCGACGCCTCTAGTAGTGTCTCTATCTCTACTAGCCAGTTGGTGACTTCTATAGGTTTCTCCGAGCCAGTAAATGGAGGTGGGTTCATCTTACGAAACCCATCAATAGTACCCACACGATCTTGTCGTGCTTCTACGCTCCTCTCTAGAACATTTGCATGTCTCTGCTGAGTCTCCATCATGCCCTGGAGTAACGTAAGGAGATGAGCTCCATCCACAGTTACTCCTTGGGTTGGGGCTGTTGGTGGTGGTGGTGGAAGATCCTCAGCACTAACTCTATCTGGTTGAGGGTTAGAGGGCTCTACGAATTCTGTACTCTCTGTTGTCGATCCTTCGGGTTCGGGAGTAGCAAAAGGGTTAGCTACCCTTTTCTCCTTACGGATCGCACTGCGCCTTGTCTCAACCATTGCAAACTAAAAGGAAAGAAAGGATATGGTTAGAACGGTAGATGCAAACATATCGAAGAAATCACGAACGGAATCAAGCAAGATGCAATTTAAGAGACAATAAGATCCTAAGATAAAATAGACTCATAAGGTTAGAAGTCCTATTTTGTGGATGATACAACCTCCTAACTTCAACTCTATTCGCAGGCTCGTAGTAGTACATCTAACTTAAGCACTACCACAAGTTCGCAGTCTTTTGCGAAATTGGACCTGCATGGGCCACCATAAAAACTTGTCACGACCCGCTCCCAATTTTGGGATACGAGTACGTGGCCAAGTCCAGCCTACGTCGTAGCATCGGCGGTAGTACGCTGTCTATGATAACAATGGTCCACAACAAGCACAACACGCATATATATCATCCACAACTAAGCCAGCAAAAATTACTAAAATATCCAACGGTCTTAATATTATAAATATGAAAAATCCACTACAACTCAGAAAGTCTCGGGAACAAACTCGGATAGCAGAAAATAAAATAGACAACTAACTCCATAACTATAACTACTAACTAATGCGAATCCATAAGGAAGAAAATATGCTAATTCGCATCAGTGCTGGAACCGGGTACGCCAGTGACGTCAGGGTCGCCAACATACTCACCGTAGACCTCGGGGCAAATCTCTTCGTCTAAAGCTGAAAAATAGTTATCCAGTCAGGATTGGAGCAAGATCACCATAACACTATATTACACAATATAGTATACAAGCATGAAGGAAAGATAAAAGGAATTTAACTGAAGATAAGTATAGTCATGACATTGTATGATAAGAAAGTACCTTTGAGACGTGATAACAATATGAAGGTAGACTTGACATACTACTAAGACATGATGACAATAAGAAGGTAGACTTGACGAAAGAAGAACAATAGATAATATAGCAACAATAATTAAGTCACGTGTACTGTGTGTTTTAGAATACCAACTTTCAGCATGCGGACGGCTTGGGATATCCGTCAGTCATACGTGTGGTGCATGACTGATATTATGCAATCAATGTATAGGGGGTCTGTATTCAATTCGTTGACCACATGCTTACTTGTCGTATTCTCCCGCCCGACTCACTTCACAATACATGTCCACCACAATAAACATTAGAAATACGATAAACTGTAAACGATGGAAAACAATGAATAAGGCATGAACATGTATGTATATCCAACCGATTCTAACTCTCGTGCACAATAGTAATCATGAACAACGACAATCATGAACCATAAGGGAGTAATAGTGAAAAGACGACACGAAGATACATGCAGTATAAAATAAAGGAAACATAGGTCATAGTGATGCTTGCCTGCTCCGATAGATGATAAAGTCATAAGTCAAGACGTCGTATCCCGATCTACTCCGACACAAAAACAATCACAAGTTAGATCAACGATTTCCACTCTAATAATCCTAGAAAGTGGCTAATGGGTTAAATCAATTAATACTAATATAATCCTAGAATAAATCATCTAAAATTCTATTTTAACCTATTTAATTCTGAAATAACCATCTACACACAAATATTTGGTCAAAGAAATTTACGGTTCCAAATTTGGGACTCGTGACACGCAAACCGAGACATACTGTTGACTAACTAGTCAAACATTATAAATTCAAAGTTTGAGTGTGCAACATGATAGATTTCAGCGCCATGAGTGCACTGGAATCGACCGTGCCACAAAATCATGATTTGGTCAAAAGTTATCGCCATTATGGCTAACCATGACCAAATCGATTAAACGTTGACCAAATCTGACTTCTATAAACAAAATAAAATACTAGATGAAACTCTGAATTTCTGGAAAAATTATATGTTGTAGAGCTCGGTGTCAGCTTTCCAAAACTTCAAACGGATCGTGAAACGGAGTTCGAGATTGCTCGAAATCTCGAAAACCGTACGACGCATTGATTTTTGGACAACCGACACTCAAATAATTATTCAGAAATTCGAGGTCAAAATACTAGAAAATAATTATATATTCAAAAACCTAACCTCAATATGCTTCTAACAAAAAAAATGGCGCGCCAAAAGGATGTCTAGATCAACGGCAATCGCTCCGCGAAGTCGAAGATCCTAATCAAACTCTCCCACTAAAGCTGCTGAATATAAAATAGGGTTTCGGAAAACCTAAATAAACTAATATATATATATATAGGCAATAGGAGTCGGTGGCTGCGGCTTTGAGGCGGCTGGGCGGGGACACGTGGCAGCATCTGCTGCCTCTCGCCCAGATCCGACGGATGAGGAGTAAGCCGGCTTGGTTAGCGGCTCCGAGTTTGACTCGGATTACCAATCCGGCTCGGAGACCGAGCTCCCCCGCCCCCCTCTCACTGACACGTGGGCCCGCCCTCCCTGCTTCAGCGGCTGACGTGTGGGCCCCCGCTGCTGACTGTGTATAATTAAATTAGAAAATAGGTTTTTTTTTAATTACAGAAAATTAAATAAAAAATCAGAAAAAATCCTAAAAATCCCAAATAAATCCCAGAAAATTCCTAAAAATTCCTAGATAAATCTAGAAAATATTTTAGGGGTTCTAAAGCCCAAATATATTATTTGGCCTCAAAAATACTCTCGGGTGCCTTCACAAAAATTCCTAGAAGCTTAAGGAAATAATAAAACCATATATAAAAATTATCTAAAAATGTCCTAAAAATCCAAGAAATTCTAAAATAATAAAATGATACTCTAGAGGCTGTCTGGGGACCCTGGGGACCCTGGGGACCACATATGTCCTAGTTTTACTATACTTAAGCTATAGGCTTAGGCACACACCCTTGTGATCCCAAATCAAATCTCCACTTACCTACGATTCAAACCATTATATAAATGATAATAATAAAATAAAAAAATGATCTCTAAAATAAATAAATAATTTTCGGGAGACAAGTGCTACAGGGGCAGGGTTGCCGGCGTCGGGTCGGACAGGCTGCTGGACGGGCACGAGGTCGCCGGGGATGGCGGCTGCGGAAGGGATCTGGCCGGCGGAAGGCGCTGGCCGGACGGGCACGGCCGACAGGGGCGCTGGCCGGACAGGAACGGGGGTCGCCGGGGGCGGATCCGGCGCACGTGAGCCGCACAGGACGGACGAGGCAGGGGCATCCTCGGGAATAGCGCTGGCCTCGGAAACAGCGCACGGGCGGAGGCGCCGGTCTCGGAAGGCGGGCGCACGAGCGGGATCTGGCCGGAGGGACGTCGGCGGGAGGCGCCGGGGGTCGAACGGCTTGGGCACGGCGGGAGGCGCTGACTGGACCTGGCCGGGCGGGACGTCGCGGACGGCAGGGCGTGGGTTGGCCGGAGCTGGCCGACGGCTAGGGCACGGGAGGTGTGTGGTCGCGTGGAGGGCGCGCGGGGTTGGCCGGAAGGCGCCGCGGTCGGGGTCGGCCATGGAGGCGGTCGCGGGTCACGGTTTGGCGCGGAGGGCTGGCCGCAGGTCGGACGCGCGTCAGAGGGTTGGCTGCACTGAACGAGGGATTCGCGGGGTCGGCTCCGGTGACAGGGGTCGGACGGAAAGGGGGTGATGGGGAGTGGGTTTGGAGAGGAAGTGATGGTGAGGGGATTTGTTTTCTTCTGACTTGGAGAATTAGGTGGTGGTGGTGGTGAGTATTTGGAGGGGAGAGGAATAAACGTGTGGAGGAGAATAAAGGTGCTGAGTGGTTGAGTGAAATAAGGCGAGTGTTGTGATCGTGTAGAGAGTGAGGGAAATGGGATTTGGGTTTGTGGCTTGTTGTGTGTGGCTTTTATTCCTTCTTTTTTTGTATTTAAGAAATGGGTTTTACAACCTCGTTACAAATGCTTAAAGATCTCATATAATCCTGGAAACATTTGTACTTCTTCCATATTTTATGAAATTGTTTGTCAGATGGAGGTAACCTTGCTCTCTACATACACATCAATTAATACATTACGAAGGACAAACAAACGAGAAAATTGTTAATGCATAATCATTGAAGAATAAAATGCTCAATCACCGTTAACCTTATTGGTAAAGACCATCCATTAGCTTTATTGAAAGTTCTTTTCCGTTCCTCCGCGGTGAGAATAGCAGAGACAAGGGTTACAATCTGAATATCTCATTAAAAATGTCAGCGATGGAATCGAAGTAAACATAGATGGCATCTTAGAAAAAATATACTATTTATACATACCACATCTTTAATTCTCGTTTCTGGAGCTAAGGACTTCATCTCATCCCGAGACACATAGATTTTGTTGCAAGATGATATTATTTCACTAAGAAAAGAAACGAATAAATTAGGAGAAAAAACTGTTGGAATTAAATGAAAACTCATATTACTTACTCGTCAGGTCTATCATTCGCAAAAATATAGTCGTAAAAACTCGAAGAAATACTAGTACATTGGCTAGGCTTCGAGGTTGAAGTTCTTGTTAAACTTTTCAAAGGTGTGACCGGATCTAAATTTCCACGCATTTTTTTTGAAGAATTGCTAAAGTCAGTTTCATCTGTAGGACACAATGCGAGAATTCGGTCCATTGCTTTATTATGATTTTTTAGCAGCACGTTCTCCTCATCGGAAGATTCAACGGAAACCTCCTCCACATTATTAAATACTCCAGATGAAGATGCCTTCTTCAAAGCTGAAGATTCTTTCATCTTTTCCAAACGTCGAGATATATTCATTTGTTCAATTTCGATTGAACCAAGCTTAGAATTTGATCGAAACAAGTTGAGCTGAAATCATCGACAGTTGTTCTTCAAACCTGCGCATCATACGCGGAATGAAGGTTTCATTTGAAGTTGGCATCCAATCTTCTACGTCTTCTATATGTCCCATACGAGCAGACATCTTTCTCTAGTACTACAAAATAAAATAAGAAAACTATTCTATGTATTTTAGAATAAATAATAGTTGAAACAAGAAAACTATTGTATATATAGCAAGAGAAAAGTACAAAAAGTAAGAAATATGGAAAGACAAATAAATTTCGAGACTAGCAAAGAATCTACTAGCCGTTTGAAGGGTTATCATAAAAAAAATTTGAGGAGGGCTCGAGGAAGATTCTACTAGCCGTTTGAAAAGTACAAAGGTTATCATGATTATCAATTTGAGGAACTCTATAAGAGGTTTAATTCCGCTGGTACTCCTCGTTGTTCGAGGAGGGCTCGACGAAGTCCGCCGCGAACCGAAACTTCTTCTTCTTTCCTTTTTCATCTCCGTTTCTCCTTCCACCACCACCACCATGGCCTGTAGCTTTATAACCAAAATATTAAATTGTTAGATGAAACAAAAAAATAAATTACGGAAAGATTACTAAATCAAAATTAAACAGAACATATTCATAGAAAACATGAGACTAAAGATGAAAATGTTACAGAAGCAACACCACAATTTTACAACAACTAAGCAGACTCTGCTAAGCAATAACTAAAATTAGGGATTGTGTCATCCTTGGATTTAATTTACACAAAGAAGAAATTTGAGAGAACGAGCTTTTATCGGCTTCCTACCCCTCTTCTTCCTCTGAATTCTTCCCTTACTATTATCCACATTAGCTATATGAACTTCGTCCATGTCGTCGTCGGTGTCATCATCTAGATCGCCAGCAGCTATCGGAGCATCGGTGGTGTCGTCGTCTACATCGCCTACAGACCTGGACACACTGTGTCCTTCCTTTCCGGCCGACACACAATTATTGTTATATATACGTAGTTGCACAAAATATTAAATTACATGGACAAAAGAAAAAGTAAATATGAGTTAATTTAGGGTGTTCATTGAAAAAATTGTATTGAAGAATGACCTGCTATAGCAAGTTAACAAGAGGTCAAAAGTCCAAACAACATTAAATAATGTCTCTCCATTATTTAATCTGAATTTAATTTGAACCGTTGGATGAACATCCAACGGTTCAGATTTGGGATGTATCGATACATCGCAAAAGGGTGAATGTATTGTAAAATTTTTCATATATATATATATATATATATATTGCACTGGCGCATCAAAGTTAGTAAACAAAAAAAAAAATGTTTACCCAAATAGAATCTTGTTGGACCAAAGAAACGAGCCAAATGGCATCTTTACAAAAAAAAATTCCCAAAAAACAATCAGTTTCTCTCTCTCTCTCTCTCTCTCTCTCTTCTCAAAAGTGGAGATATTATTATGCTTATAAATGCTCCCCTTTCCCTTCCATTTCCTCACTTCCCAATCTTCTCTCTCTCTCTCTCTGGCAGCTGAAGGGCATCCAGCCATACCACATTCTGGCTTGGTAGGTTTGATAATAGAAAAAATTAATTATTTTTTTTTCAGTTGTGGGTTCCTCGTACTTAATTATTTTTGTACGTTGTCCGAAATAATAAATAGTTTGATTGTCTTTTTTGACCATTTAAATTAATTAAAATTTTGACGAAAAATTTAACAGTTTAAGAACTAATATATATACATGCATATACTCTCATCATTATTATTATTATTATTAGTAGTAGTAGTAGTCTGATTAGATGAAAATTTGACATGGTTGCAGTGAAGAGGTACTATGCAGTTATTTTGCGGCGGCGGCGGCGGCGGCGGCGCTCGGAATCCCAACATACCTTCCACAAACATAGGTCTGTCTTTTCTGTATGTAAAAGTTAATTTTGATGTTACCGTCTCTGAGAAGAGAGTTGGGGTGCACCTCTATTAGATGTACTCTTGAGATTTGGTACACCAGTTTGGCATGTCCCGATCCTGTACTAACCGTTCTTTTCAAGTCAATTCGGTAAAGAAAATTTAACGAATACGACCCGTCAACAAAGGTGTAAAATACTATAGTAAAATTATAAAAGCATGAAAGCGAAGAAAACTTATTTGTTGCATGTAAACCAATCAGCAAGAGGGTGACTGTTATTTCGTTCAACTATCAGAACTACTACTAAGAGCATCATTAGTAGATGGTGCTCAAAATTTTATCTTGAGGCCGAAAATTTTGAAATAAAGGTAAATGTAGAACGAGTTGGGTTTGTATGAGAATAGTAGAAAATGATAAAATGAGCTTTGGTTTCAAAGTGTTGAGAACTAATAAGGGATTTAGTCCCACATTGGAAAAATGTAGTATGAAGAGGAGCTAGACTTCCTATAAGTAGTGGAGTAGCCAATCAATAAAAAAACAACAATTATTATTCTCTACATGGTATCAGAGCCATAACCACAAAATTTTTTTTTCCAACCCGCCCAAAGCCAACCCCCCTGCCCCGACGCCCCCCCTGTCCCGACGCCCACCCCCCTGGCCCCGCCGACGACGACACCCCACTTGCTGCCCCCCCTCCCCCCCCCCAAGCCGACGCACCCCTGCCCCCGACGCCCCCCCCCCCCCCCTTGTTGATCCCGACGCCCCCCTGCCCCCCCCCCCCCCCCCCCCCCCCCCAACGACGCCACCCCCCCGACGCCCCCCCTCTCTCTTCCGACCACATCTGCGCCCCCCCCACAAACCCTAATTTGCGAGCGCGATTATGTGGACGATTATTTGAATACGGATGGCTGTCAAATACTTTATTTGCACTTTCTGCTCCTAGATTACGTCCTCCGGAACTACAAATGCTTTATTTGTATTCTGTTCTCGATCTGCAAACTAAGATCTACATGCGTGCGCCAGTGTTGGCCACGTTAGCAGCGCATTCGTAAGGTCTCTGTTGGAGACTTTACATAAAGATGAAGCCGACGAAGCCGACGAAGACAATGACGACGACGAAGCCGCCGCCGTCGCCGCCGACGAAGCCGACGAAGACGACGACGACGAATCACAGTTGAAAATTTTGAAATAAAGGTAAATGTAGAACGAGTTGGATTTGTATGAGAATAGTAGAAAATGATAAAATGAGCTTTGGTTTCAAAGATTGTGTGGTCAAAAATTAATGTGGGGAGAAAATAATGTAAATCTAAAACAGGGCTCCAAATTGAGACTTACTATTCTACAAAATAATTTTCTACATTCTGAATGTAGAAAATTTCAGGCCCAACCTATAGCTCCTATGGGTGGGTTGAGCCTGAAAATATAGAAATTGAAATCTAAGATGGATCTTACTATTCTATAGAATGAGCTCCTACATTCTAAATCTAGAATCTAGAAATAGGGATGGGCCTTACTAATGATGCTCTAAGAACCAACACATGAAATACTTATTATTATTATTTTTTGGAAAAGATAAATATTATATTAATTCCAAAAATTGGGTAACTGGACTTAAATGCCGACTACCCTACAACTCAGAACCAACACCCTCACATCAGAACCTCACTCATCCTCTAAGCTATACAAACTCACTATTCTGCCCCTTGGTACTCTGAGTGCTAATCCGGTAAAATACTTTAAATTGCCTAAATTTATAAATGATTTTCTATTTTTTCCTTCTATTTTTGAATAATTTATTAATAATATTTGCTTTTCGATACCAAAAAAATTGATACTCCGATATGAATCTGTCGATACCGTCGATCCCGATACTCATAGGAAGGATCTAATAATGATTCTGATACCGATGCTACAAACCTTGGTATATACCATAGTTTACTGTATCGGTCGTACCAGTATGATACGTCCGACATCGATACGATATGACCGATACTGATATGATTTGGCATGTGTCGATCCGATATCGACCGCTACTGAAACTAACCGATACCGACGTTGGGGGTCTCTTTCCCAATCATTTCGGTAGATAAAATTGAATAAAAAAGACCAATAACAAGGGTGTAAAAGCATAATAAGGTTGTAAAAGCATGTAAATGAAGAAAAATTATTTCTTGCAGGTAAAACCGATGAGTAAAGGTGACTATTATTTCAATCAGTTTCAAAACTATTAAGAAACAACACATAAAATACATAAATTATGCCTAAATGTAATATTTTTCTCTTCTAAATTTTTAATAATTATTTGTTTTCCGATACCAAAAAAATCCGCTACTCCGATCCGAAACCACCGATACCGCTGATCCTCATAGGAAGGGTCCAATACCGATTCCGATACTGATAATGCGAACCTGAAAATATTCTACTCCCATAAGAAAATAAAAACAGAACCCTAGAATTCAATTCATCAAAATCAAATATATATAAGATACATGTACATTTTCTTTTCTTGTAAAGTAGTCTGACATTAATATCATGTGAAGAACTAAGGATAATTTCTTCTTGTAGAAGAGTATGATCTGACCTATCATATGAAAACTATCAGAATGTCCGACATAACTCATACTTCTGCATGGAAGTCAGATAACTGTATGTCTCAGCATACACACACAAGCAGGCGCAACCTGATATATTAAGCTTGTAGGTGAAAGCTGATGCACAAGGGATTTTCATTTCCATCATTTTACTGCTTTTCTACTCATCTTGTTTCAATAGATGCCTTTTTACTCGGCTTGTTTCTCTAGATGCTAGAAACAAAGTCTGTTTACAACGATTACTACTTTCTTTCTCTTTTTTTGTTACATGAAGTTTCTTGAACCTTTCTCGTCTTTTTGATCTTCAATATGATAAACGCCATTACTATCTCATTATCTTCTCTTATATAGAACACATGGATCATGGATTGAAGATATATAGAAGTGTAAATATTCCAGCTCAGGTATGTCGGCCATCTCGTTTCTTTCGTCAGATCCATGTTGGCACATCCATCGCCTTCCTTAGATATGTGAAACCACATTGTAGTGTGCTATAGGAGCCAAGGAAAGAATCAGGGAGGCATTGCACAAGGTCGAACTTTCGGTTTCTTCTTACGATACTGCATGGGTAGCCATGGTCCCATCTCCAAGGTCCCTCAACTCTCCGTGCTTTCCTGAGTGTGTAGACTGGATATTGGACAATCAGCATCCTAGTGGTTCGTGGGGCCTTCCCCATAGCCATCTTTTTCTGATAAAAGATGCTCTCTCTTCCACATTGGCTTGTATACTTGCACTTCGGCGATGGAATGTTGGTGAAGAACATATCAAAAAGGGTATCTAAAATGCAACCTAATCATGATAAAGAGGTTTCGTGCACAGTAACGAAAACTTAAGTCTTTACATTGCAGGACTTCGGTACATTGGATCTAATTTCTCATCTATTTCGGATAGGAAGTCGCATACTCCTATTGGTTTTGATATCATATTTCCTAATATGATTGTTCATGCGAAAGAGATGGGTCTGGATCTTCCCATGCACCAAACTGATATGGATACCATGTGCCGGATTCGGGAAATGGAACTGAAAAGGTATGCACTATAGTTAAATGTATTTGTTGATTAACTAATTGATAAATACGATTTTAATTGGGGATGATTGGGATGTCATTCCTTTTTCACTCTTTGCCTTAAGGGGTCATAAAGAATATTACAATTCCGTATAGCAAGTTGTGTGAGCTTAAATGGTTAAGCCAAAATGTAGGTCTACCTACCCGCTGTTTGACATCAAGGTGTTAATGACATGACCCTCACATGCTCATTGCTAACCGGGCTAGGAATTTGGCACCAAAACTGATGGTTGATATTTGGTCGACAACCTATAATAACAACTTTGTCAAATTATTTATCAAGCTTGCTTATGCTCCATAGTGACCCCGTTCCGATGGAAGAGTCTCGGATGTTTACAATAGCTGTTTGACATCTTACCTTTTCTTTAATTTCCATAGTGTTGAACGTACTCCCAAGTTGCTGCTACCAGCTATTGTAAACATGGATTCCAAATTTCTGGTGAAAAATTAAAGAAAATGGTAGTTTTTCATATTTTATGGTATTTGACTAATGATGATGGCTAAAGCTAAATATAAATCTGTAAAGCTAAATATAAATCTGCTGCAGAGTTTCGAAACAAGCTACATAATGTGTGTGCCCAGTGTACATTAAAAAAAAGGGTAAAAAAAGGTTGTCTACATGTTTCAAGCATAGACCAATATTTGAGAATGAAGCCTTTGCCCCAAAATTTTAGGGGACTACATGCCATTTCTTTCGTGTGGCTTACGGCAGTTACACGAAAGCGTTTCTTTCGTATGTCTTTATCAGGGCCTTGTCTAGGGATGCCATAATGTCTACTCTCATGGAATTCTTTTCATGTAGATCTGACAAAAATTTATGCTGGCTATTGACTACCTAACGGAACCCTTTTCTATTCATGCTTGGGACCATTGAGCACTACATATGGCTCTGGTGAGCGCTTCTAAAGTTAATTTGGGCAAGAGTTTGTTGATGGGTGGGTTTGGGGTGATAAAAGATTATATATTGAGTTAGGTGTAGGGTAATAGGGTTTAAGAAGGTGGAGCGGAAAGTTCTGCTCTTGATGCAGAAATTCTAGCAGCTTTTAAGTAGTTAAAAGTTAGTAGAACGATATACTTGTATTGCTATCATGGTTCCAAAATTTATCTTCATAGATATAACACATTTGATGTCTCAATAGTAGCTAACATGCATGCCGCTTATATACCTCTAGAGGTTCAGGGGGGCACTCAGAGGGAGCAAAAGCCTATCATGCGTATGTTGCGGAAGGATTAAGCGAATTGCATGATTGGAAAGAAGTCATGAAATTTCAGAAGAAAAATGGTTCACTCTTCAATTCACCTTCTGCAACCGCTGCCACACTTATCCATGCTCAGGATGAGAAATCACTCAATTACTTGCGCTCACTCGTACGGAAATTCGGCAATGCAGGTATGAATCAAGTATGGAGTTTGATCAAATTCAGCAGTAAATTTTTTCTGTGAAGCTTCTGAGTACTCTATTTCTGCCTCACAGTTCCAACGATATATCCAATAGACATGTATACCCATCTTTGCACTATTGACAATCTCGAGAGGTTTGGCATCTCTAGACATTTTAGTTCTGATATAAAGTGCATACTGGACAAGATCTACAGGTGGTGGTAGGATTGAACTCTTAGATTTCTAATATCTATATAGTTATATTATCATTAAAAACTTGACTATAGCCAACATAACAGATGCTGGGTTGAGAATGATGAGGAAATTTATTCTGATATTGCCACATGTGCCATGGCATTTAGGATTCTGCGTATGAATGGATATGATGTTTCTTCAGGTGATTTTTCCTCTGATATCTGTCGTTTCTCTATTTTTTTTTTTTTATAAAGATGTAGGTTTGACATGTCAACTGTTCTGCAGATGGATTAGCTCTTTTTGATGAAGCTAATCATTTCAACAATTCAGTGCAAGGATATTTGAGAGATATGACTAGTGTTGTAGAGTTGTACAAGGCTTCAGAAATCAAAATACTAACAAATGACCAAACTCTTCAGAAAGTGAATTCCTGGTCAAGTCGTTATCTAAAGGAAGAGTTGTCTAGTGGAGTCAATCCCGATGTAATTTCACAGGAGGTAGGTTATGCTTGATTGATAAATTTATTTGTCTTGTCATCCAACTTACTGATTCGAGACCAGATATTTTGCTGCTTGAGCAGTTGCATTGGGGTCATACTTTTGCATACTAACATTTGAGATCCTCTATAATAAATGTCATAGAAAACTTGGGAATATTGAAGTAGAAGTCTGAAACAAAGGAAAAAAAGTAGAAAGGACACTTATTTTGTTACCACCTTCCGACAATAGGAGTCATTTTATGGTAATTTTTTTAGTATTATCTTCTACTTGTCATAATTTTTCACATAGAATTTATATGGGAATTTAAGCATGCATGCACCTGTAAGATGTCAAATCAGAGCAGTGTAATTTTTAGTTATTATCTGTTAAGCCAGTGTGATAATTCAAGGTAAAATTTGGACGCGTACTTGAGCATGCATCTATCTTATTCGTGTTAAAACTTAAATTAGAGCATGTGGTTTTCCTTTCGAAAAATCGATTGCATGCATATAATATGCCTGATAAATGCTACCTAAAAAGTTCTCAGAATTCCATGATCAGAAATTTACACACGTGTTATTCAAATCACATATGACAGGCATTTTCCTAGTTGCATTGTGTCAGGTCATGTATGTATAATCATTTATCTCCTATTGACATGTTTCATATTAGTTTTACAAAATAACACCTTAAATAACCTAAGTGGAGTATTCTTCTATAGTCTTCGTAACTATTCAAAATCATCTCAAATTAAGGACATTTCTTTCTTTTATTATTATTTCTGATATTTATATACCTCGACTTTCCTGCTGTAGTTTGTTTTGGTTCTTGGTCTCTTTCATGCTTAATAAAATAACATACTGAAGGCTAAAGTTTCAACTCATCCTTACAGGTTGATTTCGTTCTCAAGTATCCCTTTTATGCCAATTTGGAACGCTTAGAGCACAAGAGAAATATTGAGCACTATAATGTGGAAAGTTTCTGCCTTCTCAAAACATCATATATGTACGATTCTGTTAAAATTTCTAACTAGCTTCCTATGGTGCACTTTTTTTTTATCTTACTAAATATTTTGCACGTGGTTTCCATAACCAGTAACTGTATCACCAGCAATAAAGATCTTGTAAAAGTGGCAGTGGATGACTTCAATCTCTGCCAGTCGATGTATCGCAAAGAACTTGAACATATCGAAAGGTCTGTTCATTATTTTTACATTTCTATGATAGACTCAATGTGTTTTATATATCTTATCTACGACATTACCTGTCTTGCAAACAGTTGGGTAAAAGCGAACAAGTTGGACCAGCTAGACTTTTCTCGTCAGAAACAAGCATACTGCTATTTCTCTGCTGCTGCAGCACTTTTCCCCCCTGAAATGTCTGATGCTCGCATTTGTTGGGCAAAAAATAGTGTCCTAACAACTGTGGTGGATGATTTCTTTGACATTGGTGGCACCAAAGAAGAACTAGTAAATTTTGTTACATTGGTTAAGAAGTATGGTTATTTTCTTATTCAATATTCTTTCTATCATCTATTTTCTAAAAATAGATTTCAGTAGGATTGCGAAGTAACACGGTTTGGTATATCTTTATGATATTCCCTTTTTCAACTTTTAACAGGTGGGATGGAAATCATGAGGAGGAGTTTTGTTCTGAACGAGTAAGAACTATATTTTCTGCTCTCTACAGTACTATACATGAGCTCGGGGCTAAGGCATGGGCATTGCAAAAGCGTAGCATCACCAAGCATATTATTGAGATTGTGAGATATTAAACCAATCTTTTATGTTTAGCGTATATTTGGAAAGTCTTTTATTAAGATGTGACATTGTAAGTTGCAGTGGCTTAGCTTGATCGAGTCCATGATGGAGGAGTTTGACTGGCAGAGGAACAAGTTGGTGCCCACACTAGATGAATATATGAAAAACGCATATATTTCATTTGCATTAGGACCAATTGTTCTGCCATCTCTCTATTTTGTCGGGCCAGAGCTTTCAGAAGATATTATCAGAAACCCCGAGTACCATAAGTTGTACTATCTAATGAGCACCTGTGGGCGTCTCCTCAATGACATTCAAGGTTCTGAGGTAAGATAATATTTAGATACCTGGTTTAGAATATCAGGTTAATCTGAATCTAAAATCTAAATGGGTTAAATCCGACTTATAATTGGTCTAGAAATAAATGGTTTTAAAACCTTACCCTACAATTCTAAAAGTCAAACTGATACCCATATAACCTTCTGGACCATTTTCAACTTCATGGCATCAACCTTCCCCTAATGTTTCTCTCTGGACACCTTCCCAGAGAGAAACATCTTGTTTCCTGCTTTTTTATTCTTGAGCTTTCTGGCGTGTTAGGGATTTTTCACCTATGTTTTTGCTAGGGTTTTAACAAATTTATACATTGTTTAGAAAGTATAATATATAACATAAAATATTTTTGAATTTTAACTCCCTATTGATGCAATAATGCTATATTGATGAATCAATTGGGTAATACTATATTTTCTTTCATAATTTTCGACTTTATGATGCATGATGCTGCTTTCAATGATGCTATTTATTGTTGTTCACTGTGTTCAATCTATTCATATATGCATGATTATATTAATTTCCAGTCAAATTGCTTATGGGACGATGTATCTTACAGTGTTCTAATAAGGTAACAAAGGAAATTGATACATGATCATGATATGTATTTTGATCCTACAAGCTTGATATAACAACAACAAAGTCTTTATCCCAAAATATGTAGCAAGCTGCAAGCTGGATACACAACATGAAAAGTACTATCAAACAATGTGCTTTTGGCAACAATCAAGGCTTGTATTCAACATCACCCCCACCCACCCACACATACACCACATGAAAAGTACTATCAAACAATGTGTTTTTGGCAACAATCGAGGCTTGTATTCAACATCACCCCCACCCGTCCACACATACACCACCAACCATAAATATGTTTAGATAGACTAGATCTTGGGTGCTTCTTGTATGACTTTATCTTGCCAGTGGAATTTAATTACGATCAGTTCTAATTGCAAAACCACTCAATTTGTCTTGATCTACAACATTTGCAATTCTTAGAAACGTACAATATCTACATTGCCAGACACTTAGAAGGTTTGTTACCAATTTATTCAGATTTCAAATGAATTACTTGCTATGTTAGGTCCAATGTTGATTACTAATTAAAATCAGCTGATTTTCTTTCCATTTGTTGGTAATGTCATGCTATTAAGTCTCTCTCTCTCTCTCTCTCTCTCTCTCTCTCTATATATATATATATATATATATATATATATATATATATATATATATATTGTGTGTGTGTGTGCGTGTGTAAAAACGGGATATGAGTCGATGGTTCATATTGTAGAATGACCCATTGTCATGTTGGACCAATAGGAGAAAAGTTTAAAAAATAGAAAACACCATTGCCATGTTGGACCATGCATTCTTCATTCTACAATATGAACCATGAGCTCATATCCCGTATTCTCTCCCTCTCTCTCTCTCTCTTTATATATATATATATATATATATATATATATATATATTTGGAAAAAGGATAAATTTTATTCCAAAGAAACATAGTAATCGTACAACATACAATCGAAGTGGGGAATCCCACTCATCAAGACCTCATAACATTTACATCAAATTCAATGTTATGAAGCAAGCCCACAAGAGGTGTAACCAGTCCCTCGAATATTCGACGGTTTCGCTCCTGCCAGACATGCCAAACCAAGGCAGCCAGACGAACCCTAGCAGTCCGGAACCAGTCCTCCCCTCGACCTCTACTATCTCGGATCACCGTAATGATGTCTCCAGTACTCTTCCCGGAATCACAACCTCCTAAAATTCTACTTTGCTCCTTCCAGATCTGCCAAGTCAGGACACACTCGAAGAAGATGTGACTGATAGATTCTAGCTCCACCCCGCATAGCACACACTTGGGATCCGGAACCGGCACTCCGAAAGAACACATCCGATCTCGAGTAAGCAGGCGACCCAATAGGAGCTTGTAAAGACAGAGCTGCATCTTCCTTGCCAGGCCCGTGCACCAAACAAAATCGTAGTCAGGACTCTGAGGGGAAGTGCGCCTGATGAGATTGTAGCAACTCTTGAATTGGAATTCCCAGTACCCGGGGACGCACCCGCCGGCTCCCAAATCCACCGATCTGCAGGCAAGTCCGGATCAATGGCAACAGTGCTACTGATCTCTCCCAGCTCCATGGTAAATCGATAGGACTCCGGCCTCCACTCGCCGTCTCGAATGATCCGACTACACGTCAGTCCCCGCCTGTCCTCCCGGTGAGTCTGAGCCCCTCTGATGTCCAATAACGAGCTCCGATCTATCCAGGGATCTTGCCAGAGGTCCGTTCCAGTCCCATCCTTCATGACCTTCCTGATAGCAGACTTGAGAATCCCCCTGTATCTCAGGACAGTCTTGAACGTGACGGAATGATTGTTGTCAGAAGTACACGTCCAAAAGTTGCCCTGCTTCATATATCTGCTATGCATCCAGGCAGCCCAGAGAGACCCCCCATTTAGGAATTTCCATACCAGCTTAAGCGTGGAGGCCTCCCGAATCTCCAGCAGAGGCCGAAGCCCCACTCCTCCCTCCTCCCTGGGACGGCAGAGCTGATCCCAAGAGATCGCATGCAAACCCCCCTCCAGATAAAATCGGCACAAATCCGATCCACTTTCCTAACAGTAGCGACAGGGAGGAGGATGGATTGTAGCCAGAAGTGAGCAACAGCTGTAATCATTGACCGAACCAGCTCAATGCGACCTCCAAAAGACAATCCCGAGGCTTGCCAACCTTCCACCCTCCTCTGGACGTACTCCACCAAACTATAGCAATCATGATCCCGGGCATAGTTGACCGTGAGGGGCACTCCTAAATAGCGCACCGGAAGATCACTCCTCTCGATACCCAGCACATAAGCCCGCTCCTCCTTCTGGGGGCATAAGGAGCTGAAGTACACCCGGCTCTTCTCCCTGTTCAGCTGAAGTCCCGATAAGGAATGCAACTCTCCCATAATCTCTGCAAGCGTCTGCATACCCTCCATCGAAGGCCGGAGAAATACCAAGAGATCATCTGCATAGATGAGGTGGGTGACAGGGGGATCCACCCTCCGGAAAAGTGGAACCAGCCTCCCTCGGTGTGCTGCTAAATCCATCAGGCAAGTGAAATATTCCATAACAATCGTGAACAGGTAAGGGGACAGGGGGTCGCCTTGCCGAAGCCCACGATTACTCTGGAAATACCCGTAGGGAATGTCCTGTATGAGGACCGAGAAAGTGGGGGTCGTGATACACTCCCGTATCAGGTCTACCCAATGGTCCCCAAAACCCATGGCAGTCATCAGATGGCAAAGGAAGTCGCGGTTGACCATGTCATACGCCTTCCGCAGATCCAGTTTCACGCAAGCCTTCTCACCTCCAGGTTTGTTAAAACCTCTCACCATCTCATGAGCCAGGAGGCTGTGCTCGACAATCGATCTCCCCTTGATAAATGCAGCCTGGTTCGGGGATATCAAGCCCTGCATGATCCCCTCCATACGCCGGCACATAAGGTGCGTAATTATCTTATAAAGATAATTACAGCACGCAATAGGTCTGAAGTCCGCCAGCGCTGTTGCTCCCTCCTTCTTAGGCACCAAGGTCAGGAAGGTGTGATTCAGCTCTTTTAGCAGCTTACCGTTGGTGAAGAATTCCTGAACCACCTCCAAGACCTGGTGTTTCAGAGTATCCCAGTGACGTTTGTAGAAACCACTGCTAAAACCATCCGGGCCGGGAGCCTTGTTGGGATCCGCCAGCTTGACAATAGCTTCTACCTCCTCCAATGTAACGGGCGCAAGAAGAATACTGTTCCCGTACGGAGTCACCAATCTCTTCGTAATGATCTCTGGGAACACAGACAAGTAGTCAGTTTGGAAATACAACTCAGAGTAGTACCTGACCGCCTCGTCCTGAATCGTAGCCGGCTCCCCCACAAGATTGCCATCCACATCTAGAAGCCGGGAGATATGATTCCTATGTCCGGATGACATCATAGAAGAACTTGGAGCACCGGTCGCCGTCATTGAGCCAGGAGCATTTGGCCCGCTGAGCCGTGCTGATCTCCTTCTGCAACCGCAAGATGTTGACTTCATCAATCAGCTCCTTCTCTCTAGCCGCCAAGTCCCCATTTAGCATGTCAGCCTGCATGTCTTCCTGGATGGCTCGCAACTCCACCTCCTTATCTTCTAAGGAGGTCTTCGGCAACCCCTTCACCCAAGTCCGAAGAGCCTGCTTCGTGGCCTTGAGACGACGAACCAATCGGAACTGGGCCGTCCTCTGCTGACCATTATCAAGCCCCTCTGTGACAGCCTCCAGGTAGCCCTCAGAGAGGTACCAACTGTTGTTGTATCTAAAAGGACGGGCCTTTCCAGGAGTCCGACAAGTGAATCCAACCCGGATGGGGGAATGGTCACTCGTCCCAGCAGCCAAACCCTCCGCCGAAGTGTTAGGAAAATGACGAAACCATTCCCCATTATCCAGAGCTCTATCAAGCTGGCATGCAACCCTATTCCGAATAACTTTGTTATGCCAAGTCCAGATGAAGCCCGAGCGAGAAAGTCCCTGGAGCCCTGCCTGAAGGAGACATCTCTGAAAATCATATAGGATAGGATCTGGAACTGGTCTACCTCCCACCTTCTCCCCACGGTGAAGAAGGGCATTGAAGTCCCCGATCAACAGGAGAGGAAGAGATGCCGAATCAGCAGCAGCTGCGACCCGGGAGATGTCACTCCAAAGAGATTCCCTCTTCCGTCTATCGTTGTGGCCGTAGACTGCCGCCAATAAAAACCGGAAGCCTCCCTTGTTGGAGAAGGAAATAGCAATCAACTGCTCCGTCATCACAATCAGATCTCCATCCCAGCTCTTCGAGTTCCATCGAACCCAGATTCTGGCCATGTCACACAGAGCCAGGTTATGTAGTTGGGCCCAATGAGCTGGGGTCCTACGAGCAAGAGTCTTGTCACCCTTAATCTTCGTTTCTAACAGAATAGAGATGTCACATTTCTCTCTGTGCAACACCCCACAGATCTCTCTCCACCTACCAAGCGAACACGCCCCCCTCACATTCCAGGCTATAATAGCCATTAATTTAATTCCATGAAGGGGCCCCCGACAAATCACCCGGATTGGTACCTGGGTAAGGTGCCGCATCCGTCACTACAAGATCCTCTTCCATCCCAGACGGGACGGACTGCCGTGGGGTGTCCTGAGAGAGAACCAAAGCCCAGGAAGGATTGTCAACACACACCGCCTCCTCTCTGTCAGAAGTATGCATCTCCTCCCTGGAGGAGCTGTCACTCAGCAGTCCTACAGCACGTCTCTTCCTGCAGTAAACCTGCCCCTCAGCCGAACCTCCACCCCCTCGCACCTCGATCCCCGACGCCGCCATGCCCCTCGTAACAATGCTACTCTGTCCCTGGGGGGTACGCAACTCCCCACTCGTGGAAGCCAGCTGGGTAGATACAACGAGGCACGTCCCGCCCTCACTCACCGGAAGCGTATCTTCGCCCACCAAGGCCTCCTCTCCGCAGTCAACTCTAATATCCATATCGCAGGGAGAGTCTAGAGTCTCACCCTGTGGGATAGAAGGCTCCACATGATGTCCGGCCGCCGAGCATGCACTGGCCAGGTATCCGAAACAGGAACACCGTGAACAGGTAGGGGGGACCCATTCATATTCTACCTTCTGGGTAAGTACCTCTCCAGACGGAATCTCGTACTCCAGCACCGCCGGTAACTCCCTCCCAGCATGGATCTCCACAAAAATCATGGCGTACATCAACCTCGATCGAAAAGCAGTGGCTTCGTCAGCCTTGATCGGGGTACCTACCAAGCTCGCCAGTCGCATCAATAAAGGAATGCTCCAAAACCGGACAGGGAACTCAGGGAAGCGAATCCAAACAGGGATGGCATTCAGAACTTCTCGCTCACAGCGAAGCTCCGGAGTCCACTCCTTAAGAATGATAAGCCGGCCGTCAAACGTCCAGGGGCCGCCTTGAAGGATCCTAGCGACATCCTCCGCGAGACCGAACTTCACATAGTAGAAGCCGTTCTCGCGGGCAAAGAACTCCATGCTCCCTTTAGGCTGCCAGACACGCGCCGCGTACCCCCGAATCTGTCCGTAGAAAGGCTTGTTGCCTAGGACATAAAGGACAAGGGTGTTCTCCCAGTATGCGGACACCTTCTCAATCCCCTCCGCGGGGAACGAGGCCCGGAAACCCCTCCCCGCCTTGATCGGCGGAACATACTCCATCGATGTGGGGTTTTTCGGCCCCACAGGTTTGCAGATGTCTGTCCAGGATCTTCCAACCGGCCGAGTAGTCGTCCCATCTGGCCGGGGTGTAACCCCTGGCCTGGGAGGAGCAGATCTCAGCACAGCGGGATCCCCCACCTTACCCTTTCCTTTGTCTGCCGCATTCGCCTTTGGCCGCCAGCCCACCGATCCCCCCGCGGACCCCACGGGCCACGAGCCAAGGACCTCGCCCCTGATCCGATCTGACGACCGTCATCCGGATGTCGATCCCGCACATGTCCCTGACCACCTCCTGCCCTCCCCCTGTCTTCGCCGTCCTACGCCGCATCACCGTTGTCCACCCTCCTCCATCCTTCTGATTCTCCTGCGAACTAAGGCCAGCGCCGAATTCGAAAACCGGGGGGCTTGGAATTGAATCCGCGCCACTCCCGATAGGGGAACTCCCTACAGTCACCACCCGAGGGGGGTCGCCTCCGCCTACCGTGGCTCCGGGGGGTCCGCCCGACCCCCCCGCACTCGATCCAGCCCTCCCACCGCCGCCAACCGGGGGGCTGCCGCCCGCAACCGCGCCGGGGGGTCCGCCTGACCCCCCCAAAGAGGATCCCGCCCCCCCTGACCTCCTGCGTGGACGTCGGTGGCGTCCGCTCGTCGAGGGGAACCAGCTGTCCCTCCCGCCGTAAGTCCCGCCCCTCCCCCGTGGCCTGGGGGGGCGCCGCCGCTGGCCTGGGGGGGCTGCCCAGCCCCCCCTTCTTTCCGCCCTTCCTCCCCCCGCCGGCAAGGGGGTCCGGAGGTCGCGGTGGGGGGGGGGGGGGGGGGGGGGGGGAAGCCCTAACTCTAGATTCGCCAAGCCGCTGCTGCATCTTCTATATTTTATATATATATATTTTTTTGAAAGAAGGTAATTGTGGCGAACGCTCCCACCGGGAATCGATCTCCTGACCACTCAGGCCGCATGCATCTCTCTTAACCACTAGGCTAGAAGTCATTTGCATATTTTATATATATATATATATATATATATATATATATATATATATATATATATATAGAAATGGTAATTGTGTCGAACGCTCCCACTAGGAATCGATCTCCTGACCACTCGGGCCGCATGCCTCACCACTCCTCCATGGAGGGGTCATTGGCCTCTCTCTCTCTCTCTCTCTCTCTCTCTATATATATATATATATATATATATATATATATATATATATGCCAGTCATTAATGACCGTCCCTGTGATGTGATGTGCTACTAGCATCAAGCCCCCCTCCCATTTAATTAAATTTTTACCCAGGCTGGAATTTGAACCCACACCCACTCCTCCCCTCCCTTGCCATTGCTACCACTGGACCACCTGTGTGTAGAGTTGAGGCGTAAGATGCTAACTTGAGCAATATCAATTGATACGAGGTCTATAACCTCTTAAGATAGAGGGTGTGTATCCTCCAGGGAGGCTCCTTGCTACATGGTAGCTAAGGTGTTGTAGATTACCTATTTGAAGGCCAACCTTTCATTGAATACTCATCTTTGTTGATCTTCTAGTGATTGATGACATTGTACTACCAGATCCCTTTGTATTTTAACTACATTGTGGCCCTTTGGTATCTACATCATTTTAACTATTGTCCTTAAGTTCAAGTTTGCTTTTCATGCCTTAAAGTAGTCATTTTCATAAAAAGAACCGCGAAACTTCAGGGTGTTTCTCCATGAACTCTTTTATCTTTTAGGGCATCCATGTGGACGGAAGTGTGAAAGTGTGCAATCGGGATGTTGCACATGCATATGCATACATATATACTTAATTTGTTTGTGTAGAAAATAATGGTTGGATTGATTTTATTGATGGACTACTTCACTACTTATAGGGAGTCTAGCTCCTCTACATACTACATATTCCGATGTGGGACTAAAAGTCCCTTATTGATTCTCAACACTCCCCCTCAAGATGGGCGATAGATATTGATCATCCCCATCTTGTTACATAGTTTCGACAGACTTAATGAACTAAGACCCTTAGTCAGGCAGTCTGCAACTTGTTCTTCTGAGCGGACATGGTCAATCTTCAGTATCCCTTGTTCCAGCTTCTCCTTGATGAAGAATCGATCAATTTCGATGTGCTTCGTTCTGTCGTGCTGAACGGGATTGTTAGCTATACTTATTGCAGCTTGACTATCGCTCAGAAGACGTAATGGTGCTCCCTTGTCTAGCTTCAACTCTGTCAGCAATGCTTTCACCCACAGCAACTCTGACACGCCCAGAGCCATTGCTCTGTATTCTGCTTCAGCTGTCGACCGTGCTACCACAGACTGTTTCTTGCTTCTCCATGAGACCAGATTTCCTCCTACAAAAATACAGTATCCCGTGGTAGACCTTCTGTCGTCTATGCAGCTAGCCCAGTCTGCATCACAGTATCCCTCAATTTCTATGCGTCCATTCTTCTTGAACCATAGTCCCTTTCTCGGCGTTCCTTTCAGATACCTCAAGATCTGAAATACTGCTTCCATATGACCCTTTCTTGGATCATGCATGTAGCGACTCACTACACTCACCGCGAATGAGATATCAGGGCGAGTGTGTCCCAGATATATCAATCTCCCTACAAGTCTTTGATATCTTTCACGATCAACGGGCTCTCCTGCTTCTGCTCCCAACTTGCACTTCTGGTCAATTGGAGTGACCGCTGCTTTGCATCCCAGCATCCCTGTCTCCTTCAGCAGATCTAGTGTATATTTTTTCTGTGAGAGAACAATTCCTTGTTCGCCTTCACACACCTCGATACCTAGAAAGTACCTTATTGCTCCTAAATCCTTCACTTCAAACTCCTTCGCGAGTTTTGACTTCAGCTTAGTGATCTCAACTTCATCATCACCTGTGATCACTATATCATCCACATATACAGCAAGTATAGTGATGTGGCCTCTTGCATGCTGGAGGAAGACCGTATGATCTGCATTTGTTTGACGGTATCCCATGCCTGTAACAGCCTTTCTGAATCTGTCAAACCAGGCTCGAGGAGATTGCTTGAGCCCGTATAGTGACTTCTTCAATTTACACACCTTTCCTTGCGACGTCCCTCCGTTTGATTCCGTCGTGTAGCACCCAGGTGGGAGCTCCATGTATACTTCTTCTTGCAGGTCCCCATGAAGAAAGGCATTCTTCACATCTAGCTGGTACAACTTCCACCCATAGTTCGCTGCAATGGAGACCAGAGTTCTCACGGTACTCATTTTTGCTACTGGGGCAAATGTCTCATCATAGTCTATTCCATATGACTGTGTGAATCCTTTTGCAACCAACCTCGCCTTGTACCGCTCTACTTTTCCTTCTGGCGTCTCTTTTACTGTGTACGCCCATTTGCATCCTACAGCTTTCTTCCCTTTGGGTAATGGAACCAGCTCCCATGTCTTATTTTTCTCCAGTGCCCCAAGTTCTTCCATCATTGCAGCTTTCCACCTTGGATCTTTCTTTGCTTCCTGCCAACACTTGGGCAACGAAGTAGAGTCTAACGATGCAATGAAGGCTCGATAATTCGAAGAAATGTTAGAATAAGACAAGAAGTTGGCAATGTCATGTTCGTAATCATCAAAACGAGCAGGAGCCTTACCCGCATTGATGCGAGAAGATCTCCTTAAGGGAGCAATAGGTGGTGGAGAGATCATACCATCCGAGTCGGAGAGATCCGCATCAGAATCCGAGTGATTCAGTGCGGGGGCAACATCTTCAGGAGTTGGAGCAGGAGTAGACGAGGGACTTGGTACAGTAGGCACAGGGCACGGCATAGGCACAGTACTGGACTTCTGTTGTCTCCTTCTGTAGACTTGGAGCTTCTTTTCCCTTGTCTGCTGCTCCCCCTGCGTAACATATGGATCTTCTTCTTCATTGTCTGTATCTGAGTCACTGTGCTCTCCCCCTGTCGTCCAGTTTTCAACAACCGGACACGGAACCGATCCAACGACCACATTTGGGCTTATTGTCTCCCCCTCACATCTAACACCGTCTGTGTTAGGTGTGTTACCAAATGCTGAACCTTCATCCGAACCATAGTATGGTTCGAGTTCTCTGAAAGTAACGTCCATGCATACAAACATCTTCCGCTCGACTGGACTCCAACAGGTATAACCCTTCTGAGTCGCCGTGTAACCGACGAAGACACATTTAACTGCCCTAGGATCCAATTTGCCAACGCCTGGCCGATTATCTTGGACAAAGCACACACATCCAAAGACTTTTGGTGGAACAGTGTATGTAGTTGTCCCAGTAAGCATTTCCAACGGTGTCTTCCAGTCCAATACTTGAGATGGCATTCTGTTGATAAGATAAAAGACCGTCAATATAGCCTGCCCCCATAAGTGTTTCGGAACATTCATAGCCAGCATCATCGTTCGTGCGACTTCCAGCAGGTGTCTGTTTTTTCGTTCCGTCACACCATTTTGGGCCGGAGTATAAGCACATGAAGTTTGATGAAGTATTCCATGAGTGGAAAAATACTCAGCAACCCGCTTATTAGTGTACTCCGTCCCATTGTCTGACGGAAACACTTAATTTTAGCGCCATATTGTGTTTCCACCCGTCGATGAAAGTCCTGGAAGGCCTCAAGGACGTCACTTTTATTCTTCATAAGATAGACCCAAGTCACGCGGGTATAACAGTCAATAAAGGTGACGAACCATCGAAAGCCGTTAATACCAGTTGTAGGACAAGGGCCCCATACGTCTGAATGCATCATGTCAAAAGCAGCTGAACTCCTATTCCCCGTGCTCACATACGTACTTCTGATATGTTTTCCCAACTCACAAGCATTACAAAATAACTTCTCTTTATTAGCCCTTTGATATAAGGACGGATACATTCGACTAATAACTTTAAAAGAAGAATGACCGACACGCTGATGGTGGAATAGCAAGTCGGCTTCAACACTGCGACAGGAAGCTTCTGGTGGGGCGTCTGCTACCAAGGATGCCAATGCGTTGTCCAGACCAGTCCTGTCTAAATACCACAGCCCCTTATGCCATGTGCCAGTCCTAAGTCGTCGTCCTGTACCTTTCTCCTGAAAAGTCACCTGAGGAATGTCAAAGGAAACAGTACAGTTAAGATCAAGTATAATGGCACTAATGGATAGGAGATTGACAGGAAAAGACGGAGCATGTAGGACATTGGTTAGAGTGATGGAAGGGGTGCATGCGACAGTGCCTTTACCCATTACAGGGCTGGATGTACCATCAGCGGTCTGAATACTCTCCGGCAATGGTAGGTGAGTATATTCCTGAAACGCACCACGGGACCCCGTGACATGGCGAGATGCCCCAGAGTCCATAATCCATCCTGGCTGATGGATAGATGCAAGAGCACGTTCAGAATCACTGGTGCTGGTTTGGGCAAAGCAAGTGATGTGATCTCCCGAGGTTGAAGACGCCCCAGGACAGTCGGTCGAACCCAGCTTTGTGCCTCGCAACTTCTCAAGGAACTCCCGCTCAAGCGGGGTTATTTCAGCCAGTTGATTCTCTCCCCCTTCCTCCGCCAGATTTGCTCTGTGGCCGCCCCGTCTACCAGCATATCCTCCTCGACCACCACGGCGGTCTCCACGACCCCGTCCTCGATCAGTAGACTGATTGCGCAAGGGTTTTGGACAAAATCAGATGTAATGTCCGGAGTCACCACAATTGTGGCAAATACCACCCATAGATGGAGGTTGATTGAAGGCAGCAAGGGCAGACTTGTCAACCGCGGCTTGCTCCCCCTGGGAGGAGCCCTTGTTGGGCATCAACTTCAGTCGAGCTTCTTCCTGTGTCATAACAGCTATAGCCTCTTCCAAGGTCGGAAGCGTGGGTTGGGATAGGAGGATATTCCGTCGCTGCTCAAATACAGGGTGCAGTCCCTTCAGGAATTTCATCATACGCTGCCGGGAAATATAAGCCAGGAACGTCTGAAAGTACTTCGCGAATGCCGGTTCGACTTGTGCATCTTCCATCCCAAGAGGATCATAATGATCCAGATCAGACCAGTACTTCTTCAACATGGTCGCGTACTCAGAGATGGTACGGTCGTCTTGGGCCACCCTATCGAGTTCATCTTGCAGTTGAAAGACTCGCATAGGGTTGCCGGAGCCGGAGTACATATCTTTTAGAGTGTGCCATATATCAGCAGCAGCCTCCATGGCCTCGACATTGCCCGACACCTGGTCGGTTAAAGAGGCAGTCAACCACCCAGCCACGACGTTGTTGACAATCTCCCAAACAGCAAACTCCTTGGTGGAGTGATCGGCCGGCGCCTTGGCTTGGCCAGTGACATAGCCAACCAAGCCACGTCCCTTCAGTGTCCGCATCGCCTGCCACGACCACTTCAAGTAGTTGGATGTACCTTCCAACTTCGTCTCCAGCTTCTCCAATTTCTCCATTTTGTAAGGGGACGGATCCACATCAGTATGGATCACAGGTGGGGTTACCTCGGTAAATCTTTTTGATAAGATATCATCAACCAAGGCCTTCATCTCTTCGGCCGTCAGTTTGCCACTGATGGAATCCATGGCCTCGGCAACTGTGAACCCTATTCGTCGTCTTCCTCGTCAAACTTCGTCGTCGTCGTCTTCTTCGACGTCAGAGACTTTACGAATGCGCTACTAACTTGGCCAGCACCGGCGCGCGCATGTAAAGTGAACACGTCAGGACACCAGAGAAGACATGACCAGTCTCTGTATAGATCCCGATGTGAATGAGGAATAACAAAATAAACATTTGTTAGTTCCAAACGGCGCAATCTAGGAACAGAGTCGGTGTAAATAAAGAATTTGACATCACTGACTGTCTTCGAAATACGCCGTTTTTTTTCCAGAGAAAAAAGAAGAACGGCTAGGGTTTGTAGTAGATTAAAAGGCTAGGGTTAGACATGGCTAGGGTTAGGGTTAGGGGTTGGGAAGGGGGGTTCTGGCGGTGGCCGGGGGGGGGGGGGGGTCCTGTAGGTGGTCGCGTGGGGGGGGGGGGAGGGGGGCCGCAGCGGGTGGAGGTCGGGGGGGGGGGGTCGAGGGGGGGTCGTGGGGTTCTGCAGGGGGGGTCGGGGGGTGTTCTGCGAGGAGGGGGGTCGGCGTGTGGAGGTCGGGGGGGGGTCGGGGGGGTTCGGGGGGGGGGTGGGTTCTGCGAGGTGGTCGGCGAGGGTGTGTATGGGAGGGGGGGGGCAGCGGGTGGAGGTCGGGGGGATCGGGGGGGTCGAGGGGGGATCTGTGAGGGGGGGGGGGGGTCAGGTTGTTCGGGGGGATCGCGGGGGGATCTGTGAGGGGGGGGGGGGGGGGTCAGGTTGTTCGGCTAGGTAGGGGTTGTCGGCAAGAATTTTTTTTTTTTTGTGGAGAGAGAAAGAGTTATGGCTCTGATACCATGTAGAAAATAATTGTTGGATTGATTTTATTGATGGACTACTTCACTACTTATGGGGAGTCTAGCTCCTCTACATACTACATATTCCGATGTGGGACTAAAAGTCCCTTATTGATTCTCAACAGTTTGGATGCTTTGAAGTGTGAAACTTGAAAGTGGCAAATTCATAGTTTTGTTGTTTGGAAGTCAAATAGGAGGTAAGAAGTTGGAAAAGTGCATTATAATAACAAAAAATAATTAACTATCTAATTAAATTGACAATAATTTCTTAAAACTATATTGAACTTTTTAATTTAAGTATTAACAAATAGTATCATCAAATATTTTATTAAGTATTATAATGCATTATATGATATAAGTATTGTGCATTATGGTACTTATTTTGTGAGATGGTCATTTTAATTGTTTAATATTAACTATATTATAAAGTATTTGACATCTATGTTGCACGAACACGGATAAATGACAAGACGAAACAAACACCTTACATATTTTGATTTGTCCTAATGTATTTTGGAGTGTTCGTGGTATGTCCGATACGTTTTCGGTATAATGTCTAAAGACACGTCCCAATTTTTTTTTGAGTGTATGTAGCTTATTAGAAATTAATATTTTTGATGTCCTAGCTAATTATTTCACTTATTACAAATTAATATTTAGCTAAAATAATAGTTAAGGACTATTATTAGTTATTTAATTTATTAGAAATTAATACTTAATAATATTGATAACAATATTAAAAGGATTTAATTAAAAAAATAATGGCTCACTCCCTCACCCACATCCTTGTTAAATAACGCGGATGTGGGATTAGCAAAATAATGAGCCAAAAGCATCCAACAGGAAGTGCTACTCCAAATCTAGTCGGCACTTACACAAACATCCAAACTGTGGAAGTGGAGCCTTGAAGGATGCACATGTAAGAATCCCCACTTCCTGGCTCCACTTCAAGCATCCAAATAGCCCCTTACTGAACGAGCCTGCTACATTTGCTATTTGAGATAAATCTCCCTAATTAGGATGAGATGCTTGTTAAATTTGTTGTTTTTTCTTATTATTAGTATCAGGACTAATGAATTTATTGGCAGCGAGATGTCAAGGAAGGCAAACTAACTAGTTTGACGCTTCGTACTGAACATGGCTACGGTTCTCCATCCATAGACGAGGCTAAGAGGGAGATTGATGGTTTAATCAATTCTAGTAGGACGGAACTCCTGAAGCTGGTGTTGCAGAGTGAGGGAAGCGTTGTTCCAAGAGCTTGCAAAGATCTGTTTTGGAAAATGTGCAGAGTACTGCATGTTTTTTATATGAGGACCGATGGATTCTCATCACCGAAGGAAATGGTTGCGGCTGTGTCTGCAGTGATCCGCGAACCTCTCAATGTTGATCATCTGCAACTGTTTGAAGAAAAAAAATGTGCTGCCACATTATGATAGAAGACTCTTTACATGTAATTATATACAAATTACTTGGAATGGAAGCCTTGAAAGTACAGTCATAGCCCATGAAGTTCTTACAGAAGGAAAGTCCAAAGATGTGTGAAGAACCATTGTGTATTCTCTAATGTAAAGACTATTCATGGATATTCTGCACTTGTGAATGCGTATCCCCTCTTGATACACTTCAATGCATGCAGTGACAAATTCATAGCAAGTTACATTCTGCACTTTGTTAATAGATTCTGGTGTTTGGTGTTCAGAATGTTGACTTCTGTACTAAATTTACAATTGCTACTTAGTTATCGTGCATGTCAGTTAAGAACTATTTACCAATTTTAATATTGTAACCCTGTCTAAATTTTTTAATATCTAAATATAGATAACATACATTCTTCTGTTATTTCTTTGTTTAATATTTATATAATGAATGCATGCAGGCTGAGTTCAGGCTCAGAATGTTAACATAAAAACCTGTCTACTAATATTTGCTGACCCCAAAAGATTCAAAGAAAGAAACTTTGCTATTGTTGTTGAGATAGAAAATAATATCTAAATATGATTTAAAGTGGCATAACCATGGCTTTTCCCCCCTATTTGTGCACATGCAAAATTGACCAAAATGACTGTTTGTTTTGGTATTGGTAGCATCTAAAGGTGGGTTATCTGTCCATAATGAACTCTGTTCTTTTGGAGCAAGTATACTTAATATACACTGATCCTTTTCCCTTGTCTTTTTGCAGTAGCCCATCCTTTATTTTCTTCTCATTCTCTTCTCTTTGGCCGCTGTGTAGGAATTGGTTTCAGGTATGACCATTTTCTTTCTCTTCCTCTCTTCATTCTTTATCAAAGAACATGGTCAGTAAACAATCATACATGTTTATATCTGATTTATCGTGACAAGTTTGATTTTCCACAAGTAGACTATGATATATATATATATGTATATTCTCTCTTATATTTTCTAATATTTTCACTATCATCATCTCCATCATCCCAGCCTTCTTCCATCCCGAATGGGTCCGTTATGGAGCATAATCACCTTTCTAATGGAGAATTTGTTAATGGCCCCGTGGACCAAAACTTGATTGGAGGTCCTTTATATTGTACTAGTCCTATTCTGATTCTAAGAACTATGGGTTTGCTTTTATTTTTATTTTTGATGGTGGTTTCACTTTTGTTCATTTCAGCCCCGGCAGGTGGAAGACAATGCAGGTCGTTTGCGGTACCCTGGTTAATTCCAATTTTAAGTTACACTCCCATCAGTCATCGCCATCCATGAACACAACCCGTGCAGGTCTGATAATTAAGAAACTCTTGCAAGGCTTTGATAGACTTTTCTGAAAGTGGTAACTAGTTTTCTTCATTGTCATATATTTTTTTCTTTTCCTTCAGCACTTAACAAAATTATGATGTTAGCATGATTTTGTTTCTGTCTCTATGAAGAATCTTGGAAAATCATGATAACTTATAACATTTTCTGTACCATGTCCTAAGTTTTGGTTTAATATGATTCTAGTGTCTTAGAGCCGAACTGTAAATTTGTGATCAGTAGATGGGGAACAGATCATTTGCCTGAGAATCGAAACGAACACCAACACGCATACATGGAAGGCTGCATTATTCTCCTTGTTGAGTGTGTAATGGGATTAAGGAAAGGTAATAACATGTTTATTATGGTGGAAAGTTTTGATCACCTAAAATGGTGCTTACAAATGGGGCCTTTTAAAATTTAATGAAATAACTAGGTTAAAATTTCATTCTTGAAATCTTCGAAACCCTTCGTTGAATGGAGGAAATCTTCACTAATAAATTTCCTACACATGTTGTGGAAATTCTGGTAATAGTCATTTGACAAAGGCCAAAAATAGATTACAACACAAACTAATCTGTTATGACAGCAAATAGTAACTTGCTAAAAACAAAATTACAACAGTACAAACTACATAAAACAAAGAAGCAGTAGAACTGCTAAGAGAAGTTGTTGAACGACGACCTGATGGGATGATCAAAACCACCGTTGCTCAAACGAAATTCAACATTTACCCATCGATCCGCTTCCTCGAACAATCAAGTTTGAATGAACTTCTGGAACGTTTTAAATTATCACCACCCTTCGTCTAGATCACGCACGGACTAATCTGTTGTAGACACACTTATCAATCTCCATAATGCTGTAGCTATTTGATCTAATGACTTTATCGAACTTCTCTTGCCACATCTTGGGAGTCTGCTTCAGAACATATAAAGATTTTACCAATTTGTATACCTTGTCTTCAAGACCCTTGATGACAAAATCTTCTAGTTGCTTCATGTAGATATCTTCAGTTGGATCTCCATTCATGAACGATATTTTCACATCTATTTGTTGAATCACCATGCTGTGAATTACATATAGTGTTATTGGCTTCTTGATAGTTGTCATTCGAGCAACTGGATACTAAGTATCGAAGTAGTAGATCTACTATTTCTGAGAAAATTATGTTGAGATTGATTGATGAATTTCATTGATAATCTCATAGGCTTTATATAGCCTTTACATGATAGAATATCCAATGGAATATCCTGTGACATATTCTGGCATCCCAAATATGTCCTCAGGATATTCTCATACTAAATATAACATATTCTCATACAAAATATATCAACACTCCCCCTCGAGATAGGCGAAAGATATTCACTAAGTTCATCTTGTCACATCCTCTCATCATGCTGATAGAGTTAAGCCCCTTGGTCAATCCGTCTGCTACCTGATATTTGGTTGGAACATAGCCCAGCTCTAGTAGTCCACCATCCAGCTTTTCTTTGATGAAGAATCTGTCAATCTCGATATGCTTGGTCCTGTCATGCTGTACTGGATTGTTGGCAATACTAATAGCTGACTGGTTGTCACACCATAGCTTCATCTTGGCTCCCTTGTCCAGCTTCAGCTACATCAGCATATTCTTCAACTACAATAGCTCTCTGACTCTCAAGGCCATAGCTCTATACTCTGCTTCAGCTGTTGATCTGGCAACCACTGACTGCTTCTTACTCCTCCAAGAGACCAAGTTGCCTCCTACAAATATGCAGTATCCCGTTGTAGATCTCCTGTCGTCAGCACAGCTAGCCCAGTCAGAATCACAATAGCCCTCGATGCTCACATGATTATTTCTTCTGAAAATCAGTCCCTTCCCGGGGGCTCCCTTCAAGTACCTCAGAATCTGGTACACTGCGTCCATATGACCCTTCCGGGGGTCATGCATATAGTGTCTTACTACACTGACCGCAAAGCTGATATCAGGTCGTGTGTGGCTCAAGTAGATCAACTTGCCTACAAATCTCTGATATCTATTCCGGTCAACCGGTTCTCCAGCTTCAGCATCCAGTTTGAACTTATGGTCTATCGGTGTTGCAGCTGGTTTGCATCCCATCATCTATGTTTCCGTAAGCAGGTCCAGTGCGTACTTCCTCTGAGAAAGAACAATTTCCTCTGTATCTCGAGCAATTTCAATCCCGAGGAAGTATCGAAGATGGCCAAGATCTTTCACCTCGAACTCTTTGCCAAGCTTTCCTTTGAGTTGGGCGATCTCCTGCTCATCATCGCATGTAATAATCATATCATCTACATACACCGCAAGCATGGTGATGTGGCCTCCACTTCGTCTGAAGAAGACAGTATGATCAACATTGATCTGCTGATATCCCATCCCTATCATTGCTCTCCTGAACCTGTCAAATCATGCTCGAGGAGACTGCTTCAGTCCATAGAGGAACTTCTTCAGTCTGTAGACCTTGCCTTCTGTCTGATTGGTGCCGAATCCTGGTGGTATCTCCATGTACACCTCCTCCACTAGATCTCCATGAAGAAATGCATTCTTCACATCCAGTTGGTGTAGCTCCATCCTCCATTGGCTGCTAGAGAGATCAAGGTTCTGACAGTGTTCATCTTTGCCACTGGTGCAAAGGTCTCGTCATAGTCAATGCCGTACGTCTGACTGTATCTTTTTGCCACCAGTCGAGCTTTGTAGCGCTCAACCTGTCCATCTGGGTTCTGCTTTACCGTGAAAATTCATTTGCATTCGACTGCTCTCTTCCCTTCTGGCAGTCTCACCAGCTCCCAAGTGTGGTTCTTCTCAAGAGCTTCCAACTCCTCGTGCATCGTCGCTTTCCACTTTGGATCGTTCTTGGCAACCTGTCAATTGTTAGGTACAGTAATACTATCCAAAGACGCTATAAATGCTACATGAGAAGAAGATATATGGTCATAAGAAACAAATTTAACAAGATCCCAACCATATCTGTCCGGAGGATTTCTCGCATTACTGCGAGTAGTCCTTCGTGTAGATAATAGTGTGGAAGATGTAGGAGGAATGATATCACCCGAGGAGGATGGTGGTGTAGATGAGGAGGATGGCGGTATAGGTGTCTCAGGAGTTGGGACAGACGCAGGCAGGGGACTTAGCACTGGCACTGTAGGTACTGGTCCTGCAGTTTGCTTCTCTCTTCTGCTATAGGTAAGTGACTCCCCCTGAGCCGTAGGCCTAACACTTCTCATCTCCTCCCCCTGTTCCGCTTCACCTTCATGTTCCTCCTCAACCGTGCCTCTGCCAAACTTCTAAATCGGTTACCACCAAGTTTCCCATCTCCCCCTCTCGTCTTATACTGGTAGTATTAGGCGTGTTGTGTGAAGTTCCCTCATGGCGGTAATATGGCTTTTACTCCCGGAAGTGAACATCTATACTAACAAACTTCTTCTTCTCTACTGGCCTCCAGCACACATACCCTTTTTGAGTTGTTGAGTAGCTCACAAAGATGCACTTGACCGCTCTAGGGTCAAGTTTTCCAACTGATGGTCTGTTGTCTTTCACAAAACACACACATCCGAACACCTTCAGTGGAAGTATCCCACTATTATTGTCTCGCAATACTTCACATGGGGACTTCCATCCCAGAATTTGTGAAGGCATCCTGTTGATAAGTTGAGCTGCTGTCAACATTGCATACCCCCATATATTTTGTGGAACATTCATGTCGATCATCATACTTCTTACGGTATCCAGAAGGTGTCGGTTCTTCCTTTCTGCTACTCTATTTTGTTCTGGTGTGTATGCACAAGTGGTCTGATGCTGTATTCCGTGTGCTGACAAGTACTCTGCAAGCGTCTTGTTAGTATACTCCGTTCCATTGTCAGACCTCAGTACCTTCACCACAGCATTGTACTGAGTCTGGACATGTTTATGAAAATTTCGAAAACATGCAGATACATTACTCTTATTTTTCATCAGATAAAGCTAGGTGACACGAGATGCACAATCAATAAAGGAAACAAAGTACTTATACCCATTCATAGTGTTAGTAGCACATGAACCCCAAACATCAGAATGTACTACCTCAAAAGCAAAAGAGCTCTTATGACCAGTACCAACATATGAGCTTCTAGTAATTTTTCCTAACTCGCATGCATCACATACTAATTTCTGTTTATTTGATTTTGCATAAATCTCTGGATATAGCTTATTTAGAGTATCAAAGGAAGAATGTCCCATCCTCCTATGATGAAGTATCAAAGTATCTTCAGTCCTCTGCTGCAGCTCTCCCATTCTAGCCTTCTCTGCCAAAGATATCAATGCTGAGTCCAGTCTTTCTCGATCTAGGTACCACAGTCCCTCATGCCAAGTGTCAGTCCCAAGTCTTCGTCCCGTCCCTTTCTCCTGGAAGATCACCTTAGGAATATCAAAAGAAACAATATATTTAAGTTGAAGAATTATAGAACTAATAGATAGTAGACTGACTGGAAAGGATGGAGCATGTAAAACATTGGATAATCTTACTGAACCTGTACAATTAACAGTACCCTTACCGACTACTGGCTGGAAAGTGCCGTCTGTAGTCTGAATGGTGTCTGCTGATGCTAGGTGAGTGTATGAAGAAAACTCACTTGCATTTCCGGTCACATGTCAAGATGCTCCTGAGTCGGTAATCCAGTCTGACGTTTTAAGGGAAGACATAGATGCAAGAGCAAGTGACTCGTCAGTACCTTCTGATGGGTGGGCATACATAGCGGCGCTGCCTCCAACGAAGAATGGGGTGGATGCCTCCTCTGTTCCACTCCTCCTGTCTCCCTCGGCTGACGCTCTATGCTTTCTCTCCAGCATGTCCAGCAGTGCCTGATCCTCCTCAGTAAAGGTGTCAGCAACTCCTTCATTCCCTTCTGCTACTAGCAGGTTTGCCCGATGCCCTCCTCGGCCGCCTCGTCGACCCCCTCGACCACGACCACGTCCAATATATCCTCGTCCACCAACACCACCTGAGTCTCCCTCCTTAGGTGGTTTGGTACAAGCATACCGATGATGGCCCATCTCCCCGCAGTTGTAGCACTGCCGATTGTGTTGCCAGGGCTCTCCCTTGAATCCTGTGTCGTCCGAGCTAGTAACCGCTAGTGCTGACTTTGCTTCGGGGGGACCACCTGTCCCCGCCTGTAGTCTGATGCGCGTCTCCTCCTGGATCATGGCTGAGATAGCCTCCTCGAGACTAGGAATCTCTGGTTGGGCGAGGAGTAAGGTTGTTCTCTGTGCGAATGCTATAGTCATCCCTTCGAGGAATTTCATCGTCCTCTCCTGTAGACACACGTCTCTCCTTGCAGTTTGGGTCCCCGCAGCTTGTCCGTTTTGAGGAGTGATCATAATCCAGCCAGAGACTAACTCTATGGCGTACTCCTGCACCGTCTTCTCTTCCTGTACAGTGTCGTCGATCTTCCCTTTTATCTGGAAGATCCGTAAGTTGTTCCACACACCATCATAGGTTCTCCTCAACTTCTTCCACACGTCTTTCACCATCTCAATGCCATCTACTGTGGAGGCAATAAACTGGACTAAGGAATTGAGAAGCAAGATGTAAATCACCATATGAGTGGATTTTCACTCGTCGCGTCCTGTCGAGCCCTCGTCCGACTATGTCTTTTCGCCCGTCAAGAATCCCTCAAGGTTCTTTCCTGCAAGGGTTCTTCTCACCCGCCGTGACCAACTCAGATAGGTGGCTGGTCCGTCCAACTTCAGATCGATGGAGGGAAGGTCCAACTTTGGCGACGTTCGTGTCGTGCTCTCACCAGCCGACATCTTCATCAACTTCATCAACGTCGCAACATCTGTAGCATCCAGCTTCTTGAGGATCGTCTCCATCGATGCTTCTTCTCCGATCACGTCACGTTTGCTCCACGACTCACGTCCGTTTTCGTCGTCCTCTCCTAGATTCGAACATGTCTGATTTCATCAGATCTAGGCATCGGCGTCTCTTTCGTCCTCGTCGTCCTCTCCTACGTGCGGAGAGGGGGTAGCGCGCACAGCGGCAGCCACGCAGCAGCAGTAGCTGCAGCGGCGCAACAGTAGCCGCAGTAGCAGCAGCGGGAGCGACAACGGCAGCGGGGAGGGAGAGGGGGAGGGAGAGGGAGGAAAGGTTAGGTTAGAGTTTTGGTGGCGGCTAGGGTTAGGGTTTGTGGAAATGTGGCTCTGATACCATGTTGAGATTGATTGATGAATTTCATTGATAATCTCATAGGCTTTATATAGCCTTTATATGATAGAATATCTAATGGAATATCCTGTGGCATATTCTGGCATCCCAAATATGTCCTCAGAATATTCCCATACTAAATATAACATATTCTCATATTAAATATATCAACAAATTATTTTGCCACCAACATGACCTTGAACTTGTCTACAGTTCCATCGGCCCTCATCTTCTTCTTGAATATCCATTTACAACCAATGAGGTTTCTCCTTTAGGTTGATTGACTCCATAACATATTGGATGTTATGGAGTCAATCTCATCATATTGAGTGATTCCTTCCAGAAAATAACATCTATGATCTTTATCGTCTCATCATAGGTGAGCAGATCAACTTCCATGTGATAGATGACGAAGTCATCTTCAAAGTCCTTTGGTTTCCTCACTTGCTTTGAAGATGGTTCAGTGAGTTCTGGTTCTTAAAATGACATTCTCCAGTGAAATCAATTCTTTCAATGTTTCACCTCTTTTGGTACTTTTAGCTGGATTCAGAGCATTGTCTTCCCTTTTATTAGGCATATTCTCCTGTAAATATGTAAGAATCACATACTTGTCTTCGACAAATTTATCTTCGAAGAATTCTATGTTGCAAAACTCAATGATCTGATTGAATTCAAGATCAAGGAATCTTTAAGCATCACTCTTCTCTACATAACCCTGGAAGCTGTCTTAGTGGACCTTTTGCCCAACTTTTGAATCTTGATATTTAGAAGCTTAACATACGCCATACAACCCCCATACTCAAATAACATTCAAGTTGGGTCTGAGCTTGAATCAAAGTTCGTGAGGAGTTATTTCTAATTATGTGAACGACACTATTGAGTATAAAGGTAGCTGTCAAAGCAGCTTCCCCCTATAAGTAGTTAGGCAGTCTTGTCGTTAACAACACAGAGTTCACATTTCTCCAACTCCTTATCCCCACATTTGTAGGTAAGACTAGAATAGACATCTTGTTTACTCTTTTATAGTGTACATGTCCTAGCATATTATGCCACAACTCAAGAGAATAACAAAAAGTAGAAAGTTCATTTAGAACATTCAAATGGAACTACAAGGTGAAGTTTAAACATCCCTTTGGTAAAAGAAACTGTCGCAGTAAGCTCCCCTTGTAGGACATCGTCATATGACCATCATTCATATCCATCCTCAAGCATGCATTGCACATAAGGCTTCCATAGAACAAGTTCTTTGCGAGAACAGGAATATGCTTTACATTATGCAGTGTAAGCGACTTTACCAAATTCAGTTTTAGCACCACTGTCCCGATTCTCTTTACTTTAGCTTGCGTCTTATTTGCAATAGTGACATTCTTAAGGGAAGGTTCATACGTAGAAAATAGATCCTTCTGATCTCCTAAATTATCTATGTTTGCCTTGGCAAACTGCTTGGACATATATTCCACCTTGATCTTGTTCTGACATTGTCCTCAATATGGATTAATCGCATAAGATGATCATCAAGTTTCACTTCACCCTTCTTGCGGTACATATCCGTAGTAAAGTGAACCAAGCTTGGAGGGAGTTTAGAGAAAATAACTCCCACCATAAACTTGTCCCCTAGAGGCATATCCTTTTCCTCTAGCTTCCGTTGAAGCTTCCCGAGCTCCTTCACCTAGGAAGAATAGTCTTATCTTCTCTAGACACCATTGACATGAATTTGTTAACGAGATAGATGCTGGATATATTGTAGAAAATAATGGTTGGATTGATTTTATTGATGGACTACTTCACTACTTATAGGGAGTCTAGCTCCTCTACATACTACATATTCCGATGTGGGACTAAAAGTCCCTTATTGATTCTCAACACTCCCCCTCAAGATGGGCGATAGATATTGATCATCCCCATCTTGTTACATAGTTTCGACAGACTTAATGAACTAAGACCCTTAGTCAGGCAGTCTGCAACTTGTTCTTCTGAGCGGACATGGTCAATCTTCAGTATCCCTTGTTCCAGCTTCTCCTTGATGAAGAATCGATCAATCTCGATGTGCTTCGTTCTGTCGTGCTGAACGGGATTGTTAGCTATACTTATTGCAGCTTGACTATCGCTCAGAAGACGTAATGGTGCTCCCTTGTCTAGCTTCAACTCTGTCAGCAATGCTTTCACCCACAGCAACTCTGACACGCCCAGAGCCATTGCTCTGTATTCTGCTTCAGCTGTCGACCGTGCTACCACAGACTGTTTCTTGCTTCTCCACGAGACCAGATTTTCTACAAAAATACAGTATCCCGTGGTAGACCTTCTGTCGTCTATGCAGCTAGCCCTGTCTGCATCACAGTATCCCTCAATTTCTATGCGTCCATTCTTCTTGAACCATAGCCCCTTTCTCGGCGTTCCTTTCAGATACCTCAAGATCTGAAATACTGCTTCCATATGACCCTTTCTTGGATCATGCATGTAGCGACTCACTACACTCACCGCGAATGAGATATCAGGGCGAGTGTGTCCCAGATATATCAATCTCCATACAAGTCTTTGATATCTTTCACGATCAACGGGCTCTCCTGCTTCTGCTCCCAACTTGCACTTTTGGTCAATTGGAGTGACCGCTGCTTTGCATCCCAGCATCCCTGTCTCCTTCAGCAGATCTAGTGTATATTTTCTCTGTGAGAGAACAATTTTTTGTTCGCCTTCACACACCTCGATACCTAGAAAGTACCTCATTGCTCCTAAATCTTTCACTTCAAACTCCTTCGCGAGTTTTGACTTCAGCTTAGTGATCTCAACTTCATCATCACCTGTGATCACTATATCATCCACATATACAACAAGTATAGTGATGTGGCCTCTTGCATGCTGGAGGATGACCGTATGATCTGCATTTGTTTGACGGTATCCCATGCTTGTAACAGCCTTTCTGAATCTGTCAAACCAGGCTCGAGGAGATTGCTTGAGCCCGTATAGTGACTTCTTCAGTTTACACACCTTTCCTTGCGACGTCCCTCCGTTTGATTCCGTCGCGTAGCACCCAGGTGGGAGCTCCATGTATACTTCTTCTTGCAGGTCCCCATGAAGAAAGGCATTCTTCACATCTAGCTGGTACAGCTTCCATCCATAGTTCGCTGCAATAGAGACCAGAGTTCTCACGGTGCTCATTTTTGCTACTGGGGCAAATGTCTCATCATAGTCTATTCCATATGACTGTGTGAATCCTTTTGCAACCAACCTCGCCTTGTACCGCTCTACTTTTCCTTCTGGCGTCTCTTTTACTGTGTACACCCATTTGCATCCCACAGCTTTCTTCCCTTTGGGTAATGGAACCAGCTCCCATGTCTTATTTTTCTCCAGTGCCCCAAGTTCTTCCATCATTGCAGCTTTCCACCTTGGATCTTTCTTTGCTTCCTGCCAACACTTGGGCAACGAAGTAGAGTCTAACGATGCAATGAAGGCTCGATAATTCGAAGAAATGTTAGAATAAGATAAGAAGTTGGCAATGTCATGTTCGTGATCATCAAAACGAGCAGGAGCCTTACCCGCATTGATGCTAGAAGATCTCCTTAAGGGAGCAATAGGTGGTGGAGAGATCATACCATCCGAGTCGGAGAGATCCGCATCAGAATCTGAGTGATTCAGTACGGGGGCAACATCTTCAGGAGTTGGAGCAGGAGTAGACGAGGGACTTGGTACAGTAGGCACAGGGCACGACATAGGCACAGTACTGGACTTCTGTTGTCTCCCTCTGTAGACTTGGAGCTCCTTTTCCCTTGTCTGCTGCTCCCCCTGCGTAACATATTGATCTTCTTCTTTATTGTCTGTATCTGAGTCACTGTGCTCTCCCCCTATCGTCCAGTTTTCAACAACCGGACACGGAACCGATCCGACGACCACATTTGGGCTTATTGTCTCCCCCTCACATCTAACACCATCTGTGTTAGGTGTGTTACCAAATGCTGAACCTTCATCCGAACCATAGTATGGTTCGAGTTCTCTGAAAGTAACGTCCATGCTTACAAACATCTTCCGCTCGATTGGACTCCAACAGGCATAACCCTTCTGAGTCGCCGTGTAATCGACGAAGACATATTTAACTGCCCTAGGATCCAATTTGCCAACGCCTGGCCGATTATCTTGGACAAAGCACACACATCCAAAGACTTTTGGTGGAACAGTGTATGTAGTTGCCCCAGTAAGCATTTCCAACGGTGTCTTCCAGTCCAATACTTGAGATGACATTCTGTTGATAAGATAAGAGGCCGTCAATATAGCCTATCCCCATAAGTGTTTCGGGACATTCATAGCCAGCATCATCGTTCGTGCGACTTCCAGCAGGTGTCTGTTTTTTCGTTCCGCTACACCATTTTGGGCCGGAGTATAAGCACATGAAGTTTGATGAAGTATTCCATGAGTGGAAAAATACTCAGCAACCCGCTTATTAGTGTACTCCGTCCCATTGTCTGACCGAAAACACTTAATTTTAGCGCCATATTGTGTTTCCACCCGTCGATGAAAGTCCTGGAAGGCCTCAAGGACGTCACTTTTATTCTTCATAAGATAGACCCAAGTCACGCGGGTATAACAGTCAATAAAGGTGACGAACCATCGAAAGCCGTTAATACCAGTTGTAGGACAAGGGCCCCATACGTCTGAATGTATCATGTCAAAAGCAGCTGAACTCCTATTCCCCGTGCTCACATACGTACTTCTGGTATGTTTTTCCAACTCACAAGCATTACAAAATAACTTCTCTTTATTAGCCCTTTGATATAAGGACGGATACATTCGACTAATAACTTTAAAAGAAGAATGACCGACACGCTGATGGTGGAGTAGCAAGTCGGCTTCAACACTGCGACAGGAAGCTTCTGGTGGGGCATCTGCTACCAAGGATGCCAATGCGTTGTCCAGACCAGTCCTGTCTAAATACCACAGCCCCTTATGCCATGTGCCAGTCCCAAGTCGTCGTCTTGTCCCTTTCTCCTGAAAAGTCACCTGAGGAATGTCAAAGGAAACAGTACAGTTAAGATCAAGTATAATGGCACTAATGGATAGGAGATTGACAGGAAAAGACGGAGCATGTAGGACATTGGTTAGAGTGATGGAAGGGGTGCATGCGACAGTGCCTTTACCCATTACAGGGCTGGATGTACCATCAGCGGTCTGAATACTCTCCGGCAATGGTAGGTGAGTATATTCCTGAAACGCACCACGGGACCCAGTGACATGGCGAGATGCCCCAGAGTCCATAATCCATCCTGGCTGATGGATAGATGCAAGAGCACGTGCAGAATCACTGGTGCTGGTTTGGGCAAAGCAAGTGATGTGATCTCCCGAGGTTGAAGACGCCCCAGGACAGTCGGTCGAACCCAGCTTTGTGCCTCACAACTTCTCAAGGAACTCCCGCTCAAGCGGGATTATTTCAGCCAGTTGATTCTCTCCCCCTTCCTCCGCCAGATTTGCTCTGTGGCCGTCCCATCTACCAGCATATCCTCCTCGACCACCACGGCGGCCTCCACGACCCCGTCCTCGATCAGTAGACTGATTGCGCAAGGGTTTTGGACAAAATCGGATGTAATGTCCGGAGTCACCACAATTGTGGCAAACACCACCCATAGATGGAGGTTGATTGAAGGCAGTAAGGACAGATTTGTCAACCGCGGCTTGCTCCCCCTGGGAGGAGCCCTTGTTGGGCATCAACTTCAGTCGAGCTTCTTCCTGTGTCATAACAGCTATAGCCTCTTCCAAGGTCGGAAGCGTGGGTTGGGATAGGAGGATATTCCGTCGCTGCTCAAATACAGGGTGCAGTCCCTTCAGGAATTTCATCATACGCTGCCGGAAAATATAAGCCAGGAACGTCTGAAAGTACTTCGCGAATGCCGGTTCGACTTGTGCATCTTCCATCCCAAGAGGATCATAATGATCCAGATCAGACCAGTACTTCTTCAACAGGGCCGCGTACTCAGAGATGGTACGGTCGTCTTGGGCCACCCTATCGAGTTCATCTTGCAGTTGAAAGACTCGCATAGGGTTGCCGGAGCCGGAGTACATATCTTTTAGAGTGTGCCATATATCAGCAGCAGCCTCCATGGCCTTGACATTGCCCGACACCTGGTCGGTTAAAGAGGCAATCAACCACCCAGCCATGACGTTGTTGACAATCTCCCAAACAACAAACTCCTTGGTGGAGTGATCGGCCGGCGTCTTGGCTTGGCCAGTGACATAGCCAACCAAGCCACGTCCCTTCAGTGTCCGCATCGCCTGCCGCGACCACTTCAAGTAGTTGGATGTACCTTCCAACTTCGTCTCCAGCTTCTCCAATTTCTCCATTTTGTAAGGGGACGGATCCACATCAGTATGGATCACACGTGGGGTTACCTCGGTAAATCTTTTTGATAAGATATCATCAACCAAGGCCTTCATCTCTTCGGCCGTCAGTTTGCCACTGATGGAATCCATGGCCTCGGCAACTGTGAACCCTATTCGTCGTCTTCCTCGTCAAACTTCGTCGTCGTCGTCTTCTTCGACGTCAGAGACTTTACGAATGCGCTACTAACTTGGCCAGCACCGGCGCGCGCATGTAAAGTGAACACGTCAGGACACCAGAGAAGACATGATCAGTCTCTGTATAGATTCCGATGTGAATGAGGAATAACAAAATAAACATTTGTTAGTTCCAAACGGCGCAATCTAGGAACAGAGTCGGTGCAAATAAAGAATTTGACATCACGACTGTCTTCGAAATACGCCGTTTTTTTTTTCTAGAGAAAAAAGAAGAACGGCTAGGGTTTGTAGTAGATTAAAAGGCTAGGGTTAGACATGGCTAGGGTTAGGGGTTGGGAAGGGGGGGTTCTGCCGGTGGGCGGGGGGGGGGGGTCCTGTAGGTGGTCGCGTGGGGGGGGGGGGGGCGCAGCGGGTGGAGGTCGGGGGGGGGGGGGTCGTGGGGTTCTGCAGGGGGGGGGTCGGGGGGTGTTCTGCGAGGAGGGGGGTCGGCGAGTGGAGGTCGGGGGGGGGGGGGGGTCGGGGGGGTTCGGGGGGGGGGGTTGCGAGGGGGTCGGCGAGGGTGTGTGTGGGAGGGGGGGGGGGGGCGCAGCGGGTGGAGGTCGGGGGGATCGGGGGGGTCGAGGGGGGGATCTGTGAGGGGGGGGGGGTCAGGTTGTTCGGGGGGATCTGTGAGGGGGGGGGGGTCAGGTTGTTCGGCTAGGTAGGGGGGTCGGCAAGGGAAGGGTTGTCGGCAAGAATTTTTTTTTTTTTTTTTTTTTTTTGTGGAGAGAGAGAGAGAGAGTTATGGCTCTGATACCATGTAGAAAATAATGGTTGGATTGGTTTTATTGATGGACTACTTCACTACTTATAGGGAGTCTAGCTCCTCTACATACTACATATTCCGATGTGGGACTAAAAGTCCCTTATTGATTCTCGACAATTTCGTCATCCTTGTATTGCTTATCCAGAGACTCCTAGGTGTCTCTAGACTTCTCCCTTCTTGTTATATGATTCGGCTAAGGAGTCTTCTAATGAATTAAGGATTGACAATTTACATAAATTGCTCTCTCTTCTGCTACTATTGTGCAGCAACCGCAACATCAATGATTTTAGCATTGTTCGAAAGTGGAGTCACCGGTTCTTCATCAATCAGAATTTACTCCACGTTAATGAATTGAAGATTCAGGCTGATCTTCCTCTTCTAGTTGTTGAACTCAGAATGTACTCCACGTTAATGAGTTGAAGGTTCAGACTGATCTTCCTCTTCTAGTTGTTGAGCTGCTCGCCGTCAAACTTTTCAAGTTTGTAAAAACTTTCTAATGGCTTGTAGCCTTGTACGGACATCCATCACTTAGACATGATAACATATTCTTACAACTTAAAGAATTACAAGAAATCTTGCTTTGAGATTGTTGTAGATTTTCTGGTACAAGCCCTTTGACAAAGGACAAAAACATATTACAACACAAACTAATCTATTACGACAACAAACAATAACTTGCTAAAACAAATATTACAAGCAGTACAAATTGCAGAAAAGGAAGAAGCAGTAGAATTGCTAAGAGAAGTCGTTGAACGACGACCTGCTGGGGTGATCAAAACAATCGTTGATCAAAACGTAATTCAACCTCTATCTATTGATATGCTTTAGGAATACTTTAAATTATCACCACCCTTCGTCTAGATTATTCTCGAAGGCGTAGACCGCTCGGAACAAACTCTAAGCATCGAAAGAAAAAGTTCTCATCCACTAGAGGGACTACTCTCTTTTTCGCCGACAGAGGTTTGTCTCTAGTAGAATATGTTGGGTCACTGAACAAGACCTCTCCTTATATAGGGAGCCACATTACTCGGTCAATGACAAGATGAACCGACTCCTCAATAATGGCCATAAATAGCGGTATTAAGAGAGAATAACCCCCGGACGTGGTGGATGTGGTCAGTTATAAAACTGAACAAGTAGTCTCCTGCGGCGAAGCTGCCCACGAGCTGTCCGGCGAAGCTTCCAGCACATCAACCCCGCTCCGCAACTGTGTGGCTATGGCGAAGCTACTGTTCTGGATGTGTATTTGTGAAGTGCAAATAGTAATACACAAGAGTCTTCGGGGTCTAGCTTTGAAGGGTACCCCCCCCCCCCCCCCCCCCCCCCCCCCCAAAAAAAAAAAAAAAAAAAAAAAGATAAAAAAAAGAAATGGGTGATAAAAACTTAAGTGGCTTGTGGGATTTGAACCTTGCCCACTGGAAAAATCCGACACATACTTACCACTTGAGCTAATTCAACACATGTGTACAAGTCAAAAAATGAAGAATCATATATTGAAATACACATAAATGGGATTTGTCCCAAAGTAAAGTAGAACCGGATTATTAATTACCAAACCCCAACAATTTGTCCATCCTCATATTGAGAACTACCTGAATTTCTGCAATTCATACTTTTCCATGGACACTCAGATGACTGCATATTCCCAGCATCCAGCATCCATGTGCATGCATTCAAAGACAAGGAGTAGCATCTCATTTTCTCGACGTGAACGTAAGTTCATGCTTATCAAGTATCTACTTGAGATAGCTGATGCACAAGGAAGTTTCTCGTTGCCTTTGTTTTACCTTTTATTATTCATTTCACTTGTTTTAGTTGACGATGCTAAGAACTGAAGGAAGTTTCCAACAGGTTAAAATTTCCGTTTGCATCTAGCATGCACCTTTCCTTTCATTCTCAGTCTGTCAAAGCTCTTTTATTTCTCTCTTTAATTTCCTCCTTAAATAGCATTTTCTCATGGGCTGAAGATAAATGCAAGTGTAAGCATTCCAGTTCAGGTACTTCGTCCATCTCATATTATTCTTCAGAGTCCAATAATGTCACTCAACATATTCATCCTTACAAAGATGAAATGAAATTGCAGCATGCCATTGGAGCCAAGGATAGAATCAGGGAGTCATTGCAAAAGGTCGAGCTTTCAGTTTCCTCTTACGACACTGCCTGGGTAGCCATGGTCCCTTCACCGAGATCCCTCGAGTTGCCATGCTTTCCCGAGTGCGTAGACTGGATTTTAGACAATCAACATCCCAATGGTTCATGGGGCCATCTTCATACCCACCCTTCTCTGACAAAAGACACTCTTTCTTCCACATTGGCTTGCATACTGGCACTTCGGACATGGAACGTTGGCAAAGAACATGTCAAGAAGGGTATATAACAAGTAACCTAATTATGTGGAAAGGTTTTACTTTAAAAGTGAATTGTCAATAAAAACTAGTCTTTACATTGCAGGGCTTCAGTACATTGGATCTAATCTCTCATCTACAGTGAATATGAAGATGTTCACTCCTATTGGCTATGACATCATATTTCCTAGTATGATATGTCATGCCCTAGAGATGGGTCTGGACCTTCCTATGAACAAAAATGAGATAGATACTCTGCGTCAGATTCGGGACTTGGAACTAAAAAAGTATGCTCTATCACTTACATGTAGTCGTTCAAGTACTATTTAAATGATATTAAGTACTGTTGCATAATGCGGATTGAGTCGAACTAATGCCAAAGCTAATATGAGTACTTCTTGTTTTTATAGCTTTCAATCCTATCTGTGTCAGAAAGTTTCTTCATAGATACTAACATGCTGCAATATATCAATATATCCTCAGAGGGTCTGGAGACTATACGGAGGGAACAAAAGCCTATCATGCATATCTTGCCGAAGGATTAAGAGAATCTCAGAATTGGAAACAAGTTATGATGTTTCAGAAGAAAAACGGTTCGCTCTTTAATTCACCTTCTGCCACTGCTGCTGCACTAATCCATACTCAGGATGAGAAATCCCTCAATTACTTGGTCTCGCTCGTTCAGAAATTTGGCAGTGCAGGTATGAAACCAAGTATACATTTTGATCAAAATTCACCCGTAATTTTTTTTCTATGCACCTTTCTGATGCCGGTTCTTTGTTTGTGCCTCTCAGTTCCAACTATATATCCTCTAGATATATTTACCCATCTTTCCATTGTTGACAAGCTTGAAAGGTTTGGCATATCTCGGCATTTTAGTTCTGATATAAAGAACATACTGGACATGGTCTACAGGTGGGTGATCTTAGATATCAATTATAATTACATTCTAAGTTGATATTTTACTTTAGCCAATACAACAGATGCTGGGTAGAGAAAGATGAGGAAATTTTTTCAGATATTGCCACGTCTGCAATGGCGTTTCGGATTCTGCGAATGAATGGATATGATGTTTCTTCAGGTCATCTCGACTCAGATACTGTCGTTTTCTCTTTTACTTTTTATGAAAATAAGATCTGACATGTCAACTTTTCTGTAGATGAATTAGCTTCTTTTGATGAAGTTGATGGTTTCAACAATTCGGTCCAAGGACATTTGAGAGATATGACTACTGTTCTAGAGTTGTTCAAGGCTTCCCAAATCAGAATATCAGCGAACGAGAAAATTCTTCAGAAATTGAATTCCTGGTCAAAGTCTTATCTGAAAGAAGAACCGTCTACTGGTGTGATTCAACATCCTAATGCATTCTTGGGCGAGGTAGGTTAGCCGCTAAGAGCATCCACAGTGGACACGCTCCTAACACACTCCAAATTATTAGAAATTATGTAAATTATTAGTTTTGGAGTATCTCCTTCATACTGGCACACAATGGTACACTCCAAACAAATACTCCAAATTAACCTCCTCCTCTTTTTCTCTTAATTTTTTTCCATGTTTGGTAAGATTTTTCCTCCCTCTTTTTTTTTCTCTTTATTTTTCTTCTTTATTTGGTAAAAATGGTTAATATTTGTGGGCCCATAAATTAATGTAGATGAGCTACAACACGCTCCAAATCTGGAGTGTCTCTTAGCTTTCTAACAATTTTCAAGTATGGACAAGTGCCCATTGCAGCCTTCAAGTGCTACAAAATTTGACTAAAATTAAAATGTAGCACTTGAAATCTCTCTCACTGTGGATGCTCTAATATCAATACTGGTACTAGCATTGTTATGTCAAAATAAGTACTACTAAATGATTAAAAGAATGTCAAATGTAAGAAAACTTACATGAGTATGACTCAAATCAGACATCAAACATCAAACATGCACTTGCGTATTATCTAGTGTCAGCTTGTGTATATGTTATCATTTATCTCCTATGGACGTGTTTCATATGAGTTTTTTTTTTACTAAAGAAATACTTAAACAGTCTTACTGTACTATTTGTTATGCATTCTTCGTCTAGATAGCACTTTTCATAAGTAATCTTAAATTAAGGATGGTTTATTTTTGTAGTGCTAATTTTCATGTACCTTGAGTTATTAAACACCATATAGTAGTATTTATGTCCCCCTGACAACTGAGAAGTCCCATCTTTCAGGTCGATTATTTTCTTAACTATCCCTTCTATGTGAAATGGGATCGTTTAGAGCACAAGTGGACTATTGAGCACTGCAACATGGAAAGTTTCCACCTCCTTAAAACATCATATAGGTAATTTGCGAATTAGTTGAGCCCATCTTGCACATTGTTTTTTCACTTACTAGATACTGAACAATATGTCCTTCCAATCAGCAACTGTATTGTCAGCGACAAAGATCTTGTGGAAGTGGCAGTGGAAGACTTCAATCTCTCTCAGTCAATGTACCGCAAAGAACTTGAGGATATTGAAACGTGTGTGCCTTATTTTATTTTTTCTGTGACATTCGTTATTTGTTATTGATCAAGTCTGTCACATAACTTTTCCTGTAAACAGTTGGGTGAAAGCAAACAAGTTGGATCAGATAGAATTTGCTAGGCAGAGACAAATTTACATCTATGTCTTTGCTGCGGCAACACTTTTCTCTCCTGAATTGGCCGATGCTCGCATTTGTTGGATCAAATCTAGTGTGCTAGGAACAGTGGTGGATGATTTCTTTGACATGGGTGGCTCGAGAGAAGAACAAGAAAATCTTATTGCATTGGTTAAGAAGTATGGTTTATTTTCCTTTTGAAAATATATACTGGTTTATTTTCCTTTTGAAAATATATAACTTATTTGGTGCATGTCTTCAACTTTTTACAGGTGGGATGGAAACCATGAGAAAGAGTTTTATTCTGAACGAGTAAAGATCATTTTTTATGCTCTATACGATACTCTTAATGAGCTTGGTGCCAAAGCATGGGCATTCCAGAAGCGTAGCGTCACAGACCATATCGTTGAGAATGTGAGATCGCCATTATCGTCATCTTTTTGTTGAGGGGATTATTTTTAAGATATGACATTGTAAATTGCAGTGGCTTATTATGATGGAGTCCATGATGGAAGAGGCTGAGCGGGCAAGGAACAAGTCAGTACCTACACTAGAGGAATACATGAGAGCTGCACACGTTTCATTTGGGGTAGGGACATTCGTTGTGCCGACTCTGTATTTTGTTGGTCCAGAGCTTTCAGAGGAGGTTGTCAGATCCACGGAGTGCCATAGGCTGTGGCTGCTGACGGGCACTTGTGCCCGACTTATCAATGACATGCACACTTTTGAAGTAAGATACTCTCATCTCATCTGTAAGTATCTGATAAAATCCCTTTTTTTTGTTCTGGTTATTGAATGACTTGTGTGGAATGAGCTGCATTTTTCTAGGAATAAGGGCCAATTATTTTCATATCTCCCCAATTAGGATGAACTTGATCATCAGATTTGATATTTGCTCATTCTTTAGTAGCAATGGGACTAATTAGTTCTATTGGCAGCGAGAAGAAAAGCAAGGGAAACTAAACAGTGTGACACTCCGTGTTCATCATAGCCGCGGTTCTACCTCAGTGGAAGAGGCTAAGAGGGAGATAGAGAGCGAAATCGACTCTGGCAGGACACAACTCCTGAAACTGGTGCTGCAGAGCGATGGAAGCGTGGTTCCAAGAGCTTGCAAAGATGTTTTCTGGGCGTCACACAGAATATTTAATCTGTTGTATATGAGGACTGATGGATTCACGTCGCCACAGGAAATGGTAGCGTACGTGCGTGCTGTGATCCATGAACCTCTCAGAGTTGGCTATCTGCATCTATCGAAAAATGCTTGAAGCAAGAATTAGGCCGCTACACCTGATGAAATAAAATTGTTAACTTGGAATACTCATAAACAGGAGGATGTGAATGTTTGTAAAAACCTGTTTGCAATAAATGATGTGGTGGTTTGAGTTATGTTGTGAGGTCTTTGGGTGTCTCTTTTGTTGATGTTGTTTCATCTTAATATGTAGCTATAGTGTGTCGTAAAACCTGCTTATATGCTCACTGGGGTTGCTTGTGGTGTCTATATATCATAGTTTGGGGTATCGGCCGATACGGCCGATACCGATTGGCATGTCCCGATACGATACCGACTGATACCAATACTAACCGATACCGACATCATAAATGATGTGGTGGTTGAGTTATGTTGTGATGTCTATGGGTGTCTGTTTTGTTAATGTTGTTTCATCTTAATATGTAACTATAGTGTGTTGTAAAACCTGCTTATATGCTCACTGAGATTGCTTTGTGGTGTCTATATCATAGTGTATCGGCCGATACCGATTGGCATGTCCCGAACTGATACCGATACTAACCGATATCGACATCGACTTAAGGGTCTTTTTTCAGTCAAGTCAGCAAAGAAAATTAAACGAAAAAGACCGATCAGTAAGGATGTAAAAGCATAATAAGGTTGTAAAAGCATGTAAAAGAAAAAAAAGTATTTGTTGCATGTAAACCAATCGGACTATTTCGTTTAATTCCAAAGAAATAACACAAAATACTTAAGATTAGGCTAATTCTAAGGGCACTTCACATTTTGCTAGGGGTTAGCCCAAATTTTTTCAAAAAAATTACAAATTTGCCATTCTCATTCCTTACTTGGGGCTAGCCCAAATTTTTTCAGCAAGTAGGACTGCATCTAAGTTGGCAGTCCTCCGCGCGGGAGAGGATCTTTTCGAGGCGGACGAGACGCGTGGTGTAGAACGGGTGGAGGCGGCGGACGCTGTTGGGGAGGGTGCAGAGGAAGGCAGGCCTTCCGGAGGAATGAACTCTGCCGGCGAGCCTCGCGGCGGACGCGGCGCCGTTGTGGAACACGCAGGAGAACGCGCCCCGCCTCCGCCAAGCCACCGTGGCAGCGCCTGTTGAGAGTAAATAAGGGACTTTAGTCCCACATCGGTTAGATGTAATATGAAGAGGGGCTGGACCCTCTATAAGTAGTAGGCAGTAGCCCTCAATAAAATTATCTGAGAAATTAGACTCATTTCTACATGGTATCAGAGCCATAACTCTCTCTCTCTCTATCTCTCTCCACAAAAAAAAAAAATTTAGCCGAATCCGACCCCTCCCCCCCCCCCGACCCCCCCCAGAGCAGCAGCGCCCCCCCCTCCCCCCCCCCCCCCCCGACCAGCACCCTTCCCCCCCTCCCGCCACCCGCCAGCACCCTACCGCCCCCCTCCTAACCCTAGCCTCTCTTGCAATGAAAACCCTAACCCTAGCTCTAGCAGCCCCATCCAAACCCTAACCCTAACCCTAGCCGTCAAAAAAAAAAAAAAACAGATTTCCTTCTCTTTAGAAGATCTCTGTAGTTGCCTCGAGAATCAGTACATTCTTTTTAGAAGCTCTACTACGAATAAGAAATCTCTTTAGATCTTCGTATCTCAGGAACGTTGTCTTTACAATCGTTTCTGCACGGCTGGTATACCTCTGGTTTGTCTCATGCAAGGAGGCACAACTACGTTGGTTATCCTTGAGCCGTCCGAACGCGTTATCATGACGCGGTTCTAGTTGGTCGTATAAACTACGACATATCAGTGAGGGATCTCGTTTTGTTGTTTCCCCCGATAGCTGACTAAGACGAAGACGACTCACAAGAAGACGACTCAGGAAACAACAACACCTCACTGATTGCAGTTGAAGAAGTCATGGATTCCATCTATGGGAAGTTGACAGCAGAAGAAATGAAGGCCCTGGTCGAGGATCTCCTGACCAAGAGATTACCGGAGGCAACCCCACGCGTGACCCATACTGATGTGGATCCGTCACCGTACAAAATAGGGAAGTTGGACAAGCTAGAGACGAAGTTGGAAGGCACGACCAACTACTTGAAATGGTCGCGGCAGGCGATGCGGACGCTGAAGGGGCGTGGCTTGGTTGGTTATGTAGATGGCCACACCAAGGCCCTTGTCGATCACTCCTCGAAGGAGTTTGCTGTATGGGACATTGTCAACAATGTCGTGGCTGGTTGGTTGACAGCCTCTTTGACCGACCAAGTGTCGGGTAACGTTGAATCAATGGAGGGAGCTGCTGATATCTGGAGAATATTGAAAGACATGTACTCCGGTTCGGGTAACCCTATGCGAGTCTTCCAACTGTAGGATGAGCTCGATCGGGTAATCCAAGACGATCGTACCATCTCTGAGTACGCTGCCTTGTTGAAGAAGTACTGGTCTGATCTTGACCATTATGATCCTCTTGGTATGGAGGATGCACAGGTTGAACCGGCTTTTGCAAAATATTTCCAAAAATTTCTGGATTATATCTCGCGGCAACGGATGATGAAGTTTTTGAAGGGGCTCAACCCTGCATTTGAGCAACGGAGGAATGTACTTTTCGCACAACCGCAGCTGCCGACATTAGAAGACGCCATAGCTGCCATGGCACAAGAAGAAGCACGGTTGAAGCATATGCCTACCAAGGGTATCTCCCAGGGGGAGCAGGCCGGAGTTGACACATCTGCTCTTGCCACTTTCACACAGCCTCCTTCTACGGAAGGCGTTTGCCACAACTGTGGTGACACAGGGCATTACATCCGCTTTTGCCCAAAACCGACACGGTCTCCCTCGAATGGTCGAGGCCGTGGTCGCGGTAGACGACGAGGTGGTCGAGGCAGCTACAGTGGTGGAAGGGGCACTTACTCTGGAGGCAACAAGGCGCATCTGGCGGATGAAGGTGGGGACAATCAGCTGGCGGACATCACTCCATTTGAGAGAGAAGTTCTCGAGAAGATGCGCGGCTCAAAGCTTGGTTCTGGTGAACGACAAGTCATTCCTGGGGCGCCGTCCACCACAGGAGATTACTGCACTTACTTCTCCCAAACCAGTGCCGGTATACCTCCGCGTGCTCTTGCATCTGTCTCTCAGCCAGCTTGGATTATGGACTCTGGGGCATCTTGCCATGTCACGGGGTCCCGAGGTGAGTTCCGGGAATACTCTACTCTAACGCCGCCAGAAAGCATTCAGACTGCTGATGGTACCTCCACGCCTGTTACGGGTAAAGGCACTGTTGATTGCACTCCTTCCATCACTCTATCTAATGTCTTACATGCTCCTTCCTTTTCTGTCAATCTTATATCCATTAGCGCCATTATCCTTGATCTAAACTGTATTGTTTTCTTTGATATTCCTAAGGTAACTTTTCAGGAGAAGGGAACGGAGAGACGACTAGGCACTGGCACATGGCATAAGGGTCTATGGTACTTGGACAGGAACGGTCTGGATAGAGCACTGGCATCTTTGGTTGCAGACGCACAACCGAAAGTCCGAAGTCGAAGTGTCGAAGCCGAGCTGCTCCTCCACCATCAGCGTGTAGGACATTTTTCTTTTCCCGTTATTAGTCGACTATATCCGTCCTTATATCACAAAGAAAATAAAGAGTTGTTAGTTTGTGATGCTTGTGAGTTGGAAAAACATACCAGAAGCTCCTATGTGAGTTCTGGGCATCGATGTTCTGCTGCTTTTGATATGATTCATTCCGATGTGTGGGGCCCTTGTCCTATAAACGGTGTTAACGGTTATAGATGGTTTGTTACTTTTATTGACTGCTCTACCTGCGTAACGTGGGTCTACCTGCTGAAGAATAAAAGTGATATTTTTGAGGCATTTCAAAGCCTCCATGAACGGGTGAAGACACAGTATAATGCTCGTATTAAGTGTTTCCGGTCGGATAATAGGACGGAATATACCCATAAGAGGTTTGCTGCGTATTTATCCTCTCATGGTATACTGCATCAAACCTCTTGTGCATATACACCGGCTCAAAATGGTGTTGCCGAACGAAAGAATAGGCACCTGCTGGAGGTAGCTCGGACAATGATGCTGGCTATGAATGTCCCTAAATTTTTGTGGGGGCAGGCTGTCTTGACAGCCTCTTATCTCATCAACAGGATGCCCTCTCAATTACTGAACTGGAAGACGCCTTTGGAAATGCTCACGAGGACAACTGCGTACACCGTTCCTCCGAAAGTATTTGGTTGCGTATGCTTCGTCCACGATAACAGGCCTGGCGTTGGTAAGCTGGATCCTCGAGCAGTTAAGTGTGTCTTTGTTGGGTACACCGGGACACAGAAGGGTTACGTATGCTGGAGCCCGGTTGAACGGAAGCTGTTTGTAAGCATGGACGTTACATTCAGAGAGCTGGAACCTTATTATGGTTCGGACAAAGGTTCTGCGTTTGGGAACACGCCTCACACAGTGGGTGTTGGACGTGAGGGGAAGGTAGTACGCCCAAACGTAGTTGTCGGATCGGTACCTTGTCCTGTCGTGACACACTGGAAGAAAGGGGGAGAAAGCATCAATGATACTGATACGGAGGATGACGAAGACAATACGTACATTACGCAGGGGGAGAAGCAGACAAGGGAAAAGGAGCTCCAAGTTTACAGAAGAAGACAGCAGAGTTCCAGTACTATGCCGTGCCCTGTGCCTATAGTGCCAAGTCCCTCGTCTACTCCTGCCCCGACTCCTGAAGATGTTACTCCCGCACTGGATCGCTCGAATTCGGAAGCGGATCTCTCCGATTCGGATGGTATGCTTTTCCCACCACCCATTGCTCCCTTAAGGAGGTCTTCTCGCATTAATGCGGGAAAGGCTCCTATTCGTTATAAAGATTATGAACATGATATCGTCAACTACCTATCTTATTCTAATATTTCTCCGACTTATCAAACATTCCTCACTTCGTTAGACTCCACTTCTTTACCAAAGAATTGGCAGGAAGCAAAGAAGGACCCAAGATGGAAAGCCGCAATGATGGAAGAACTTGGGGCACTAGAGAAAAATAAGACATGGGAGCTGGTGCCATTACCTGAAGGGAAGAAAGCTGTGGGATGCAAATGGGTTTACACAGTGAAAGAGACACCAGAACGAAAAGTTGAACGATACAAGGCGAGACTGGTTGCAAAAGGCTATACGCAGACATATGGTATCGACTATGATGAGACTTTTGCCCCAGTAGCGAAGATGAGTACCGTAAGAACGCTGGTCTCCATTGCAGCAAACTATGGGTGGAAGCTACACCAGTTAGACGTAAAGAACACATTTCTTCATGGAGACCTACAAGAAGAAGTATACATGGAGACTCCTCCGGGGTGCTACTCTGTGTCAGATTCAGGTGAAGGAACGTCACATGGAAAAGTGTGCAAACTGAAGAAGTCGCTGTACGGGCTGAAGCAATCTCCTCGAGCCTGGTTTGACAGATTCAGAAGGGCTGTCACTGGCATGGGGTACCATCAGACAAATGCAGATCATACTGTCTTCCTTCAGCATGCAAGGGGCCACATTACTATACTTGCTGTATATGTAGATGATATAGTGATCACAGGTGACGATGTAGTTGAGATCACTAAGCTGAAGACGAAACTCGCCAAAGAGTTTGAGGTGAAGGACCTAGGAGAGATGAGATACTTTTTGGGTATCGAGGTGTGTGATGGTGAACAAGGAATTATTCTCTCACAAAGGAAATATGCACTAGATCTGCTGAAAGAGACAGGAATGCTGGGATGCCGAGCAGCAGTCACTCCAATTGACCAGAAGTGCAAGATGGAAGCAGAAGCAGGAAAGCCTGTTGATCGCGAAAGGTATCAAAGGCTAGTAGGCAGACTGATTTATCTAGGGCATACTCGCCCTGATATCTCATTTGCAGTAAGTGTTGTAAGCCGCTATATGCATGATCCAAGAACGGGTCATATGGATGCAGTATTTCAGATTCTAAGATATCTGAAAGGGACGCCGGGAAAAGGACTGTGGTTCAAGAAGAATGGATGCACAGATGTTGAGGGATACTGCGATGCAGACTGGACAAGCTGCATAGACGACAGAAGGTCTACCACAGGGTACTGTGTTTTTGTAGGAGGAAACCTGGTTTCATGGAGAAGCAAGAAACAGTCAGTGGTAGCACGGTCGACAGCTGAAGCAGAATACAGAGCAATGGCTCTAGGAGTATCAGAATTGCTATGGGTAAAGGCGCTGCTGACATAGTTGAAGCTAGACAAGGGGACACCATTGCACCTTCTGAGCGATAGTCAAGCTGCGATAAGTATAGCAAACAATCCGGTTCAGCACGACAGAACGAAGCACATCGAGATCGATCGATTCTTCATCAAGGAAAAGCTGGAACAAGGGATACTGAAGATTGACTATGTTTGCTCAGAAGAACAAGTGGCAGACTGTCTGACTAAGGGTCTTAGTTCATTGAGTCTGTCAAAGCTATGTAACAAGATGGGGATGATTAATATCTATCGCCCATCTTGAGGGGGAGTGTTGAGAGTAAATAAGGGATGGTATCGACTATGATGAGACTTTTGCCCCAGTAGCGAAGATGAGTACCGTAAGAACGCTGGTCTCCATTGCAGCAAACTATGGGTGGAAGCTACACCAGTTAGACGTAAAGAACACATTTCTTCATGGAGACCTACAAGAAGAAGTATACATGGAGACTCCTCCGGGGTGCTACTCTGTGTCAGATTCAGGTGAAGGAACGTCACATGGAAAAGTGTGCAAACTGAAGAAGTCGCTGTACGGGCTGAAGCAATCTCCTCGAGCCTGGTTTGACAGATTCAGAAGGGCTGTCACTGGCATGGGGTACCATCAGACAAATGCAGATCATACTGTCTTCCTCCAGCATGCAAGGGGCCACATTACTATACTTGCTGTATATGTAGATGATATAGTGATCACAGGTGACGATGTAGTTGAGATCACTAAGCTGAAGACGAAACTCGCCAAAGAGTTTGAGGTGAAGGACCTGGGAGAGATGAGATACTTTTTGGGTATCGAGGTGTGTGATGGTGAACAAGGAATTGTTCTCTCACAAAGGAAATATGCACTAGATCTGCTGAAAGAGACAGGAATGCTGGGATGCCGAGCAGCAGTCACTCCAATTGACCAGAAGTGCAAGATGGAAGCAGAAGCAGGAAAGCCTGTTGATCGCGAAAGGTATCAAAGGCTAGTAGGCAGACTGATTTATCTAGGGCATACTCGCCCTGATATCTCATTTGCAGTAAGTGTTGTAAGCCGCTATATGCATGATCCAAGAACGGGTCATATGGATACAGTATTTCAGATTCTAAGATATCTGAAAGGGACGCCGGGAAAAGGACTGTGGTTCAAGAAGAATGGATGCACAGATGTTGAGGGATACTGCGATGCAGACTGGACAAGCTGTATAGACGACAGAAGGTCTACCACAGGGTACTGTGTTTTTGTAGGAGGAAACCTGGTTTCATGGAGAAGCAAGAAACAGTCAGTGGTAGCACGGTCGACAGCTGAAGCAGAATACAGAGCAATGGCTCTAGGAGTATCAGAATTGCTATGGGTAAAGGCGCTGCTGACATAGTTGAAGCTAGACAAGGGGACACCATTGCACCTTCTGAGCGATAGTCAAGCTGCGATAAGTATAGCAAACAATTCGGTTCAGCACGACAGAACGAAGCACATCGAGATCGATCGATTCTTCATCAAGGAAAAGCTGGAACAAGGGATACTGAAGATTGACTATGTTCGCTCAGAAGAACAAGTGGCAGACTGTCTGACTAAGGGTCTTAGTTCATTGAGTCTGTCAAAGCTATGTAACAAGATGGGGATGATTAATATCTATCGCCCATCTTGAGGGGGAGTGTTGAGAGTAAATAAGGGACTTTAGTCCTACATCGGTTAGATGTAATATGAAGAGGGGTTGGACCCTCTATAAGTAGTAGGCAGTAGCCCTCAATAAAATTATCTGAGAAATTAGACTCATTTCTACAGCGCCTCTCCCGCCGAGCCAGGTCGAGCCCCCACCTGCTCCAGCACGCCACCGTGCCAGCGCCAGCGCGTCCCCGCGCCTCCTCCTTATCCGCCTCCTCCTCCTCTTTGGGGGTGGACTAGCCCCAAGTAAAATTCGGGCTGTCCCCAGTAAATGTTCCACCCTCATGGACTGTCCCCTAGTAAGAGATAGCTCCTAGCAAAATGTGGAGTGCCCTTAGAATTAGCCTAAGATTATGCAAAAATATGTAAAATATTTTTTATTATTTTATTTTAAATAATTACTTGTTTTCCGATACCAAAAAATTCATTACTCCGATCCGAAACGGTCGATTATGTGATACCATTACCAGTTTCAAACCGTGCTCTGTATCCCTCTTGAATCTTCTTTTTATTTCTCTTTTGGCACTTTAACCTGGAAATGGGAATGCCAAAGTTTTGCTATAAAATTTTGTAAGAAATATGGCTGGAAAAGTGTAAGAAAGAAAAATCATTGTGTATGAATATTCAACTGTGCCAAGAAATTAATCAACAGTTCTGGAGATATAAAAGTAGAGATGGGAATTTCATTGCATTCAATTTATTTGAAGAATAATATCAAGTTTCAATGCCATATAATATGATTTTTTATAAGGGCATATCAAAAGTTGATCAGGGCTGTCCAATTTTTAACTTTCATTTATTTACAAGTTTGCCACTGAAAAAATTTACTCATTGCTATCCAACTCCTAGGTATAAAAGATAACTCTTTTTATTTTATTTTTACTCTATTCTCTTTCTTTCTTCCCAATAACAAGAAGAAAGAAGAAAGAAGAACAAGAAGAAAGAAAACAAGAAGAATCTCTCTTTCTCCAAACCCTTTTTTATTTTTTGCTCTCTTCTAATTTCTCATATATTTTTCTCTAAACCCTAGTTTATGTATGAAACCCTATTTGTAGAAGAAATTGGGTTATCAAATCTATTAAATATATTAATCAATTTTTCTTCATTAATAGAAAAAATTATGGATGAACCCTAATTCTAGAAGAAATTGATTTGTTGAGCAAGTAAATATTATGACTGCCACAATTTCTGGCAGTCCTAGAAGTATTGAGGACTGTCAGAAATTGTGGCAGTCCTGAAAGGGACTTGCTGTACAACAGGACTGTCACAATTTCTTACAGTCCTAGAAGTATTAAGAACTGCTAGAAATTATGGCAGTCCTAAAAGAGCCTTATACAACAGGACTGCCACAATTTCTGACAGTCCTAGAAGTATTGAGGATTGTCAGGAATTGTGACAGTCCTAAAAGGGACTTGCTATACAGCAAGTACATTTTAGGACTGCCACAATTCCTGCTAGTCCAAAAATCAAAATGGCCGAATGAAAAACATATGTTAGAATTTATTTCCATCTTGATAATATAGTGAAATATATATTTTAGTGTTTATTTTCATACATTTTTTGTGAGAAAGAATGAAATAAACCTGTTAGGGTTTATTTTCATGCATTATTTGTGAGGAATCAAAATGATGAGAATGAAAATTGTGGAGAGGAAAACTAGGGTTTTGATGGAAATGATGGAAAAGAAAACTAGGATTTAGAGTGGAAAAATGATGGAGAAGAAGATGAAGAAGAAGAAGATGTATAGTTTGGGGAGTGGAAAATGGTGGAGAAGAAGAAGAGGAGGAAGAAAGGGTTTTGGAAGAGAGTGAAATTTGCAAATGAGAGAGAAATTTAGGGGGGGGGGATGTCACGACCCGCACCCTAGAGTTAGGGCACGAGAACGTAACAACGCCCAGCCTACGCCGCAGTGTCGGCGATAGAACGTTGTCCTAGGTCTCAATGCATCTAACAGTATAAGACTAAACAGTTTATACTCCCCGAATGGGGGTGTCACCCTCACTTTTTCCAGTTAGGGGTAAAATGGTAATTTTCCATTTTATAATATTTTTGGGAATTTTATTTCATGAATATTATTATTTAATTATTATAGGAGTCGGGTTCGAATTTCATCGCATTCCGAGTTAATTCGGGACCCCGGTGAATTTCGACTTGAGCTGTAATTAGCCTGTTAGCTAACCATGGCCCACCACACTAAACTTTAGGGTTTAAGAGTTTGGACTAGTCCCCCATGAGTAATTTAGTTTAATTATAATTTTTAATTAATTTTAGCATTTTTCTAAAACCCATTTGGATTTAAATTAACATTAGGCTAGTGTAGGGGCAAACTTGTAATTACAAGTGTCCCTACCTTTGACCACCATGGCTGGTCATATAGGCCACCTATAGCCCCCTCTCTCTTTCCTTCACCACCAAGCAACTTCTCCATCTCCATTTCTTTCTTTCTTCCAAGCTTTTCTCAAGAGAGAACCCCTTTGTTAGGTATGTTTTTAACTCTTCATTAGTTTCTCTTTTGCATTCATGTCCCACACAATAAATGGAGAGGAGCTCCTTCTCTACCATTTGCCCACAAATTTGTAGGTTTTTCCTAGAAAAATAGGTTAAGGATTTATTAGGATTTAATCTTTTGAGAGTGGTATATATATATATATATATATATATATATATATATATATATATATATATATATATATATATATATATATATATATATACACATGTGTATTTATGTGTGTGTATTTATATATGTATTTGTGTGTGTGTAGAGGAGGGTGATATTGTGTCATGGGGATGATGGTGTTGAGAGAGTGGTGTGTGTGTGTGTGTTTGTGTTGTGTGAGGATGTGTGTGTGTGTTTATATATATATATATGGATATGTATATATATATATATATATATATATATATATATATATATATAGTTATATGAGTGTATTTATATATATACATGGATGTGTGTATATGGATGTGTGTATATGGATGTGTGTGTGTTATATATATATTTAGAGGGATGGATAGATATCTAGATAGATTGTAGATAGATATCTAGTTATATATATATATAGATAGATATATATATATAGAGAGAGATATATATATATAGATACATATATATATATATGAAGTGTATATATATAGGGAGATAGAAGAGGAGAAGAAGAAGAAGAATAAGAACAGCAGTAACAGCAGCAGCAGCAGCAAGAGCTGCTGCCAGGAAGGAAACCCCCCCCCCCCCCCCTAGTGTTTTGGTCCATTTAACCCCCCCTTTTTTACCTATACATATAGGTATATATATATATATATATATATATATATATATATATATATATATATATATATATATATATATATATATATATGGTTGGAATCGTAGAGAAGAGTAGAAAAAGATTATGGAATGAGAAGTTAGAAAAGAATTTGAGGTTGGGAGGAAAGATTGAAAGAAGTTGGAAGAATAGGAAAAAGGCTAGAATAGAAAAGGGGAAAAACCGAGTTAGAGGGCGAAACGGAGTTCGGAGTATCCGATTGAGTTGAAACTTGGCGTGGGGCATGAATACGTGATTTAGATTTTGCGGGTAGGCTTCCGGGTGGAATTCGGGGTTGTAGGGCGTCCGTATCGCGCCGTATCGGTGCGTATCTTGAAATATTCAAGATTTTGACAACAGGCCGTATCATGGACCGAATGTCCACGTTACCTAGATATTTTGGTAGATATTATATGTATAGGCTAGTATCATACTACCCTAGGGAGATCGGGTCAAAATACCAAGCGTAGGTAGGCTAACTGGATAGTTGCCGAAGCTAGAATTTTACCCTTTTTAAGGGTAAAATAGGATATTGGCCTATGGCCAAGATATGAGTTTCGAACTCCAAGATGGACTTGGATATGGGTTGTAGAGGTTGGTAATAGTTAGAAATAGTCGCCTAGACCTAGTCTTGGCCCCGGTTGACCACGGTTGACTTTTTGGACCAAAAGTCAACTTTGGGTCAACGCTTTACCCAAATTAGTCCCAATTTCCATTAGACTTGTGTAGTTGACCAAAAGTCAACTATTAGTCACCATTGACCTAGGGTTGACCAGGGTTGACCTAGAGTTGACCAGAGTTGACCAGTTAACCAAAAGTCAACTGTAGGACAACTCTTGATCCCGTTTGACTTTCTTCGACTTGTTTTGACCCGTGATGCCTGGTATGACCTAGGATTGACTTGGTTAGGCTTAGATTGACTTGATATAACTTGATTTGACCTAGATTGACTTGACAGGACTTAGTGTGACTCAGTGAGACATAGTTTGACCTAGATTGCATATCATTCATTGTAAATCATTCCTAAACTTGTTTAAACCTAAATTAACTTACAGTATCTCATATTTAGGTCTTCTGATACCGCTCTGAGCATTGATATACCATACAGCTCAGGACAGCAAGCGAGTACATTCACTGATAGTTTTCATTGTCTTGATATCTGCTATATCCGATTCAGTTGTAGTGTCTTACTTGATTCCTAACACGATGGTTCACGGACTAGTATATGTCGGATCCTGTCATGAGATGTTGTTCCCGGGTTACTTGGTATATTGGTACATGACTCGACTTGTTACTTGTACTTGTATAGACATGGACTTGGGAATGGGGCTGATCACCTGCTTTTGAATCCCGTGTCATGACGTGTTATGTCCGGATCCTTTATACTATTCGGGGATGGGGAGTTATTAGTGGTTGTGTGATCAAATTCCCACATTGTTCTACTGTATACATTGTTCATAGCTATACCCTCGCCTCACGACGGGTAAAGCCTGACCCTACATCGTTCATAGCTTTCCATGGTGACCGGCCTTACCGTTCTATTGTACTCATTGTTCATAGCCGGTCGGATGGAAAGCCTGATCATGTTTCCCAAGCCGATCACATAACGCTCTAATAATTCAAATCATATTTTATATTTACTTTATCTTATCGTATATCCTGCTCTGTTCTACATTCAGTATTTTCTCACCATGCCATGATATACAGTTACTCACATGCTCTACTTGCCTTTACATTGTACCTTGATTGGAGACTAAGTTCTGCTCGGGAGAAGAGTTACAACCCCGGTCCTTGTTTGGTTTAAGGGTTGTAACTCGGCTTCCGAACGGTTCCCAAGTTTTCATATATCTTTGTCTTGTAGTTTATTATACTGTCTCTTATAGAATTTGTCAATTCACATGGAACTGCTGTTAGTGTTTGTACTTGCTCATTTTCCTGACAGGATACCGTTATGATATATTACAGATGACTCTGAGGCGGACTGCTCGACCTATTATGGGCTCGAGTCAGATGGAGTAGCCTTAGATCGTGGCCTTATAGTAGAGCCACTAGATTTTGTACTTCCAGAGTAGTATAGGTTAGCTAGGTTTGACTGGACTGCGATCCATATCAGACTGTAGTTCTATATTCTATTTTGATACCCTGTGATGTATATATCTGGGCTTGTATTGGACTCTGCACTTATTTACTCTTTCATCTATCATATGTCTTTTCTCTGAGCTATCTATCTTAGTTTTATTCTGTGATTGAGATTGTATTGTTATGTCACCTCCATTCGGAGAGTATATACTGTACAGGTACATTTTAACTGTTAGTCGTAGGCATTTACAGACCCTATATACAGCGTTCTACCGCCGATACTGCGACGTAGGCTGGACGTAACCACGTGCTCGTGCCCCTCTTCAGGGTGCGGGTCGTGACACGTTTTTGTGGTGGCCTACGCAGGTCCGGTGTCGCAATTAGTGCAATCTCGTAATGGTGCTCGACTTAGAGTACTAATTACGAGCCTGCGATTAGGACGTAGGACCAAGGATATGATAGGAGTTTCTCAATCACACCTAGGAAATTTCTGATCTTTTGATTATCATGATTACTCCCCTTGTATTAATTAACTGTCCTTCTTTAATAATATCTTCTCATGTGCCATATTGATCTCCTTGTTTCAATTCGTCTCCAGGATGACGAAGACGCACCCGCAGGCCACTGGATCGAGTAGCTTGCACGAGAGATCTGACCCGGTCGAGGAGGAGGTTCATGAGACTGCCCCCAGTGATTCTACTATTCCGGAGACCCCGGCAGTTGCACAGGGAGGTCTACCACCTCCACCCCAGAGGGTTACGGCCGTTCTTCCAGAGATACAGCCGCCACCACCATCGATACTGACGGATACACATCACATGTTCCTTCTCGTTCAGCAGATGATGGAGACGCAGCGGGCCCAGGCAGAGGCATCGCAGCGCCAGTCGGAGGCGTCACACCGACAGATCGAGATGCTGAGGCAGAGTATGGAGAACTCGCATCAGCTTGCCCTAGCAGCAGTAGAGAGAGTGGCACCGGATACGGTGCAGGGCCCTACTGGCCAGCAGCCGTACCAGTAGCAGTCCAGGCCGGGGACAGTATTGGACTTCAAGAAGATGAGCTCCAGGGACTTCACAGGCACGGAGGGCATCCTCTATGCAGACGACTGGCTAGAAGATGTACAGCGGAGCATGGAGCTGGCAGAGCTTCCTAGAGCGCTTTGGGTTTCGGCTGCAGCCAGCCGATTCTTCGACATTGCGCTGACATGGTACCGCACGGATCCTCGTGCGTCGGTGAGAGGGCTGACTTGGGAGAACTTCCGGAGGCTCTTCAAGGAGAAGTTCTTCCCGGACGTGGCTCTTACAGCATTGGAGGGCCAGTTCGTGGGTCTAGTTCAGGGAAACTCGTCGGTGGACGAGTATGCAGCTGAGTTCTTCCGCCTTAGCAGGTTTGCTCCCGATATGATCCAGGATGAGGGACAGAAGGCTCGTAAGTTCTGCAGGGAACTTATTCATGCAGTGCGCACCCGCACCTCAGGTCGCCGTGACGCGACGTTCGATCAGATATTGATGGACGCGCAGATCGCAGAGGAGGACTTCGGCCTCAAGCCGAAGAGGAGCGGAGATACTATGGGGGCGAGTTCCAGTGCGGGACCGGCCAAGCGCCCCCACATTCAGCAGCAGCAGCAGAGGCCGTTTCAGCAGCAGCCTCTGTTGCAGGTTCAGCAGGCACCAGCGCGTGCCCAGCAGCACCAGGGACAGGGCCAGAGGCAGGCCATCCAGTGTGCCTTCTGCAAGAAGATGGGGCACACCAGAGAGGATTGTAGGATGAAACAGGGAGTTTGTTTATTCTGTGGAGCTCCAGACCACCAGGTGAAGAACTGTGCTGCCCGTGCAGCCAGACAGGTAGGCCAGGACGGAGTGCAGCAGGCTAGAGGAGGCCAGCAAGGGCGTGCTTTCGCCATGACAGTTGAGCCCACTCAGGCAAGTAGCAGAGCAGATAGCAGGTTCCAATCTTTCGATCTCCTTTCCGCATTTGCCTTCTTATAAACTGTCTTGAAATTCGATTCTATCTGTTCTTTGATCGTTGGATGAAAATTGTTCTTGTGATGTGATTTCCTTCTGAGATAAGTCGTATGGGCTAGGTCGCCTCGATTATGAGATTTTAGAATACTCTAGGGTCATGCTAGCAGGCATAGTGAGGACATATAGTCGGATTATGGTCGTATTTCTTGGGTGTGAAAATTTAAGGTTTTCGCTGCCAAGCTAGCGGCAATGCGAAAATTTTAAATACCATAATTCTAGAGGTATGTACCTTAGTCGAGGACTCTGTGAGTATCGTAGCCTTGCTCACTGGCATGACGGAGATTCTGAGTATCATGATGATTGGACAGACGTATACGATTATCGAACTGCATGATTTTTCTGTGTTTACTTGTTTTAATTTTTGGAGGATGAATTTTTTTAAGGTGGATAGACTTATAGCACCCAGTTCCTAGTTGAGAGTAATTTTAAATTTTATCATTTTAGTCATTTAATTCATGCTTTGATTTTTGAGATTTTAAACCATTTTAAATTTTAAGCCATGACTTGTGATTTTGATAATTTACTATTGTTTGGTTTCAATTTCGAGGACGAAATTTTTTTAAGGTGGATAGACTTGTCACCCTCACTTTTTCCAGTTAGGGGTAAAATGATAATTTTCCATTTTATAATATTTTTGGGAATTTTATTTCATGAATATTATTATTTAATTATTATAGGAGTCGGGTTCGAATTTTATCGCATTCCGAGTTAATTCGGGACCCCGGTGAATTTCGACTTGAGCTGTAATTAGCCTGTTAGCTAACCATGGCCCACCACACTAAACTTTAGGGTTTAAGAGTTTGGACTAGTCCCCCATGAGTAATTTAGTTTAATTATGATTTTTAATTAATTTTAGCATTTTTCTAAAACCCATTTGGATTTAAATTAACATTAGGCTAGTGTAGGGGCAAACTTGTAATTACAAGTGCCCCTACCTTTGACCACCATGGCTGGTCATATAGGCCACCTATAGCCCCCTCTCTCTTTCCTTCACCACCAAGCAACTTCTCCATCTCCATTTCTTTCTTTCTTCCAAGCTTTTCTCAAGAGAGAACCCCTTTGTTAGGTATGTTTTTAACTCTTCATTAGTTTCTCTTTTGCATTCATGTCCCACACAATAAATGGAGAGGAGCTCCTTCTCTACCATTTGCCCACAAATTTGTAGGTTTTCCCTAGAAAAATAGGTTAAGGATTTATTAGGATTTATTAGGATTTAATCTTTTGAGAGTGGTATATATATATATATATATATATATATATATATATATATATATATACACATGTGTATTTATGTGTGTGTATTTATATATGTATTTGTGTGTGTGTAGAGGAGGGTGATATTGTGTCATGGGGATGATGGTGTTGAGAGAGTGGTGTGTGTGTGTGTGTGTGTTTGTGTTGTGTGAGGATGTGTGTGTGTGTTTATATATATATATATATATATATATATATATATATATATATATATATATATATATATATATTTTTTTTTTTTTTTTTTAACAGAAAGAAAAATTTTATTGAAGCAAAAGGGAGCAGGAAGCTCCAATGGCGTTGGGGTCCCCCACACGCCTACAAAGTGTGAGGCCAAAGCCCACGCCAACCAACAGCAGCAGCTCCAAAGGGAGCACAAAAGACTTGGGAGCTAACCCAAGTGAGAAAATTAAAACCAAAAGGATGGTCCCAGGCAAGGCCATGCAAAATGAAAATACAACACCAAATAAACAACAGCCTGGCAAAACTAAGTATCCCGTAAATCCCGAACTACCGCCGTACCGATAGCCGAAGGAAGTTCCGAGGTGTGGGAGAAGATCTTCGCCTCCCTGGAGCTGCGAGCTAGATTAGCCAGATCTTTTGCCACGCCGTTCGCCTCAATCTTACAAAGAACTACCTCGGTATTGGAAGATATCATGCTCCTAATTTTACGGAAGCTATAAACCATCATCCACGGAGTCTTGGATTTCCCCATCAGTAAGTTGAATAACTGAACCGAGGACGTCTCCAATATAGCCAGATCTACGTGGGTATCCAAACAGAGAGATAGGCCCCAAATCACCGCATCCACATCCGGGAGAGCAGAACTACCTGGACGAACTGACCTATGGAAGGCCATAATCAAATTCCCCATGGAATCCCGGACAATGCCGCCAACCGTCATGCTAGCCCCCGTTGTCGAGTGGCCCGCCACATTGAGTTTCAGGCCAACGTTAGGAGGGCACCACCTGGGCACAGTCGTCGTCCTCCTATGCAGCCCCCTGCCACCAGTATTGTCCGAGTCCCGCCTGCTGTTGTCCGCGCCCCGCACCTGATCACCGCCATAACCGCTGCCCCGAGCAGCCGCCACCGTGTTGCTGCCATTCCAGGCCTGGAGCAGCAGCGCCCCTCCCCTATCTGGCTCACTGATGCCAAGACCAGCGTCCCGTGCGTCCCTGGAGCTGCCGCGAGCCCGACCTCCCCTGCTGCTGATGGTGGCCTGATCCCATGCGCCCCCGAGCAAATCCCCCGTGTCTAGCTTGTGGACCAAAATGCTGTGTTGGACTGCCATAGTAACCCGATAAGTGATTTCCTTGTAGTTCCGCTTACCTTTGTCGAAAATAATCTTGTTACGTTGTTTCCAGATTTCCCATAGGCACGTGCAAAAGGTGATGTTCCTGCAAACATTAATCGTGTTAGTTAAGGAAATATTATCCAGCCAAACCTCCGCTAGATGGTTGATGTTGTCCGCCCCGAGGGGAATGCGGAAAAAATTCGCAAAATGAGCCCAGACCGATGAGGCTGTCTCACTACGCACTAACAAGTGGTCAATTGTTTCCTCCATCGGGTTGTGGCAACACACACACCTAGAGGCTAGCTGAATTCCCATCATACGCAACCTGCCATCCACCGGGATGGCATTGCGACTGAGCCTCCACATAAAAGCTCCAATTTTTGGTTGAATAAATTTATTCCAACAGAAAGAAGCCCATTTGAAAGGCTGATACCTGATTCTATAGTGATCCCAGTAGGATTTAGTCTCAAATTCACCTGATGGAGTTAGTGTCCACACCAACCTGTCCGGGACATCGCATAATATTATGTTGTTGAGAATTCCCCTAGCCACCTGAGGGAGAAGTCTCCGCGCATCCACCGTGGCCCCTGTTCTAGATCGAATATAAGGAGTAGAGATAATTTGACGAATGCTCGGGACATACCTGATGTTGGGAGGTTTGGGGATGGTCTGGCCACTCCAGTTTTCTCCCCAAATCCGAACGTTGCCTCTGCCGACCACCCAAAGACCATGGGCTTTAACTTTGTCTAAACAAACCATCATAGCTTTCCAAAGAGCCGACGGGGAATAAGGTTGGGTGAAATTGCTACCCGTGGGATCCCCATATTTTCTGGTCATGTATTGTGCCCAAACACTTTCCCCTTTGATGAGAACCCAGCATCTTTTCGCTTGGAGACTTTGCATCACCTGAACCAACGATCTGATGCCTAGTCCCCCTTCCTCCTTAGGTTTGCACACATTCTTCCATGAGACCCATTTTCTGCGTTGTCTCTCCCTTGAGTTCCATAAGAAAGCCGCCATAACTTTTTCAATTTTGCTAAGATATTTGTTCGGGACTTTGATCACTGAAAGAGCATGAATAGGAAGAGCAGTTAGAACACTTTGAATAAGGGTGATTTTACCTCCGAAGGAAAGTAACCGGCTCCGCCATCCCGAGATTTTCTTCTTTATTTTATCCTCTAATTCCTGGAAGTAATCCACTTTAGCCCTTCCTCTGAACAAAGGAATCCCAAGATAATTAACAGGAAGGTAAGTAATATTTAGCCCAGTGCTATCCGCAATGCTCTCCGCTTGATTAATCATATGCTGTTTAGAGGAAACAATGAGAGAAGATTTATTAAAATTTATAACTTGCCCTGAGATGTCAGAATAAGTTTTGAGATTATACATAAGACATTCAACACTTTCCATGCCACCATTAATAAAAATTAGACTATCATCCGCATAAAATAGGTGAGAAATGTGCAAACCGTTTCTCCGTCCAGTGAAATGTTTGATTCTCCCATGAAGGCTAAGATCAGAGATTTTCCTGCTAAGAATATCATGAGCAATAATGAACAGGGCCGGAGATAGAGGGTCTCCCTGCCGGAGACCTCTACCCGACTTAAAATAACCGCCAGTCTTGCGGTTGATCGAAATAGAGTACCAGCAGTTAGAGATGTTCCTGAATATAAGATCAATCCAGATATTGTTGAAGCCCAGTTTCTTTAAAACCTTAATCAAGAAACTCCAATTCACCCTATCATAGGCTTTAGACATGTCCAGTTTAATCGCTATATTGCCCCCTATCACCTTTTTATCAATAGTGTCGATAATCTCATGTGCCATACTAATATTCTCATGGATACTTCTACCTTTAACGAAACCCGATTGTTCTCTAGATATAATGAGAGGAAGCACCAAAGACAGTCTATCCGCCAAGATTTTTGAAATTATTTTATGAGAAAAATTGCTCAAGCTTATAGGGCGAAAATCTTTACACGTGGTGGGTTTTGAAATTTTCGGAAAGAGGATAATGTTAGCGGAAGTGATACCTTGCGGAAGCTCTATCCCAAGGAAGAAGTCTTTAACGGCTGCCATGATGTCGTCTTTAATAATGGTCCAACAATGAGCATAGAAATATCCCGTGAATCCGTCCGGTCCAGGAGAACTCTTCGGATTCAGTGCTCTAATCGCACCTTCCACTTCCTCCTCCATAGGGACCGCACATAGCTCCCTGTTTTGCTCGTCCGAAACCAGAGTCGGGGTACAGTCGAGGAACTCTACCGGAGAGAGCGTATTTTCTGCTTGAAAAAAGTTAGAAAAATGTAAAATAGCTCTATTCATAAATACCTGGTCCTCCACAATGGTACCGTCCTCTTCGAACAATCTGGGTCTGTTGTTGGTAGCGCACGCCTTAATGGTGGCATGATAGAAGCTAGAATTCCGGTCTCCCTCCTTGATCCAATTCACCCTAGCTTGGTCCTGTAGCAGTTGTTCCTCCAAGCCCAGCACGTCCTCCAAATCCCGCTTAGTCTTCGTTAAAATCTGGCCCGAGTTCTCATTCCAACTCCTTTGTAGCTCCAACTCCAAAGAATCAATCTGTAGAAGAAGAGCTTTCTTTCTAGTTCTAAGATCCCCAAAGGTATCCCAATTCCACACCCGGAGCGCCTCTCTAAGCCGTTTGAGTTTGCTGTGAAGAACCTCGAGAGGCTGTCCCCGGCATTCCAGGTTCCAATTAGTGGAAACAAACTCCATAAAGCTCGGGTGAGCAGTCCACATCCGTTGAAATCGAAACGGGGCATGGTTGGAGGACGTATCGGTGGTATGGATGAGGAGCGGGGCGTGATCAGAATAAAGGCGAGGCAGGTGTAACACTGTGACCAGCGGCATGGTGAGAATAAACCTGTCATTGTACATCACACGATCCAGACGTTCCCAGGTTCTAGGATTATGGGTGAGATCATTGCACCAAGTGAACCACGCTCCCTGAAATCCAGCATCCACAAGACCCGCATCAGAAATAAATTTGTTGAACTCCGCAACCCCTTTCCGGTTGATGGTGTTCGGCCCTCTCTTTTCCGCAGCAGCAGCAACCGTGTTGAAATCACCCGCAATCAGCCATGGAAGACCCAGCCGTTCAGCCGTGGGTGGAAGACTCGCCCAGATCTCCCGTCTCTCGATAGGAGAGCAGCTCGCATATACAATAGTGACTAGCGTTCTGTGTCCCACTCTCGGGTCCCCGATCATGCATGAGATGAATTGGCTATGAACCTCCACAATGTCCAGGCTGATCTCCCTATTCCAAAAAAGCCAGATAAATTTGTTGTTATCACCCCCATGTATAAAGTTCGTCATATGAAGTTCCATAGCCAGATCATTAATGTTGTCCGCCTCAATTTTCGGTTCCAGGATCGCCAAAAGATCCGGGTTGTGTTTCTGGTTCATCGACTTGAGATAGGTTCTGGTATTCTGACTTCTAATGCCCCGAACATTCCAAACGATGGTTTTCAAAGCTAAAAGCAATAAACGTATAGCTCTTTTCGTAATCTCCTTGTCTTTCAACTCTGTCTGCCTGGCTTTATTTTTTGACCCCTTAGCTTTGGCCGCCGCCGCTTCTGCCGCTATACGTTTATTGCTTTTAGCTTTGAAAGCCTTGATCGCCGCTAATTCCACATCCGGGGGCTCTCCCGACTCCACAGATTGCGCTCCAAGACGGTAATCGCGAGTCATGCCGATTAATTGATTGATACTCCTCGAATTAATCTCCTGGACGAAAGATGAATCGTTAGATGTTTCGGGCTCCGTTTTGTCTATCGGCAGATCGATATCCTGACCATGCTCACTGTCCGACTCCGGTTCCTGTTCCCCACACGAAGAATCCTGCTCTTCCTCTCCCGAGTACGAAGGGTCCAGCTTACTGTCCTCATCCGAATCATCAGTTTGTTCTGCCGGGATGTCCAGAGCCTCCGCTGATGGCTTTGTTGAGTGGCTCTCCTCCAAGCTAAGTTTGGTCGATCTCAGGGTGTTGGTTGATTCCTCCCTGTTGTCCCCAAGCGGCTCCGGTCTAGCTGCTACATTGCCACCCTCTTGTTCAATCCCGTATCCCAAGTTAGCCCCAGAGTTGCCATCAGATTTCAGATCCGCATTTGGAGATGTTCCCCTAGTCTCTACTTCCACCTGACCATCATCACAAGAATTCGCAGTACCCATATTCTCCGCTAAAAGTATATCAAATTTATTAGAGATATTAATTCCTGTTTTACCTGAGTTATCAGCCTTGTTGGATTGACTTTTGCCCCTGCTCGAATCTCCTGGAGTTTGGAAATGAGTATGTTGGTTTGGCCTTCCCAAGATAGAGTCCTCGTTCTGAAGTCCCGAAGTTGGCAGGAGTTTCTCGCCGATTTTCTTTTCTCTGCCCATATCACGAGTATTCCTGGTCTTCCTTCGTAGCTCCGGGTTCGCTTTGAAGCAGTATTTAATGATGTGTCCCCGTAAGCGGCAATGTTTGCAATATAAGACATTATTATCATAAACCACGGGTTGAATATAAACTTTGTTCCCAATCGTGACATTGATACTATGTGGGAGTTCTTTTGCAATATCCAATTCCATGCAGATATTAATATAGTTGGCTTTAGTGAAGTTCCTAGTTTCAACCGACAAAAGAAGGAATTTTCCAAAAGAGTTCGCTATATATATGGATGTGTGTATATGGATGTGTGTGTGTTATATATATATTTAGAGGGATGGATAGATATCTAGATAGATTGTAGATAGATATCTAGTTATATATATATATAGAGAGATATATATATATAGATATATATATATATGAAGTGTATATATATAGGGAGATAGAAGAGGAGAAGAAGAAGAAGAATAAGAACAGCAGTAACAGCAGCAGCAGCAGCAAGAGCTGCTGCCAGGAAGGAAACACCCCCCCACCCCCCCCCCCTAGTGTTTTGGTCCATTTAACCCCCCCTTTTTTACCTATACATATAGGTATATATATAGATAAATATATATATATGTATTATATATGGTTGGAATCGTAGAGAAGAGTAGAAAAAGATTATGGAATGAGAAGTTAGAAAAGGATTTGAGGTTGGGAGGAAAGATTGAAAGAAGTTGGAAGAATAGGAAAAAGGCTAGAATAGAAAAGGGGAAAAACCGAGTTAGAGGGCGAAACGGAGTTCGGAGTATCCGATTGAGTTGAAACTTGGCGTGGGGCATGAATACGTGATTTAGATTTTGCGGGTAGGCTTCCGGGTGGAATTCGGGGTTGTAGGGCGCCCGTATCGCGCCGTATCGGTGCGTATCTTGAAATATTCAAGATTTTGACAACGGGCCGTATCATGGACCGAATGTCCACGTTACCTAGATATTTTGGTAGATATTATATGTATAGGCTAGTATCATACTACCCTAGGGAGATCGGGTCAAAATACCAAGCATAGGTAGGCTAACTGGATAGTTGCCGAAGCTAGAATTTTACCCTTTTTAAGGGTAAAATAGGATATTGGCCTACGGCCAAGATATGAGTTTCGAACTCCAAGATGGACTTGGATATGGGTTGTAGAGGTTGGTAATAGTTAGAAATAGTCGCCTAGACCTAGTCTTGGCCCCGGTTGACTACGGTTGACTTTTTGGACCAAAAGTCAACTTTGGGTCAACGCTTTACCCAAATTAGTCCCAATTTTCATTAGACTTGTGTAGTTGACCAAAAGTCAACTATTAGTCACCATTGACCTAGGGTTGACCAGGGTTGACCTAGAGTTGACCAGAGTTGACCAGTTGACCAAAAGTCAACTGTAGGACAACTCTTGATCCCGTTTGACTTTCTTCGACTTGTTTTGACCCGTGATGCCTGGTATGACCTAGGATTGACTTGGTTAGGCTTAGATTGACTTGATATAACTTGATTTGACCTAGATTGACTTGACAAGACTTAGTGTGACTCAGTGAGACCTAGTTTGACCTAGATTGCATATCATTCATTGTAAATCATTCCTAAACTTGTTTAAACCTAAATTAACTTACAGTATCTCATATTTAGGTCTTCTGATACCGCTCTGAGCATTGATATACCATACAGCTCAGGACAGCAGGCGAGTACATTCACTGATAGTTTTCATTGTCTTGATATCTGCTATATCCGATTCAGTTTAGTGTCTTACTTGATTTCTAACACGATGGTTCACGGACTAGTATATGTCGAATCCTGTCATGAGATGTTGTTCCCGGATTACTTGGTATATTGGTACATGACTCGACTTGTTACTTGTACTTGTATAGACATGGACTTGGGAGTGGGCTGATCACCTGCTTTTGAATCCCGTGTCATGACGTGTTATGTCCGGATCCTTTATACTATTCGGGGATGGGGAGTTATTAGTGGTTGTGTGATCAAATTCCCACATTGTTCTACTGTATACATTGTTCATAGGTATGCCCTCGCCTCACGACGGGTAAAGCCTGACCCTACATCGTTCATAGCTTTCCATGGTGACCGGCCTTACCGTTCTATTGTACTCATTGTTAATAGCCGGTCGGATGGAAAGCCTGATCATGTTTCCCAAGCCGATCACATAACGCTCTAATAATTCAAATCATATTTTATATTTACTTTATCTTATCGTATATCCTGCTCTGTTCTACATTCAGTATTTTCTCACCATGTCATGATATACAGTTACTCACATGCTCTACTTGCCTTTACATTGTATCTTGATTGGAGACTAAGTTCTGCTCGGGAGAAGAGTTACAACCCCGGTCCTTGTTTGGTTTAAGGGTTGTAACTCGGCTTCCGAACGGTTCCCAAGTTTTCATATATCTTTGTCTTGTAGTTCATTATACTGTCTCTTATAGAATTTGTCAATTCACATGGAACTGCTGTTAGTGTTTGTACTTGCTCATTTTCCTGACAGGATACCGTTATGATATATTACAGATGACTCTGAGGCGGACTGCTCGACCTATTATGGGCTCGAGTCAGATGGAGTAGCCTTAGATCGTGGCCTTATAGTAGAGCCACTAGATTTTGTACTTCCAGAGTAGTATAGGTTAGCTAGGTTTGACTGGACTGCGATCCATATCAGACTGTAGTTCTATATTCTATTTTGATACCCTGTGATGTATATATCTGGGCTTGTATTGGACTCTGCACTTATTTACTCTTTCATCTATCATATGTCTTTTCTCTGAGCTATCTACCTTAGTTTTATTCTGTGATTGAGATTGTATTGTTATGTCACCTCCATTCGGAGAGTATATACTGTACAGGTACATTTTAACTGTTAGTCGTAGGCATTTACAGACCCTATATACAGCGTTCTACCGCCGATACTGCGGCGTAGGCTGGACGTAACCACGTGCTCGTGCCCCTCTTCAGGGTGCGGGTCGTGACAGGGGGTGACATAGCAGAATGTAAACTCAATCACATCTAAGGTAGAGCATAAATGAAGATAGATAAAACATGAAATCGAAAAGAGATACAACAGATAGAAGTCTAAGTGTCTAAGATACAAACTCAGAATACATCTCAAAACCCAAACACAGTAATCCATAAACACAACTCAAGATGGCTGAAAATAAACTATAAGCAAAAATCCTAGCTATCTATGCAACCTCTACTGTCTCCTCTAGGCTAGCAGGCAACCTCCAGGCTATCTGTAAAATTTATCAACAGGTCCAGTCAGGACAAGAGCGAGTACAGTACATCTCAACAGTTCATAGCAGGTTAGAAAATATAAACATGCAGTAAAGTAAGATACAAGTACTGAAAGAAGTGCAGTATGTAAACAGAGAAAGAGCTGTAACAGAATATCTACTATAATAGAGACTAACAGTGGCTAGTGAGTCAGAGTACAATATGGACATGTAAATGGCATAGGAGATTCTGATAAGACACTATGGATGAGATTCTGATAAGATACTACTGGTGTATTATTCACATGTCCAATTCTACTCTCCCGTACCCCAATCAATACACAAGGATCTAAACATGTTATGTTATTGTACATGATATCACATGGGGGCCCATGAAAGGGTGCACATGATAGTATACATGGGGGCTCCGTGAACATGAGAGTACAAGATTCATAGGAGTGTACATGTATAATGAAAGTACAGGAGTACATGATGAAAGTGAAACGCACATGACACAATGTATCCGATGCTCCCGAGGGGATAACATCGCATGTAGAGATCCATATAGTACCAATTCGTGTGACCATCGTGACAGTACAAGTAAAGTAATCTACTGCAGGAAATAATTCTAAGCAGGATATGAAATGATCAGAGAATGTACTCGCCTCGATTGGTTGGAGTCGACGTGCGCGACACGAATGTGTCGACACGAGGTAGGTTCCATGCTAAGCTCCATAGAGGGTCCCAGACGACGACACGGACAGTCCCAATGAGTCCAGAATAGACCAAATAGCCTAGTTGGTATATACAAGTCTAAAATCAGGGTTTGGTACACTAATCAAATCAAGAATAGAAAATGACTATCCTAATCACGATTTATGACTTCAGCAAATATCAATAAATGAATAATTAACTAATATTTTAGGTCAAAAACTTACTATAATATTTTGGAAATATTATTATATATTTTATACAATTTTCCTAGTAAGAAATTACGTGAATATAATAATACTATTAAAGATAATAAGGAGACCAAATTATATACATTATCCATAAGTGACTCAATAGCAAAACTAATTAACTAAAATTTGCTAACTAATAATATAATAATATTAGTAACAATATTAAAAATAATACTTTAATAATAATAATAAAAATAATAATAATACTGCCATCATTATATACTATATATAAAAATTATTTTATAAACTATTGTATAACTAATATAAAAACTATTGTATATATTAACTACATATAAACTATTACATTTAACTAATAAATAACTAATCTATATTAATAATATATAACTAAGGATAATATAACACACACAGTGGGGGGGGGGGGGGGGGCTCTGCCCCCTCCCCCGAACGATCAGAACCAGAAAAAAAAACAAGAAAAGGGGGCTGGAGAGGCTCACGAATGGGTTGGCCGGCGGCTCGCCTGGGCTCCGGCGACGCGGAGGAGGGGGATCCGACGACGGATCGGGCTCTCCTCGGCCAGGGCTCCGGCGGAGCAGCGCTCGGCGGGAGGCGAAGGCGGCGTCCACCAGATCTGGCGGAGAGCGCAAGACCTGGCGATGGCCGGCAAGGGCGGAGCTCGGCGGGTCGGTCGGCGAGCTCACCGCGGGAGAACGACGGCGGCGAAGGTTCTCTCTCTCTCTCTAGTGGTGGTGGTGGGGATGTTGTCAGGGCCGGCTCCAGTATTTTGGAGGCCCTAAACAAGTCCCAAAAATGAGGCCCTCATCCTCTATATAATTTTTTTTATAATGCAAAACCCAGTAAATCCAAAATACAATATTATTAGTACTAGGCAACTTCAAGTTCTAAATTTATAACAAAGTTTCTGGATGTTTTCACATTATACTATAAACAACAACTGGTTGACAGAATATGGATTAAAAAATAATTCATATGCAAAGTAGTCGAAGATGACAAATATTATGACAGAGGCCCTAAAGTTTTTCATTGCAAACATGAAGATAAATATAGATGAAACTTTACATAAGATGGAATAAGGAATCATATACAATTTTTTGGACGAAATGAATCATGAAATTATTCATATAATTGCCAATAACAATATCACTCAAGGGCCAAACAAGCTCCCTAGTTTCCACTAGTGCTGACTCTCTCACCAAATAAAAAAATTATAAAAAAATAAGAGTAGGTGCAAATAAAATGTCAACCTCACTCAAGCAAGGATTAGACTCCTTCTTGACGTGACTTGTAAAATTACTTCAGGTTTGGTTACCAAAAAGAAGCAAAAAAGAAGAAGAAAATGCTATTAGAGATTGAGAGAGAGATGATATTATCTTATCAAATACTAAGTGGAAAGGAAGAGAGCATTTTTTTTCCCAGATTTTTCGTGGGAGAGGAGATGAAGAGGTGGCTTAAAAATATGGTGACAATTTTTTTATAGGTTTTATTTGATTATTCTCCAGGCAGCCAAGGACTTCCTTAGGCCCAATATTTTTTTACTGGACCAAAAAATTTGATGCTTCAAAAAAAATTGAGGCCCCCTTGGGGAGGAGGCCCTAGGCGGCTGCCTAGGCTGCCTCCCCCTGGAGCCGCCTATGGATGTTGTGATGGCGGTGGTGGGTGGTTGTGGTGGCGGTGGTGGACGATGGTGGCGGTGGAGGTTGATGGCGGTGGTCGGGTGGTTGTGGTGACGGTGGTGGACGATGGTGGCGGTGGAGGTTGATGGCGGTGGTCAGGTGGTTGTGGTGGCGGTGGTGGACGATAGTGGCGGTGGAGGTTGATGGCGGTGGTCGGGTGGTTGTGTTGGCAGTGGTGTTCTGGTGGTGGCGGATCTGATGGCCGGGGACGTCGGCCAGAGGGTGGTGGCGTGTGGTTGCGAAGGGTGGTTCGGGTGGTGGTGGCTGTCGTTGATGGGGCGGCGGCGGTGATGGTTGGTGAACGGCTGGATCGGCGGAGCTCCGGTGAGGAGGAGGTCGGGATGCAATGGCGGGGGTGGCAGGGCTGTGGTGGCCAGGGAAGATGGGGTGGCGGCTATGGCTGAGAGTAGGAATATAGGGTTTTGGGGATGTGTGTATATGGTCTTGGGAAGTGTGCTATTTATAGGAGAAGTGAGAGGAAACCCTAAAATGTACATGTAATAGAAACAAATAGGAAAAATAGTGGAAAAACTAACTGCTAACACAAAGCTAATTGCTAACTGCTAAAAATTAGTACAAGAATAATATTAGCTATAAATAACAATTAATTTCTAGTTACTACTAATTTACAAATGGCTAATTACAATTTAGCCGGAATTTTTCTAATTAATAAAATAATACTAATATATTCACTTAATTATTTAAATATATTTTGAAATTATTTATTTAGTAAATAATTATATTTTGAAATTCCTAAATTCAATAACGTCTCTCCATACAGATTAATATTAAAAAAAATCTTATTGTTTCAAGAAAACGACAGGAAAATTCCAATAGGACAAAATTACCTAAAATAGTAAACCAAAGCCAACAAGGACCGATAGCAATCACGGTCAATTTTGTTTTTTTCCAAAAATTAGAAATTGCACGTTTTTCGAGATTTAGAAAAATTCGAAGTTTTGAAAAAAATATAAAATAAAAATACAAATTTTCGAAATTATCCAAGAATTCAATTTACGGAGGTTACAGGGGAGGGGTTGGGACAGCCCCATGAGTAGAAAAATTGGATAACCCTAGTAATTTCTCCTCAAACATGGGCTAGCCCCAATCCTGGTTAGCCCTGATCAACTTTTGATGTGCCCTTATAAAAAATATATAATATACATACTACACTATACTCATGGCCGGCCCACGAGGTTGGGTTGCCCTACCCAGAGCTAGTTTTGGTTGCCCTTGATCCTTAGGCTGTGTTTGGTAGGAATGATGAAAAAGTGGAAGGAAGGAAAATAAAAAAGATTTATTTTCCGTCCATATGGAAAGGAAGGACTATTTCCCTAATCTGTGTTTGGTAGGATAGAAGGAAAATAGAAGTGATATATTTTTCTTTGTTTGGTATGGAAAGAAAAGTTGTAGGAAGGAAAAAAAAATAGACTTTACCAATTATATCATCAACTAATAATATTTATTTACCATTTGACTTTATTGAACTAGTTTAAAATAATATAACTTCTATAGGGTATAATTGTAAATTAAGATGGGTTTGCACTTTTTCTTTCACTTTTCCTTCCACTTTTGGGGTGAATGATTTTCTTTGGTTATGAGGGAAAATAAATCCCTTTACTTTTCCTTCCATCCACTTTTCTCTTCATACCAAACATGATAAAATATTTCCTTCCTCCCACTTTTCCCTCGTTCATTTTCCTTCCTCCCACTTTTCTCTCCTACCAAACACATCCTTATTGTAGGTCGATCATGATAGGTCACCCGCAACTCGGACCTCTATTGGGATCGCGTTGAGCGTGGGGGTTGCCCAAGCAGAGGGGGGTTGCCCAAGTCCAAAAGTCTTGTCTGACTTGCCCCAGGGCCGGCCCTGACTACACTAGTGAGCAACCAGGGGAATCCCATATATGATATAACCATGCCTTTGGATCAAAACAAGTGTACGACACCCTCATAATGGAAGGTGATGAACCATTTCTTGTCCTGTAACAATCTCTTCTTCCTTGCTAATCCAATCCTGAGGATTGTAAACTGAACAGGTAACTCGGTAACATCATGAGAGATTTTCGGTTAGGGTATCAGATTTTGATCCAGTATGGGAAATGGCTATTTTGGTTCAGATTCCACAAATAATGTAATTGGAAATTTTAGGTATATCGACTAACATATCATTGCTTATTGTCAGGCCACAACAAAAGAAAAAATATCGTCTCTCAGTTTGATGTTATGTGATTAGAAATATTGTCACTATCATTGCCGGTTGGAGGAAGGAGTATCGCGGACGATCAAACCAAAGACGACAGAGAGTAGATAAGGTATCGGACTATTTTATGCAGTTATTGTAATTATTATTTTTGATAATGGTACAAATGAAAGAAAACGATAAAAATCCTCAAAATCCATCGATTTGTGGTGTTTATAAAAACAACCAAAATTACACAACATAAATTTTGGAGGGCTTTTAAACCGACCAAAACCAGTGTCTCAGAAAAATTACCAAACATGAGTGTTTAAAACACTTCATAAACGCGGTCGGCTCAATTTTTTTACAAAATTGGTGAAAAACATTGTTGACAAGCAGATCCTTAGTCTTTACATTAATTTTCGTTAATCTTTCATCTAACTTGAGTATATGAGAAATGTTGTGTAGTGAGACACAGAGACTTGGACTTTGCAACAACATACAAATGAGCTTTGTTTAGTTTGGTCATCCGTCTCCATCATCATCATCATCACCAATCTATGTCCAATATTCTTGAGTTCAGAATAATAATCTCAAAATGATAACATGCAAATGCTTGATTAAGTAGCTTTTAACATAACATTTATAGAACCGAACTCGAGTGGCTCTTGTGGTTACCGAGAAGAGGTATAAGATTCCGACTGGATGACGAAACATCAGTGAATCGAACTACGGCAGCGTGCACTAGGTCTAGTGTGTATTGCCGGACATCTAAATTTTTTTTTTTTCCAAAAAAGAGTAAAAATTAAACATTTATAACTACTTACATTTGCACAACAACCATGATATGACAAACTAGGAAGTGACATAAAAGAAGATCTCCATTAAAGGAAGATTGGACAATACCAATATTTTTTACAAAAATACGGAGCGAAATTTGCATTTCTTGCTAGTTTTTTTCTACCAGTATCGTTTTGTATTTTCAGAACTTATCTTGTCCCTGTCTCGCACCCAAGTTTATCGTCCGGGCACCGGTAGTCCGTCGGCGGATGCTTCCCGCAGCGGACCAGCGACTTGAGGGCGGTCGGCATGAGGGCCTCGACGTCGAGGAGCTTGGCCCGCATCACGGCGCACATGCAGAGCGCCGACTCGAGGCCGGACAGCCCCGCGAGCGCCGCGCAGCACGCCTCGGTCGTCCCCCTCGCGATCTCGCCGTGCACCAGGCCGCCCACCAGGTCGACGCAGGGGGCGAGCCCGAGGGTGTCGACCGGGCAGCGCGAGGAGGAGGAGGAGCAAGGACGGAGGAGGAGGAGGAGGAGGAGGAGGAGGAGGGAGAGGATTGGGAATGCTAGTAGAATGTAGCTCTTCTTCATGGTTATGGTTATGGTTAGTTAGAGGGTGGAAGGATTTGTCTGTGTGTTTATGAAGAGGTAGGTGTGTACGTAATGATTGTATGTAATGATTTGTGTAATGCACATCTCGTGTGGGTGGTGGTGTCTATGGCGTGAGCTTTGCTTGTCCTTACTCTCTGCTGCACTGTCAAGGGTTGTCATTTTTGGCAAGTGTTAGTTTCAGTACGTTTTAGGATTAAGAAAAATACTTTATGTACGTACCTCCAAAATCACGTCCCTCCGCCACATATCCTTCTTCTATTCGCTCGTATCTTTCCTCCACTCCCCCCTATTTGCTTGAGATAATAAGGAAGTGACATGTGGCGGAGGGACATGGAGGAACATAATTTTGGAGGTACATATAGCATTACCCTTACTGTAATAACTAGCATTCACAATAAGTGTTGACTCTGGAAGACGAATCAGTTATTACACTAAAGTAATAGCACTCGTAACAAGTGTTAACTTTTAGGACAATGCTACGTTGCTCGCGGATTTGGACCGCAGTCCTGGTCGCGGGCCACGTGTCGCCCCTCCATCGGAAGTGGGCTGCAGAATTTTTGGGGTTGGCCTAGTGTGGTGCCGGAGGAGGGTGACACATCGGTGCGGGCACGCGCGCAGTCACCCCCGCGCGGTCGAAATATCAATTACATAAGACATCAACCTTTAGATCAATGACTATAAGTAAATAAAAGTGAATAAAAGGTTAAATAATAGTGTTTAGCCTAAAATTCTAGCTTAAGTTGACCCCAAAATAACGACATTGTCATTTTAGTAATATGACATAACCCAGCAAGCAAGGAAGAGAAAACTATTATAGAGAGGAATTAATAGAACTTGTACTATTTGAACTAGAAGATGATAACGGATAAATCATATAGCACTCATATATATGCCAACACGCTACCTTGAAATTCACAGTGCTAAAAAACTTGAACTTCACTTATGATCAGTATCATAAGAATGATCTTACCATCAATAATAATATAAGAGGAGTGATATATATATGAAGGTTTGCAGTAGCGAAATCCGACCATTTCTATGAGGGACTGTATCGACGGTTTCGAATCGAAGTATCGAACTTTTTTATACCGAAAAGTGTTGGGAATGCGGTGTATCCCGAACCGGAGTTGGCCCATGAGATGCAATATTGGGCCCATATGCCTTAAAAGAGAATTCTTATGTAAGGCCTGAACCAAACCCAATTATCTACACCACATGATCCCACCTCCTAACCAATGTGGAACTAAATTACCAACTCCATTGTCACCCCCCATTTGAGCGCTCAATCGAAAACGAGATACAACCCAAAAATATCCACCTTAGCTCTTTTCTGCTAGCCAAATAACCTTAGCACATTGCTACATTTGTTCGTTTCCGCTAGCTGAAAAACCTTAGCACCCCTGTGTCACGTCCCGACCCGAAATCATCCGAATCATCATCCTCGCAAAGGGCGTGATGTCGCACGAGCCTGGAGTCGTGCTCGTGCAAGGCAAGATGACAAGTTCTCAAAATGGTTAACTTTGATTTGATATTAGCAAACGGAAGAAAACAGAGTATACGAAACAATTCTCTTTATTGATAATAAACTGAGACTACAAAGGGTTTCAATAACCCAACTGAATTTGCCAGATTGGCTACAACACTCAAGCTCTCTCTTGACCACAAAGGATTTTGCCGTTCCATACATCATGCCTTCTATATCTCAGCCGCATCAATCTTGTTGCAAGTCCGAGCGTCAATGCGATCGCAGGCCTCAATACGCTACGACAATCCATGCCTCAGCGTGTTCAAGCAAAGCTCCGCCGCGAGCAATCCATTCCCTGCACCCTGCATGGAAGCTCGTGGGGGATCAGTAGTTCGTCCTCGCATGTACCGATGAAAAGACTCACTTTCTAAACCGACATTTAGTATTTATGTTGAATCATGCAGCTTAGTTTATGATCTTGCTATATTCTCCTTAGGGTCGATTTTATGGCATATTTGAAAGCGGTAAAGCATGTTATCATGGAAAGCATGTTATCGAAGAATTTCATAAGCATACAGACAGGCAATATCAAGCAATCTCGTGTTTCGTTTCGTGGCAGGATTTCTTACCAACATCGACGTACTCGCCCTTGCACCGACGCAAGGTGAATACGCCTCAATTTTTTCCTGTCATGTTACAAGTGCTCCGTACAGGATCTTTGTGTGCCTGCACTTTCAACCCACCGTTCCTTAACTATATGAAGGTCACTGGCGTATCCGTGCCATAATGGACTAAACTTTTTTCTCTTTCATTTTCTTTCCTTTCTTTTCTCAAATTCGGTAGCCTGACGCTTTACGGCTTTGGTTGCTATCCCGAACAACCGAAGACATAGCGTATGCATACCATCTTTTATGGCTTTTCACATCTATAATTGGTTGCTAGTCGTCTTACAGATGTGCACCCATCAAAGATTAACGTCCTTCCTAGGCCAAACGGTTCCGATGCCCCGACACTAACCGTTCAAGGGAACACCCGTGCACGAGCTATTATCTCTTACATTTGTCAAGCCCATTCGACCATGCAACGCGCATCTTATTCAAACAACTAAACATAGTCTTGAGTCCACGACTCAGACATTCATCATCTCGTATTTCTCACATTAACTTTCTATGTTCTCACTTTCCATACTTTGTTTCGATGTTTAATGGCATCATGCCCCAACGCAATGTTCGTCAACCGAATGACCCAAATGTCCTGAATATTTTCGAGGTATCATGTCATATCTGACATTCTGTCACATTCATGCCACAAATGTACTTTTTCGCAACGAAGCCATCCTTTATGATCTCGTGCACGTACGCACGTTTTGACACATTTATCACCTTTTCGTTCGCGTCGTGCACTTGATGCACGTACTACTAAAATCTGCTCCATTAGCGACGTAAATTTAGCAACGTTAAATTAACGTCGCTAAATTGTGCACATTAGCGACGTTTAATTGAAACGTCGCTAATAGTCGCTACTAGCGACGAAAATAACGACGTCACAACGACGTATATTAGTTACATGAGCTAGTCGTCGCTAAACGTCGCTATGACGTCGCTAATAGTGACTAATTTAGCGACGTTAGGATGAACGTCGCTAAATTCTAATTAAACTCCCCCCACCGATTCATTTTCCCCCATTTTACTCTCTCACTCTCTCTCCTCCCTCCCTCCGGCGCTCTCACTCTCTCCGGCGACTCTCCTCCCTCTCCGGTACGTGACTCTCCCTCTCCCTCTCTCTATTTTGGTTGTTGGTGGTTGGGGGGTGCGGGTGGCTCGGGGGGAGGGGCAGGGGGGATGCGGGTGGTTAGGGGGTGAGTGAGGGGTGGCTGGGGGTGGGGCATGGCGGTGAGGGCGGCTGGGGGAGGGGAGCTAGGGTTAGGGTTCGGGTTAGGGGTGGATATGTGTGGGGGGAGAGGGGCGAAGGCGGTGAGGGCGACTGGAGGAGGGGAGCAGGGGGTGGGGGCGACTGGGGGTGGGGAGCAGTGGGGGTGGGGGCGGCTGGGGGAGGGAAGCAGTGGGGGTGGGGGCGGCTGGGGAGGGGAGCATGGGGGGTAGGGGCGGCTGGGGGAGGGGAGAAGGGGGGTGGGGGCAGCTGGGGGAGGGGAGCCGGGGAGAGGGGAGGGTTTGGGTTCTGGTTAGGGGTGGGGGTGAGAAGGGGGGCTGTGGGGGAGGGGAGGGTTAGGGTTAGGGTTCGGGTTTAGATTAGGGGTGGTTGGTGGGGGATGGGGGGCTGGTGGGGGAGGGTTGGGGTTAGGGTTAGGGGTGGTGTGGGGGGGAGGGGTGCGGAGGGGGGGGGGGCTTGGTCTGGGGCACTGATAGTGTAGTGCCCCTTCCCGCAAAGTCAATCGGAGGAATCGAAACGCCGACGGCGTTCGGACTTAGCCTTGCAACGGCTATTCGAAGGCTCGCTCGTCCTAGGCGACTCCTCGAACAGGTGGGATAGTTTCGGTGAACTTGCCTCATCTTAGCCTTCACTTAATAACGCGCATGTTTTCAACTTGCACAAGTAGGCTAATATAAAAGCTACGAACGCACATAGCTAAGGGAATAATTCCGACCCGTCGTAATGTCTTAGAACATAAAAAATGGTCCCACGGTCTTCATAGAAGTCGGCTCAGCGTGCTTTCAAATGGCACTCGATCCTTCGATCTCGTGGCTTGGGAGAAGGAAGTTGGCTTAAGTTGCTAAGTTGTCCCGATACTTGAGATAGCCTAGGTCATAGACGTCGTCCGCAAAAATGCTTAATAAAGCATGCTCGGTCCTATCCCGCAAGGCTTGGCAGCCTTCGTACGTCCCGCAAGTTATGTCGTCTTGCACGGCGTGTTGGCTTAAGTCTAGGCACCCGAGAACTTGGTTATTCAAGTCGAACGCGTGCACGACACGTTCCCTCGATACGAAGCTCGGCGTAGCCTTTGCTCGTCGAGTCGTTGCCCGAATAAGTTAGACAAGAGTTGCGTTGGGCTATCGAAGCCATCTCTAGCACTGTCCCGCTCTATCTGCGGTTGTCAAGTCGCATAGTCCCTTGAGAATAAGGCTCGTCGTGTAAAGTATATGACTTGAGCGTTAGCGTCGTCTAGAGAACCGGGTCTGTCTAAGGCACGAGCTACGGTCGGTTTAGAGAAAAGCTTGCCACGAACAAGGAAGTCCACGCGACTGGTTGTCGTCGAGATCGGTCCCGCTACTTGGGAGTCTCGCTAAGTCCCGCGCACGAGATCGGTCCCGCTACTTGGGAGTCTCGCTAAGTCTTGATATGTCCCGCATACGAGATCGGTCCCCTGGCTTGGGAGTCTCGCTAAGTCTTGATATGTCCCGCACACGAGATCGGTCCCGCGGCTTGGGAGTCTCGTTAAGTCTCGAGAGAGTTAAAGGAAAGCATGGTCATGTTAAGGAAAGATTTGATAGATCGAGTTGAGTATGCATGGTCATTGGACAACTTGTCGACAAGGTGTAGTCTTTTCGAATGATTGTCGGGGCGCCGGGATCATTCGGCCCGGGGGAAGCGAGTTGCGGCTCAAAGTAGGATGCTGGATAACCGCATAGGAGACTTCGGCGCCTCCGGGCTAGCTACCCGTGTAGGGACGAGTCGATATCCCACGAGCCGTGTCCGAGATAGCTTGACATTGCTAGTGACCACTCATGTAGATATGTCGACAATAGCGACACACCGCGTGTATGCCTTTGGATTGGGTTTAGAACTGGAATTATGTCTAGTCGATAACACAATGTCTGGGCCTAAGATTAGGCTGCAGTATAGGCACCGTGCTTAGCACGATACTTGGCGTCGGAATGTCCATGCGATCGATACTAGGTTTGGCAAGTCTTGTCTAAGTTGGTTCATGAGTCGAATAGAAAGACCGCTAGGCGGTAGCATGGATAAAGTCTTGATAAGTTGCGTGACACGACCTCAATCTTGAAGTATATACAAGTCTAAGCAAGGTCCTAAGGCACAAATCAAGTCTAGCAGCACGACCTGCACTAGTCGTCTCCTTGACGTCGTTGGCACGAGAATAGGCTTGAGGCACTTGAGTTCAAGTAAAGGTCTTGGCACGGCCGAGTCCGTGTAAGTTGCTCCTCGGCGTAGCACCGTCTCGGATATGTCTAAGTCGCGAATAGAGTACGGCACGACCCTGCCATTCCGAGTTGCAAGTTTGGTCAATTACCTAAGCGATGAGGCACTGTCTCGATCGAAATACATGTTGACATGATAGCACGACTATGTCATCGCATAACGAGTTGGTTAGGCGTCGTGGTCTTAAAACTGATCCTAAGGCAAGACTAGAAAGACAATCGAAAGGGACTTAAGCTGCACAAAGTAAATGAACGTGTCAGTTATGTATGGGTGGGCGAGAAGCTCACTCCACCAGTACAGTTGAGTACTGACATCCACACAGTGTTCATGTGCAGGCACAGGTAGAAGCTCGTGGTGCGGAGCTCGCTTGGATGCATCGAGGCACGGAGTTCCTTGGCGGTTCGAAGCGTGCGGCCACGTTGATTGAAGACTTATACAGGACGTAATGTATGGACATCGCCTTCCAAAGCTTCTGCTGGCTCAAGCATTGTAATCGAGAGATGAGAGAGAGCAGAGTGACTTGTAAATGAGAGAAAAGTGAGCACGAGAGACTTGTAATTTGGCCTTGCGTCCACAAATGTAATCTTGTATTCAATATCAATAAAGAGCTTCATTTGAATGACTTGTGTTCATGGGTGTTTGTTCTAAATTTCTGCTGCATTATTCAATATTTCTGTTTGGGACTTCTGTGCGACGACCCCGTCGTCGCCAATGTAATCGGCCGTTATGAAACTGCCTTGCACGAGCGCAATCTAGACTCGTACGGCATCACGCCTTAGCGAGGATGATCGCTCCTACGGGAGCGGGGCGTGACAGATAGTGTCAAAAAATATGATAATTTAGTAATAATTATTTGTTTTCCGACGCCGAAAAATGTGATACTCCGATTCGAAAGCACCGATAGTGCCGATATTTGTAACAAGTAGTTTTGTTGGTTGGTTAATTGGTAACATGGTGATCAGGACATATAGTCCCTGCAGCCATTCGATTGGCGAGGCAGAAACTATGTAGCCGTAGATAAAGTTGATTGTCCTCCGACCCTCATCCCTCGACAATGATGATACGACAACCTATCACTATATCTTTTAGTAGTAGATGATGTCTTAGTATTACATTATGTGGGTTCCTCTTGATTCTGTTATATCCTTCAGATACTAGATTCGATAAGAACATATACTACACCATATGTACAGAACATAGATGATTCACACTAATGTATACTAGAATGAATTTTGGGTTGTGTTCTGAGCCATCCGTTCTCACACTTAAAACATATATGAATTAGTATCGTGTGTCAATCTTTGTTTTTTGTATTTTCGGCAAACCCAGGGATTAGATTTTGTATTTTGTATTTTAGATTCTGTATTTTGGCTCCAGCTCCATCTCCATTTGCATTAATCTACGGTACGACATGGTGATCAGGACATAGTCCCTGCAGCCATTCGACTGGCGAGAAAAAAACTATGTAGCCGTAGATGAAGTTGACTGTCCTCCGACCCTCATCTCTCGGCAATGATGATACGGCAACCTATCACTATATCTTTTAGTAGTAGATGATGTCTTAGTATTATATTATGTGGGTTCATCTTGATTCTGTTATATCCTTCAGATACTAGATTCGATAAGACATATACTACACCATATGTACAGAACATAGATGATTCACACTGATGTATGCTAGAATGAATTTTGGGTTTTGTTCTGAGCTATCCGTTCTCACACTTGGCAAAAATTCGAATATTCTATATTTTATCTGCTTTCGAAAATGTACTTAAACGAGATGATGGTTCCTTTAGTTAGCTTGCTTATGTTACAATTATATTATTTGTGAATATCGATCTTACCAGATGGCACCCATGACCGGAGTCGCGGCACGTCGTTTGAGGGAAATATTGAATGCTAAGGTGGCTCCTCCTACTGTTAAGGAGGAAGTGGCACCGGTAGCTAGTGAGATTGGGAGTTCTATTCGTCCAGCACCTGCAATGGACTACATCCCTCTTGCCGCCGTCGGTCCCACTTATTCGAAGTGGTTGCGTGATCGTATCACTGAGCGTTTGTGTGAGCTGCGTGGTTGTCATTAGCTATTAGTACTTATTTGTATTGGACTATTTGTATTGGCATGGGTTGTGTTTGTATTAGACTATTTGTATTGGACTACATATATGAATTAGTACTGTGTCAATCTCTGGATTGTATCTCCAGCTCCAGCTCCAGCTCCAGCTCCATTTGTATTCTGGATTATGTATTTTGTATTTTAGATTCTGTATTTTGGCTCCAGCTCCAGCTCCATTTGCATTAATCTACGGTACGACATGGTGATCAGGACATAGTCCCTGCAGACATTCGGCTGGTGAGGCAGAAACTATGTAGCCGTAGATGAAGTTGACTGTCCTCCGACCCTCATCCCTCGGCAATGATGATACGACAACCTATCACTATATCTTTTAGTAGTAGATGATGTCTTAGTATTACATTATGTGGGTTCATCTTGATTCTGTTATATCCTTCAGATACTAGATTCTATAAGAACATATACTACACCATATGTACAGAACATAGATGATTCACACTAATGTATGCTAGAATAAATTTTGGGTTGTGTTCTGAGCCATCCGTTCTCACACTTAAAACAGATATGAATTAGTACTGTGTCAATCTTTGTTTTTGTATTTTCGGCGAACCCAGGGATTGGATTCTGTATTTTGTATTTTAGAGTATTTATCTACGGTACGACATGGTGATCAGGACATAGTCCCTGCAGCCATTCGACTGGCAAGGCAGAAACTATGTAGCCGTAGATAAAGTTGACTGTCCTTCGACCCTCGTCCCTCGGCAATGATGATATGACAACCTATCACTATATCTTATATAGTAGTAGATGATGTCTTAGTATTACATTATGTGAGTTCATCTTGATTCTGTTAAAATCTTCAGATACTAGATACGATAAGAACATATACTACACCATATGTACAGAACATAGACAATTCACACTAATGTATGCTAGAATAAATTTTGGATTGTGTTCTGAGCCATTTGTCCCTACACTTGGCAATTAGGCATGTGAAATATATCGTTGAAGAACATAAAACTTGTGGTCGTTACTGCAGAAAGTGCAGACTGACACGAACTGACGTACGAAAAGGAGGAGATCAAAGATGTAACAAGTAAAGTTGTGTTTTGGATGTTCTACTCTTGTAAGCTTTTTGTTCACAAAGCAAGATATAATGAATACAGAACAAGTATCGAGTTTATAACTCTTGTAAGCTCTATACTTGAGTTACGAACTCGATACTTGTTCTGTATTCTTTAATTATAGCTTGCTTTGTGAACAAAGAGTTTACAATAGTTCTTTTTCCAAAGCACAAGTTTATTTATTCCAGCTTAGAGCCCCTCATTTTCGTGCGTCAGTTCATGTCGGTCTTCACTTTCTGCAGTAACTTTCTCCAATTAACCTCCATCCCTTGGCAATGATGATACGACAACCTATCTTGATTCTGTTATTATAGTAGATGATGTCTTAGTATTACATTATGTGGGTTCATCTTGATTCTGTTATATTCTTCAGATACTAGATTCGATAAGAACCACTACTAAAATAACCCATATTAGCGACGTCAGGAGACGTCGCTAAAAATGGAAAATACGTCGCTAAAACAATTTAGCGACGTATTTAGCGACGAAAAACGGACGTCGCTTATATGCAAGTCGCAAATGGCAATTTAGTCGCCGAACGTCGCTATTGGCGACGCGGCGTTCATTGTCGCTAGACGTCGCTAAATGGAGCGACAGATAGCGACGTATCACTACGTCGCCAACGTTGTGACGTAAAGCGACCACTGGCGACGCTGTATAATTTATATATGATGACATGGCATGGCAGCCACGTGGGCATCTTAGCGACGTCTACCGACAGATTAGTGACGGAGAGTAGCGACGTCTAGTGACGTGACGTCACTATTTAGCGACGTATAGCGACTTCTACATTCCGTCGCAGGACGTCGCAGAACGTCGCTATACGTCGCAGATATTATAAAAAAAAATTTAAAAAAATATAATTGATATTTTTGTTATGCTGTGTGTCTGTGTTTACAGTGTGTGTGAAGTGCAGTGTTCGAACCATCGACAGTTTTGCTTACTGTTCTATGTTTTATCTTGGATAGTAAGAGCAACAGTTCAGGGTGCACTTCTCAGAGCTTCCGCTTCACGTCCTTCACCTTCTCGGGAACCTTTACGACGTCCCGAGAAAGTGAAGGACGTGAAAATGAAGCTCTCAGAAGTGCACCCTGAACTGTTGCTATTTCTATCCAAGATAACACATACAACAGTAATCGAAACTGTCGATGGTTCCGAACACTGCATTTTACATTCACTATAAACACAGACACACATCATAACAAAAATACACAATATATTTTTTAAAATTTCGGCAGCACCTCCTTTGTATATCAGATCATCGCTTATAACCCAGCGTAGGTATATTTGTCATCCCCGTCGCAGATATCATAAAGTAAATATCATAATAAAAATAGGAGGCAGTGCAAAGTAAATATCACAGACTCAAATCCTCACAAACATCCAATAGAGTCAAATAAAAATAGAAGATGATAAAAAGTCTCCCACCAAGTGTATAAATAACAGTTGTATGAATAAACAATTTGCCCATAGGGCCAATACATACAAGTCATAAAAAAACTAATAAAATCACTGCGGACCCCTGCCGCACAACTGGGATAGAATGTAGTCATACTGCTCCTGGGTGAGCTGTACCGTAGGGGCAGTAGGAGGCAGTGCAATGTCTAGAGTCGGCGCCGGAGGCAGTGCAGTGTCTGCAGTCGGCGCCGTCGATGTACCGGGAGGACGTATCTGCTCCAGCTCTCGCAGTCGCTCACCATGCGCAGCAAGGGATCTCACCACCCTCTCAGTACTCGCCTCAAGCGAAGCCGAAACCTGAGTGAGTGAGGCAGACATACTCCTCTGCGATCCCTCCAGCTCGACCTGTCTACGCTCTGTGCGCTGTGTAGACTCGGTGAGCGTCTGCAAGCTGGCAGCTGTAGCCTGATACAGAGTCATCAGCTCCTGTATACTGCGCTCGACCGCATCAAATCGTCCGGTGACGATCGGAGGGTCGGATCGTCGCTTGACCGTATCAGAAATCTGCTGTTGCAACTCGCGACGCAGCTCCTCGATCTGATGAAGGATATCCCCAACTCGTGACGACGCCTGCGAAGCCGGAGACTGTGCACTGACAGAGGGGGCCCGGGATGACTCCGTAGCCAAATACGCGCCGTAGGATCGCGTACCGTAGTACGTACCCTTCTGAAGACCGCCAACGGCGGTCATCCAGAGCTCGTCCTACGATGGAGCTGTAGGTGGCTGGGAGGAACTACCAGCCCCTCCCTCTGCTGGCGCACTAGCAGCAGCAGCCGCCTCCTGCTGTAGCCGAACAAACTCGGCCTAGAACATGTTTGCTAACGTGTAAGTGTTTGCTAAAGTCTATATTGATATCTCTTTTCATGTTTTCTAAGTTATAGTAAATTAATATAAAGAATAGAGCGTACATATGCCTGCGTCGCCCTCTCGTCAATAAACTCCCCAGCCCTCCGATGTGTGACCAGGAAGACGGTCACCATGTTCGGGTCCTCACCCTTTTTTACCTGTTAAAATATATTATCTATTATTAGTATTAAACATTCTATATCGAACTATATATAAATTAATGTCCGTCATAGGAAACGTACCAGACGACGAAAATGCTCCGTCATCGGAATGGAGCCACCACACCACTTACCGGCGCTCGACCGCGCCACCTTGGCCTTCTCAGATCGCTCCTGGTACCTGCGCTCGCTGAATCTAGCCTTCATCGCAGTCCACTGCTCTGGCGTAATCCAACCCTGGATCGGCTGTCTGGAGCGATCACGACGCTTCTGGTCGTCGATCGCATCACGGATGAGCTTGGCTGCGACGGCAGAAAATTGGCCCTCGATCCTCGCCGCCCGGTGTGGTGGATAGAAATAGGTCCTCTATAAGAAGTAAAATACAAAAGTTGTATAATATACACAAATGATTATTAAAATTTAAAAATAAACAATTTTTTTACCTTGAAGTGGGCGAACCAAAAGGCCTTCCTATCTGCGGGAGCATCTGAGTAGTTGAGCCAAGGCCCACCATAGTTCTGCCTCAGAAATTGCCCCAGCTATCTCTGTACTACAGAAGGCCGATATCTATACAATAAAAAAATTTCATAAATATATATGTACATATAATCATTTGAGAAATATATATTAATTAATTAACTTACTTCATAGGCCCGTCTGTCCAAATCTCCATACGCGTCTCGCCCGGAAAAGCGCATGGAGGGTCGCTCTCACCTCCTGCCTGGGCAGGTTCAGTCTGATCGCCGGCCTCTATATGCTCGACGTCGGCTGCCCCCATAGAGCCGTCGATAGGAGGAATGTTGGACGGAGGATCGGGGATGCTGGACGACGAGGGATCAGGAAGGCTGGACGACGAGGGAGGAGTCGGCAACCTGCTGGAACTGCCCTGTCCCAGTAATGGACCGGAAACAGAACGGTACAATGGCGTACTCGGAGATGAAGATGAGGATGACGGTACAATGCCCTGTCCCGGTAATCGGCAAAAGCTCCATAGAGTCGAAGAATCCAGGAGAAAATACCCTCTCTAGCTTGCATAGTGTTACCGCAATGTCCTTCTCTTGCTTTTCTAGACGATCAACGAGCAATTTCTTAGAACAAAGATCCCTGAAGAATATGCTAAGCTCCGTCAATGGATCCCAAACTGCCTGCGGTAAGAATTCCCGAAATGCAATCGGAATTAACCTCTCCATGAATACGTGACAATCGTGGCTCTTCATACCCGTCAATTTGTTTTCATTCGGATCGACACATCTTCTCAGATTTGACACATATCCGTCTAGAAATTTTAGGTCCTGGATCCACCGACAAAGTCTCACTTTATCCTCCTTGTCCAGCGAGAAAATTGACTTCGGCAGGAACTGTTTTCCATTCTGCTGTATCAAATACAACGCAGGGCATTTGCATATTTCTTCTAAATCCAACCTGGCCTTGGGATTGTCTTTCGTTTTTCCCTTTACGTCCATCACAGTATTAATTATGTTATCAAACACATTCTTCTCAATATGCATGACATCAAGATTATGTCTGATCAGATTGGTACTCCAGTATGGCAGATCCCAGAATATGCTCCTCTTTGTCCAGTTATGATCTCTACCAAATCCATCGCACTTGTACCCAGTTGTAGGATCTTCGATAGCACTTGGAAAATCTTTAACCTCCTCCTATATCGTGGCTCCGCACCACCTTGGCGGTGGATCACCCTTCTCTACAACGCCGGCACGGAATGCATTCCTGTTCCTTCTGAACGGATGATCTTTTGGCAGAAATTGCCGATGATAATCAAAAAAGCACGGTTTTCCTCCGTGTTTCAAGCGGAAAGCCTTACTACGGTCCATGCAATACGGACATGAGAGACGGACATGAGTGCTCCATCTAGATAACATTCCATAGGCCGGAAAGTCGTTGATGGTCCACATAAGGGTTGCCTACATCTGAAAATTCTGCTTCCTGGATACATCATACGTGTTAGCGCCTACTTCCCATAACTGATTCAACTCATCTATTAAAAGCTGTAAGTACACATCAATGTTCCTCTTGGGATTGTTCGGACCAGGAATTATAACGGTTATAAACATGTACTGAGTCTTCATGCACATCCAAGGCGGTAGGTTATACGGAGGGACAATCACAGGCCAGCACGAATACTGCCTGAACCTCCCCCTACCCCTGCACCCACCCCAACCCTTCCCTGCCCCCTCCCCCCTCCCCTGCCCCCTCCCCTGCCCCCCTCCCCCTACCCCTGCACCCACCCCAACCCTCCCCTGTCCCCGGGTACCCCCACCCCACCCTCCACCCCTCGACAGTAAGACCCCCCACCCCCTGCACCCACCCCCACCCCCTGCACCCACCCCCACCCCTCTCTCCTCCCTCGACAGCTAGGGTTAGGGTCTCCATACGACTCCTCATCTAGGAACAGGATCTCTCCCCCACCCCCTGCACCCACCCCCACCCCCTGCACCCACCCCCACCCCTTTCTCCCCCCTCGACAGCTAGGGTTAGGGTCTCGTGTCCGTGTCTGTGTCTAGATAGCTAGGACTAGGGTTAGGGTTTACCTGAGGAGGGTGGCTTCGTCGGAGGATGGAGGCGGCGAGGAGGGTGGCTTCGTCGGAGGAGGAAGGCGGCGAGGAAGGTTCCTTCGTCGGAGGAGGGAGGCTGGTCGTCGGAGGGAGGGGTCAACGGGCGAGCGGGGTCGCCGGGGGGAGAAGGGGGAGGGTGTCGCCGGAGGGAGGGGTCGCCGGAGGGGAGGGTTCGCCAGGGGGAGAGGGGAGAGCGGGAAGAAAAATTTGGGTGAAAATTTTGTGATTTTGACCGGGCCAGGAACCTTATATGAAATACAACAGCGACGTATAAATTATACGTCGCTAAACGTCGCAATACAGCGACATAAAATGGACGTCCGTCGCAAACTATCGCCCATCAGTGACGTAACTTATAATACGTCGCTGAACATCGCTACACAGCGACAGACAGCGACGTGTAACACAAGAAGTCGCTATCAGCGACGGGCATTTTAGCCGTCGCTAATATACGTCGCTATTTTAGCATATTTTAGTAGTGAACATATACTGCACCATATGTACAGAACATAGATGATTCACACTAATGTATGCTAGAATGAATTTTGGGTTGTGTTCTGAGCCATCCGTTCTCACACTTGGCAAAAAATCAATTTTTTGTATTTTATCTGCTTTCAAAAATGTACTCAAACGAGATGGCACCCGTTCTCACAGATGGCACCTAAGACCCGAGGATCTCGCTTGAGGGAGTCACAGATGGCTGTGAAAGAGGAGGTGGCACCAGAGGGCAGTTCCACTGAGAGAGCTGCTCCAGAAGTAATTCCTAAAGCCGAGGGAGCTGTGAAAGAGGAGGTGGCACCAGAGGGCAGTTCCACCGGGAGTTCCAGTCATCCATCTCCTCTGGATATTGATCTGGATGCCGTGGATCCTACTTATGCGCGCTGGCTGAGGGAGTTCTATTTGCCCCAGCATAGACGACAGTAGATACATATATTGACTGGATTTGTTTTGATGGATATATCTCCTCTGGATATTGTGATGGATATTTGTTTTGATGGATATATCTCCTTTGGATATTGTGATGGATATTTGTTTTTTGGTGTGTGATGTATATTGGTTTGTGTGATGTGTGATGCATATTGTGATGTATATTGGTTTGTGTGATGTGTGATGCATATTGTGATGTATATTGGTTTGTGTGATGTGTGATGCATATTGTGATCTTCCGAGAGGCTTGAGGAGACGACCAATTATTTTTGGTCTATTCTAGATTGTATTGTGCGTACCGGGGTTGAGTGTCCCACCGAAGGGGTCGGCGAACCCAGGGATTAGATTCTGTATTTTGGATTGGATTCTGTATTTTGGATTGTACATTTGCATTCTGGATTCTTTTTTTTAATTTTTTTCAATTTAGCGACGTTTTTAGCGATGTTTATGTTTGTCGCTAAATGTTAGCAACGTATATAAAGGTCGCTAAAAATGTCGCTAAATTGTTGACGTGGCAAACAATCTGACTCCACCACATCGTCGCAAAAACGTTGCTAATGTGTCGCTAATCGGCGACCACAAGAAAACATCGCAAATAACGTCGCTAGTTAGCGACATTATTAGCGTCGCTAACTTACGTCGCCATAGCGACGTTTTGCGACGTTTTTTTCGATTAGCGACACGCTTTTTTTGTCGTTTCCAAAACGTCGTTGAAAACGTCGCTAATTTAGGTTAGCGACGTTTTGGCCGAGATTAGCGACGTTTTGGAATGTCGCTAATATGACAAATTTTTGTAGTAACGCATCGAAGCCGTATTTCCATGTTCTATGACTTAGTGTTCAATATTCATGGCTCGTGCACTAGGGCACTCGCCTATATTGTCTTTCAATGTGCTAGCCTTCTATCTCGTGATCGAGGGCACGACATGACTCGTGCACTAAGGCACTTGCCGATACAGTAATCCCATGTTCTTGTGGCTTGTGCGCCGAGGCGCTCACCTTTGCGATATTTAATGTTCCAAAGCGACTCGTGCATTTGATGCACGTTTTATTTCAATTGTTCTAACTAGTGTTTGACACACATTATGATTTGTCTTCCGATCGGACCACGTCCATGGCGTCGATAGATTAACTTAGCATACAATGATACATTCTTACTTAGGCATGAAGGAGTAAAAACAAGAGTCAGTCCTCCCACCTTAAGCCGATACGCCTTATCGTTTGCCGAGCCGATGTGGCTCAATTTCAAATTTTATAACTTTGTTATACGGCCAAATCTTCTGACTTAGCCATTCGAACACTTCTTATTTTATTGAACTATTCGATCGATTCCGGCCTACCGTGCCCAAGTCCCAGCCCGTTGCGAGATGGTGATTTGGTTTTACGGACCCGTTATGAATGAGGTAAAATGTCGACCTCAATACTTGCATCGATTCGGACTTGCGCCTTGGGTCGATTCAATTTTTTAGAATCTTCGAGCCTACTCAACGTACTTATCCTTCGGGACAATGCAGCGCTTCGTATCGATTCAACTCGATGCATTCTTGGGACAATAAAACTCTTCGCATCGACTTAGTTCGATGCATTGCTTGGGACAACGTAACTCTCGTATCGATTCGCATCGATACATTTCATTCGGTCAACACGACTCTTTGAGTCAACGTTTCAGCGTAATGTGCCGTGCGGAGCGGGGAATTACACCTGCTACCTTTTGTTCGTTTCTGCTGCCCGAACAACTTCACCACTCCTTGCTACCTTTTTTATTTATTCCCGCCAGCCCAGCACCCAAAAGATCTAACATATTGTCATCTCGATCCGTTCGACCATAGAACCAAAATGACACGTTCATCCACACCACTATTGTGTGCCAACCATAACGTCTTGTTCCACCTTGGGCTCGTCAAACCCACCTTTGAAGCCAATTCGTAGTTGATGCTCCTACTCCACCTTGAGAAGAGTATGTATAATCCGATTATACACATGAGCGTTCAGTACCATCTGTCTCAAACCAATTAGAGCCGCCCAAACTAGCCACATAACCATGGGCTCTGATACCACTTGTTAGGAACGCTGTGTGACCCGAACCGGAGTTGGCGCATGAGGTACGATATTGAATTGGGCCCATATGCCTTAAAAGAAAATTCTCATAAAAAAGAGAATTCTCATGTAAGGCCTAAACCAATCCCAATTATCTACACCACATGATCCCACCTCCTAACCGATGTGGGACTAAATTACCAACTCCATTGTCACCCCCTATTTGAGCGCTCAACCGGAAATAAGATACAATCCAACAATCTCCACCTTAGCTCATTTTCGCTGACCGAGCAACCTAGCACACTGCTATCATTTATTCGTTCCCGCTAGCCGAGCACCCTTGCTCGTTCCCGCTAACCGAACAACCTTAGCACACTCATGCTACATTTGCTCGTTCTCGTTAACGAAACAACCTCAACACACTCAGGCTACCTTTGCATGTTCCCGCTAAACGAACAACCTTAGCACACTCCGGCTACCTTTTGTACGTTTTCGTCAGCCGAGCACCTATGAGATATAACATATTGTCATATCAATCCGTTCGACCACAGAACCAAACTGACACATTCATCCACACCACCATTGTGTGCCAAGCACAACATCTTGCTCCACCTTGGGCTCGTCAAAGCCACCTTTGAAGTCAATTCGTGTAGTTGATGCTTCTACTCCACCTTGAGAGGAGCCTGTATAATCTGATTATACAAATGAACGTTCAGTACCATCTGTCTCGAACCAATTAGAGCCGCCCAAACTAGCCCCGTAACTGTCACCCTCACTTTTTCCAGTTAGGGGTAAAATAGTAATTTTCCATTTTATAATATTTTTGGGAATTTTATTTCATGAGTATTATTATTTAATTATTATAGGAGTCGGGTTCGAATTTCATCGCATTTCGAGTTAATTCGGGACCCCGGTGAATTTCGACTTGAGTCGTAATTAGCATGTTATTTAACCATGGCCCACCACACTAAACTTTTAGGTTTAGGAGTTTGGACTAGTCCCCCATGAGTAATTAAGTTTAATTATGATTTTTATTTATTTTTAGCAACTTCCGAAACCAATTTTTGAATTAATTAGCATTTAGGCTTAGGGAGGGGCAAACTTGTAATTAACAAGTGCCCCTACCCATGCCCTTGGCCGGCCACATGTAGGAGAGCCCCCTCTTTCTTCTCCATTAAGAAAACTCTCTCTCTCTCTTTCAAAAATCCATTTTTCCTTCAAGCTCTTTTTCCTCCAAGAAACCTAATCTAGGTATGCACTTAATTCCTCATTTATTACTCTTTTGCATTTAATTCCCTCACAATAAATGGAGATGAGCTCATTCTCCACCATTTGCCCATAAATTTGTAGGATTTCCTAGAAATTCTAGTTTAAGGATTAATTATGGTTTAATCCTTTTGAGAGTGGTATATATATATATATATATATATATATATATATATATATATATATATATATATATATATGGGCAGAATGAGGCGTCCGTGTAGCAAACTCAGTGCACGGTCGTCGTACGACGGATCGGGGAATCAGCACCATTCGCCCACGGGTATAAGCGACATGCCGACCACGCGGCCCGTCGTGCGGCGCTGCTGAGGGCGACGAGAGGACGTCCGCCATAAACGATCGCATGCTCGATCGTAAGGGCGTCGGCGATCGTCGCCAATATGCACGTCGTACGCATAGAACGGGCGGCTGGACGGAATCGGTAGTCGCAGGCGACAAGGAATCAGTGGCCGTCGTACGGGCGGTCACCCTTGGTCGTCGAGGGCGTCACTTCGGCGTCGTGGGCAAAGCGAGGTATTGAGTAACTACCGTCGAAAGACGGTGTGCTGCTGAGCGGAGCTCTGGAGCGCCCGGAGTGCGCGGGGTGCATGTGCACGGCGATGATGACAAGGCCAACGGACAATGTCCGCACTCCAAAAGTCGTTCCATACGACAGGCCAAGAATCGTGTGCGTGGGACACACGATTATACTGAGCCCGCACGCGTTGGAAAAAAAAAAATATATATATATATATATATATATATATACATGTGTATTTTTGTGTGTGTATTTATTATAAGTATTGTGTGTGTGTGTAAGGGAAAAGGAAGTGGTGGTGGTGGTGTTGTGAGAGTGGCATGGGTGTCATGAGAGTGGTGAGAGTGTGTGTGGTTGTGAGTGTATAAGTGTGTATGTATTTATATACACATCTATACATGTGGGTATGTCTATATTTATATATATATATATCTTTATGTGTATGTGGGTGTATTTATACATATTTAGATATATGCGTGTGTGTAATTATATACATATGAAGATAGATGTGTGTGTGTTTGTGTATATATATATATATATATATATATATATATATATATATATATATATATATATATTTTATATATATATATATATATATATATAGGTGGTTAGTTTTATATATATATATATATATATATATATATATATATATATATATATATATATAGGGAAGAAGAGGAGGAAGAAGTAGAAGAGGAGGAGAAGAAGAAGACCAGCAGTGGCAGCAGCAGAAGCTGCTGCAGTAACAGCAGCACTGGCAGCAGCTGCTGCCAGTCTTCTCCCCCCCCTTTGAGCCCCATTTAGCACCTATTAAACCCCCCCTTTTAACTATATATATGTTTATATATATAGATACATATATATATATATATATATATATATATTTATATATATATATATATATATATATATATATATATATATATATATATATATATATATATATATATATATATATATATGTTGATAGATAGTTTGAATTAGAAGAGAATAGGAGAAGAAGATTAAGGAAAATGATAAGAAGAAGTTAGAAGGAAAGGATAAGAAGAAGTTAGAAGAACAGGAAGAAAAGTGAGAAATAGAAAATAGAGGGGATCGAGTTAGAGGGTGAAACGGAGCTCGGAGTATCGGAATGAGTTGAAACTTGGCGTGGACCTAGATTATATGAATTAGATTTTGCGGGTAGGCTCCCGAGTGGAAATGGGGTTTGTAGGGCGCCGGTATCGTGCCGTACCATTGCGTATCTTGAAATATTCAAGATACCGGCAATAGGCCGTAAGATGGACTAGACGTCCACTTTACCTAGGTATCTTGGTAGGTAATATATGTATAGGCTAGTACCTTACTACCCTAGGGAGCTCGGGTCAAAATACCAAGCGTAGGTAGGCTAACTTGATAATTGCCTAAGCTAAAATTTTACCCTTTTTAAGGGTAAAATAGAATATTGGCCTACGGCCAAGATTTGAGTTTTGAAGTCCAAGATGGACTTGGATATGGGTTGTAGAGGTTGGTAATAGTTAAAAATAGTCGTCTAGACCTAGTCTTGACCCTGGTTGACCATGGTTGACTTTTTAGACCAAAAGTCAACCATGGGTCAACACTTTACCCAATTTAGTTCCAAATTCCATTAGACTTGTGTAGTTGACCGAAAGTCAACTACTAGTCACCATTAACCTAAGATTGACCTAGAGTTGACCAGAGTTGACCATGGTTGACCAGTTGACCAAAAGTCAACTGTAGGCCAACTCTTGACCCCATTTGACTTTCTACGACTTGTTTTGACCTGTGATGACTGGTATGACCTAGGGTTGACTTGGTCTGGCTTAGATTGACTTGATATAACTTGATTTGACCTAGATTGACTTGACAGGACTTAGTGTGACTCAGTGAGACCTAGTTTAATCTAGATTGCATATCATTCATTGTGAATCATTCTTAAACTTGTTTAAACCTAAATTAACATACAGTATCTCATCTTTAGGTCTCTGATTTTCCACTCTGAGCATTGATATACCCTACTGTCATGACCCGTACCCGCTTTTTGGATACGAAGCGTGTCCAAGCCCAGCTACGTATCGAACGGACTCCAGCCCGACTCGAATACGTAAACGCTATCAAGGCTATGGTATACTGCCAAATCATGGCAACCAAATCTATATCTCAATCCAAAATAAGAATATGAAACATGAATGAACACTATGGGTCGTGATCTGCAGCCCACTAGCATAAATGTTCGATAAGACTCTAAGAAATATAACAAGAGTCTACAACTGAAATAAGGAACATGATATCTCATGATAAGGAATGAAAAGCAGGAGCGGATAATAAACTCAATAACAATACCTGAATCCCGCAATCTGCTATCCAAAACTACTAGCTAACTCCATGCAACCGCTAAACCTGAAGAGATCATCAGGTCCTCAAAGGACATAGCAAGATACATAATATACATGCCTATCTAACAGTTTTATCATGCGCAAGGAAATAAACAAGAAAGAATAAGGACAAGAAAATTGACTACGAACACAAACACGAACACGAATACGAACACTAGAACAACTACGTATAAATGAACTGCCGGATGAACGATAATCATGAGATCAATGGAAGAAACCAAACCCTCATCCCGAGTGTGGGCTCTCTGGTTTGAACTAAGCACTAACCCTCGTCCCGAGTGTGGACTCTCTGGCTAGCTCACGGCAAGACACCCTCGTCCTGTGTGTGGACTCTCTGGTGTAAATGGTCAACCCTCGTCCCAAGTGTGGACTCTCTGGTGCACCAAACAACCCTCGTCCCGAGTGTGGACTCTCTGGTTGTGTACAACGAAAATCAAGGCTATGGCAGTTCACTACATGCAACCGTTCTAAGACACGACTCAAGCAAGGTACTGACGGGAACTCCAAATGTGAAACACAAGGCCAAAACATGAACATGGCTATAAACAATAAAACAACTACACAGAAAATAACACAAAAGCACATGTCCATATATGATTCAAGACAGTAAAATGAAAAGAACTGCATGTAAGTAAAACTGTAGAGGAAGGCAAGGTATACTTGCATGGAGGTTGCACGAAGATCCAATAATATACCGTCAACTGGCAAGTCATACAGTCTAAGTCATCACAACTGTCTCCGAAAGCTGAAACAAACATTACCAATGTTTTCAGAATAGTCAAATTAGCTAGAATTGTCTGTCCTTAAGTCCAATTCTGGACATAGGGGCAAAACGGTAATTTCGGGCAAAAACGGTATCCGCCGTTGGATCCGCTTTGTACCGAAAAACGTGTCCGAGTCAATGGTATCTAAAGTCGTCAAACTATATGTCTATGGATCCAGTTTTCTGATACGAACCCAACCGTATGTCCAAAGTTGGATTCCGGCGGGCCGTGCACAAAATCGCCCGTTGAGTGGAATTGTGGGGCCCGCAAAACGGTAATTTTATCAACGGTCTCAGAATCGGACTAAACTTAGCATACAAGACCAGAAAAATGATACGGTTCTGTTGAATAATGTTTCTTCTCGATCTGACGAGCGTGCACAAAGTAATTGAGAAATTTGCAAAGTGCACGATACGGTGAATTTTGACGGATACGCATCAAATTCGTCGCGCACACGTGACCAATTTGAATTCCGTCAAAGCCCACACGACCACGAAGCCGTTACGCAGCTTTCGATGCCTTCGGTTCGTGGCCACGTCGTCCGGATTGGCGTGACGCACGTCGTGTGGACGAATTTTCTAGGTTTGAAAACAGATTTTTGGAAAACTTTGAAAGTTGTGTCACGACCCGCACCCTGATTAGGGGCACGAGAAGTGGGTACGTCCAGCCTACGCCGCAGCATCGGCGGTAGAACGCTGTCTAGGTCATCTAGAATACTACAACTAAACAGATAAAGGTACCTGTACAGTATATACACTCCGAATGGAGGTGACATAGCAATACAGTCTCAATCACAAATGTAAAACTAAGGTAGATAGCATGGAAAGGAAATATGATAGATGAAGCAAGAAATAAGTTCGAGATCCACACAAGTCCAAAACTAAACGTAACATCACAGAATAATATATAATACTATATTCTAAAATCTAAAGCTGGATCGCAGTCCAGTCAAGCCGAACAAGTGCTAACTACTCAGGGAGTATAAAATATAGTGGCCAATCTATCAGGCCACTGCCCTGGCCTGAGTCTCCATCTGTCTCAGAAACATCTGTAAAATATCATAACGGTATCCTGTCAGGAAAATGAGCAAGTACAAACACTAACAGCAGTTCCATATGAATTGACAAGTTCTATAAGAGACAGTGTAATGAAATACAAGACAAAGATATAGGCGACTTGGGAACCATTCGAAAGCCGAGTTACAACCCTTAAACCAAACAAGGACCGGGGTTGTAACCCTTCTTTCAAACAAGACTTAGTCTCAATCATAGTACAGTATAAAGGCAGGTAGAGCATGTGAGTAACTGTATATCATGCATGGTGAGAAAGTACTGAATATAGACAGAACAGGATATATGACAGGAAAATTAAATATAAAATGTGCCTCGAATATTATAGCCTAATGTGATCGGTATGGGTCAAGCATCAGGCTTCCAGCCGACCGGCTACAAGTACGTGGACTCGGCCCGGCCGGGATGGTAAGCTATGGAGCAAGTAGTAGCACAGGTCAGGCTATACCCATCGTGAGGTGAGGGTATAGCTATGATACAAGTAGTAACTCAAGGTGGGTATTGATCACACTATCTATAATATTCCCCATTCCCCGAATAGTATACGGATCCGGACATAGCACGTCATGACGCAGGATTTCCAAAGAGGGGAGCAAGTCCTCTTCAGGAATCGGCGTCAATACAAGTACAAGAATCAAGACTAAGCAAGTACCAGTATCCCAAGAAATCCAGGAATGACATCTCATGACAGGAATCCGACAATACTAGTCCGTGCACTATCGTGTCTGAGAATCAAGTAAGACACTACGACTGAATCGGATATAGCAAATATCAAGACAATGAAAACTATCAGTGAATGTACTCGCCTGCTGTCCTGAGCTATATGGTATATCAATGCTCAGAGCGGTATCAGAAGACCTAAATATGAGATACTGTAAGTTAATTTAGGTTTAAACAAGTTTAGGAATGATTTACAATGAATGATATGCAATCTAGGTCAAACTAGGTCTCACTGAGTCACACTAAGTCCTGTCAATTCAATCTAGGTCAAATCAAGTTATATCAAGTCAATCTAAGCCTAACCAAGTCAATCCTAGGTCATACCAGGCATCACGGGTCAAAACAAGTCGAAGAAAGTCAAACGGGATCAAGAGTTGGCCTACAGTTGACTTTTGGTCAACTGGTCAACTCTGGTCAACTCTAGGTCAAACTGGTCAAATGTTGACTAACAGTTGATTTTTGGTCAACTGGTCAACTCTAGTTTGGATTTGGTAAAATCTAGATAAAGTGTTGACTCACGGTTGACTTTTGGGTAAAAAGTCAACTCTGGGTCAACCGAGCCAAAAATCGGCTCAAATATGACATTTGTGGGGTGTACCCAACATGCCACCCAAGTTTCAAGTCAATCCGACTATCCGAACTCCGATTCATTCTCAAACTCCTATTCTCCTTCTCATTCTCCTTCCCATTCTCCTTCTCATTCTCCTTCCTATTCTCCTTCCTCATTCTCCTTCCCATTCTCCTTCTCATTCTCCTTCCTATTCTCCTTCCTCATTCTCCTTCCCATTCTCCTTCTCATTCTCCTTCCTATTCTCCTTCCTCATTCTCCTTCTCATTCTCCTTCTCATTCTCCTTCCTATTCTCCTTCCTTATTCTCCTTCCCATTCTCCTTCTCATTCTCCTTCCTCATTCTCCTTCCCATTCTCCTTCTCATTCTCCTTCCTCATTCTCCTTCCTATTCTCCTTCCTCATTCTCCTTCCCATTCTCCTTCTCATTCTCCTTCCTATTCTTCTTCCCCATTCTCCTTCCCATTCTCCTTCTCATTCTCCTTCCTATTCTCCTTCCTCATTCTCCTTTCCATTCTCCTTCTCATTCTCCTTCCTATTCTCCTTCCTCATTCTCCTTCCCATTCTCCTTCTCATTCTCCTTCCTCGTTCTCCTTCCCATTCTCCTTCTCATTCTCCTTCCTATTCTCCTTCCTCATTCTCCTTCCCATTCTCCTTCTCATTCTCCTTCCTATTCTGACACATACATATCTATATATATATACAGACACATACACACATATATATAAATACACACATCCATGTATATATAAATACACTTATATATATATATATATATATATATATATATATATATATATATATATATATATATATATATATATATATATATATATATATATTTTTATATATATATATAAAATATATATATATATATATATATATATATATATATATATATATATATATATATATATATATATATATATATATATATATATCTTTAAAAAAATATATATATATATATATCTATATCCATATATATATATATTCACAAAATGATAAATCCTAATAATCCTTAACCTATTTTTCTAGGAAAAATCTACAAATTTGTGGGCAAATGGAAGAGGATATTCCCCTCTTCATTTAATGTGGAAGAACTATATGCAAAAGAGAATTAATGGAGAAAATATGAACATACCTAGATGTAGGTTGGAGGAAGAAAAAGAAGCTTGAGGAGAAAATGAAATTGGAAGAGAGAGAGAGTGAGTGACTTAGTGGAGAAGAAAGATTGGGGGGGGGGGGGGGCTGCCTATAGGTGGCCGGCCAACATGGTTGGGTGAGGGGCACTTGTAAATTACAAGTTTGCCCCTCCCTAAGCCTACATGCTAAATTAATCCAAATTAGGTTTAGGAAGTTGCTAAAAATAAATAAAAATCATAATTAAACTAAATTACTCATGGGGAACTAGTCCAAACTCTTAAACCCTAATTTTTAGTGTGGTGGGCCATGGTTAGCTAACAGGCTAATTACAGCTCAAGTCGAAATTCACCGGGGTCCCGAATTAACTCGGAATGCGATGAAATTCGAACCCGACTCCTATAATAATTAAATAATATTATTCATGAAATAAAATTCCCAAAATAATATAAAATGGAAGATTATCATTTTACCCCTAACTGGAAAAAGTGAGAGTGACAAGTCTATCCACCTTAAAAAAATTTCGTCCTCGAAATTAAAACCAAACAATAGTAAAATCTCAAAAGTCCAAGCAGGAATTAATTGACTAAATTTATAAAATTTAAAATTACTCTCAAATATAAGTCTATCCACCTTAAAAGAATCATCCAAAAACTTAAAACGAAACAACACAGAAAATTCATGCAATTTGATAATCGTATGCGTCTGTCCAATAATCATGATACTCAGAATCTCCGTCATGCCAGTGAGCAAGGCTACGATAATCACAGAGTCCTCAGCTACGGTACATACCTCTAGAATTATGGTATTTAAAATTTTCGCATTGCCGCTAGCTTGGCAGCGAAAACCTTAAATTCCCACACCCTAGGAATACGTCCATAGTCCGACTATATGTCCTCACTCTGCCTTCTAGCATGACCCTAGAGGATTCCAAAATCTCATAATCGAGGTGACCTAGCCCATACGACTTATCTCAGAAAATATCACATCATAGGGACAAAAATTTTATCAAACGACAAGGAACATATGGAATCGAATTTCAAGACAGTTTATAAGAAGGCAAATGCGGAAAGGAGATCGAAAGATTGGAACCTGCTATCTGCTCTGCTTCTGCCTGAGTGGGCTCAACTGTCATGGCGAAAGCACGCCCTTGTTGGCCTCCTCTAGCCTGCTGCACTCCGTCCTGGCCTGCCTGTCTGGCTGCACGGGCAGCACAGTTCTTCACCTGGTGGTCTGGAGCTCCACAGAAAAAATAAACTCCCTGCTTCATCCTATAATCCTCTCGAGTGTGCCCCATCTTCTTGCAAAAAGCACACTGGACGGCCTGCCTCTTGCCCTGACCCTGCTCCTGGTCGTCACGTGCTGGTGCTTGATGTACTCTGTCCTGGTCTCTTCGGATTCCACTAGCGTGGCAATCCTTCAGCTGGTGATCGGGCGCCCCACAGTATAGGCAGACGCCCAACCTCTTCCTACAAGCCTCTCTAGTGTGCCCTGGCCTCCTGCAGAAAGCGCACCGAGTAGCCTGCCTCTGGCCTGGTCCCTGGTGCTGAACTGGGGTACCCTGAACTGTACTCGGTACAACCCTCTCAAGTGCTGCCATCGCCAGCTGATGGGAGTTCTCCATGCTCCACCGCAACAGGTCTGCCTGCGTGCTCTGAGTCTGCAATATCCGCTGCAGAAGGGCCATCATCCCCTGAGTATCTGTCGGTGGCGGAGGCGGCGGTGGAAGAATATCAGGAACGATCATAGACAGTCCCGCTGCTAGAGGTGGAAGACCTCCTGGAACCGTCGCTGCTGCTCCTGCCTGAAGGGCAGGGACTGAGGTGGCAGCTCTCTCAACTGTAGCTCCCGCAGCCGGAGGTGGAAGACCTCCCGGATCTGACCTCTCTGGGGCACTAGGCCCTGCTGCCCGAGAATGAGTCATTGTCATCCTGAAGACGAATTGAACCCAAAAGATCAATATGGCACAAGATAAGATATTATCAAAGGAGGACAATTGAATTCAAATGCAAGAAGAGTTGTCATGGTAATCAAAAGATCAGAATTTTCCTAAAATGTGATTGAGTAACTTCAAAATATATCCTATTCCTACTGCAGGCTGTAGTGGTACTCAAGTTCGAATACCACTACATAAACTCGACCTACGTGGGCCACCACAAAAACGTGTCACGACCCGCACCCTGATTAGGGGCACGAGAAGTGGGTACGTCCAGCCTACGCCGCAGCATCGGCGGTAGAACGCTGTCTAGGTCATCTAGAATACTACAACTAAACAGATAAAGGTACCTGTACAGTATATACACTCCGAATGGAGGTGACATAGCAATACAGTCTCAATCACAAATGTAAAACTAAGGTAGATAGCATGGAAAGGAAATATGATAGATGAAGCAAGAAATAAGTTCGAGATCCACACAAGTCCAAAACTAAACGTAACATCACAGAATAATATATAATACTACATTCTAAAATCTAAAGCTGGATCGCAGTCCAGTCAAGCCTAACAAGTGCTAACTACTCAGGGAGTATAAAATCTAGTGGCCAATCTATCAGGCCACTGCCCTGGCCTGAGTCTCCATCTGTCTCAGAAACATCTGTAAAATATCATAACGGTATCCTGTCAGGAAAATGAGCAAGTACAAACACTAACAGCAGTTCCATGTGAATTGACAAGTTCTATAAGAGACAGTGTAATGAAATACAAGACAAAGATATAGGCGACTTGGGAACCATTCGAAAGCCGAGTTACAACTCTTAAACCAAACAAGGACCGGGGTTGTAACCCTTCTTTCAAACAGGACTTAGTCTCAATCATAGTACAGTATAAAGGCAGGTAGAGCATGTGAGTAACTGTATATCATGCATGGTGAGAAAGTACTGAATATAGACAGAACAGGATATATGACAGGAAAAGTAAATATAAAATGTGCCTCGAATATTATAGCCTAATGTGATCGGTATGGGTCAAGCATCAGGCTTCCAGCCGACCGGCTACAAGTACGTAGACTCGGCCCGGCCGGGATGGTAAGCTATGGAGCAAGTAGTAGCACAGGTCAGGCTATACCCATCGTGAGGTGAGGGTATAGCTATGATACAAGTAGTAACTCAAGGTGGGTATTGATCACACTATCTATAATATTCCCCATTCCCCGAATAGTATACGGATCCGGACATAGCACGTCATGACGCGGGATTTCCAAAGAGGGGAGCAAGTCCTCTTCAGGAATCGGCGTCAATACAAGTACAAGAATCAAGACTAAGCAAGTACCAATATCCCAAGAAATCCAGGAATGACATCTCATGACAGGAATCCGACAATACTAGTCCGTGCACTATCGTGTCTGAGAATCAAGTAAGACACTACGACTGAATCGGATATAGCAAATATCAAGACAATAAAAACTATCAGTGAATGTACTCGCCTGCTGTCCTGAGCTGTATGGTATATCAATGCTTAGAGCGGTATCAGAAGACCTAAATATGAGATACTGTAAGTTAATTTAGGTTTAAACAAGTTTAGGAATGATTTACATTGAATGATATGCAATCTAGGTCAAACTAGGTCTCACTGAGTCACACTAAGTCCTGTCAATTCAATCTAGGTCAAATCAAGTTATATCAAGTCAATCTAAGCCTAACCAAGTCAATCCTAGGTCATACCAGGCATCACGGGTCAAAACAAGTCGAAGAAAGTCAAACGGGATCAAGAGTTGGCCTACAGTTGACTTTTGGTCAACTGGTCAACTCTGGTCAACTCTAGGTCAAACTGGTCAAATGTTGACTAACAGTTGATTTTTGGTCAACTGGTCAACTCTAGTTTGGATTTGGTGAAATCTAGACAAAGTGTTGACTCACGGTTGACTTTTGGGTAAAAAGTCAACTCTGGGTCAACCGAGCCAAAAATCGGCTCAAATATGACATTTGTGGGGTGTACCCAACATGCCACCCAAGTTTTAAGTCAATTCGACTACCCGAACTCCGATTCATTCTCAAACTCCTATTCTCCTTCTCATTCTCCTTCCTATTCTCCTTCCTCATTCTCCTTCCCATTCTCCTTCTCATTCTCCTTCCTATTCTCCTTCCTCATTCTCCTTCCCATTCTCCTTCTCATTCTCCTTCCTATTCTCCTTCCTCATTCTCCTTCCCATTCTCCTTCTCATTCTCCTTCTCATTCTCCTTCCTATTCTCCTTCCTCATTCTCCTTCCCATTCTCCTTCTCATTCTCCTTCCTCATTCTCCTTCCCATTCTCCTTCTCATTCTCCTTCCTCATTCTCCTTCCCATTCTCCTTCTCATTCTCCTTCCTATTCTCCTTCCTCATTCTCCTTTCCATTCTCCTTCTCATTCTCCTTCCTATTCTCCTTCCTCATTCTCCTTCCCATTCTCCTTCTCATTCTCCTTCCTATTCTCCTTCCTCATTCTCCTTCCCATTCTCCTTCTCATTCTCCTTCCTATTCTCCTTCCTCATTCTCCTTCCCATTCTCCTTCTCATTCTCCTTCCTCATTCTCCTTCCCATTCTCCTTCTCATTCTCCTTCCTATTCTCCTTCCTCATTCTTAGTATCACGACCCGCACCCTGATTAGGGGCACGAGAAGTGGGTACGTCCAGCCTACGCTGCAGCATCGACGGTAGAACGCTGTCTAGGTCATCTAGAATACTACAACTAAACAGATAAAGGTACCTGTACAGTATATACACTCCGAATGGAGGTGACATAGCAATACAGTCTCAATCACAAATATAAAACTAAGGTAGATAGCATGGAAAGGAAATATGATAGATGAAGCAAGAAATAAGTTCGAGATCCACACAAGTCCAAAACTAAACGTAACATCACAGAATAATATATAATACTACATTCTAAAATCTAAAGCTGGATCGCAGTCCAGTCAAGCCTAACAAGTGCTAACTACTCAGGGAGTATAAAATCTAGTGGCCAATCTATCAGGCCACTGCCATGGCCTGAGTCTCCATCTGTCTCAGAAACATCTGTAAAATATCATAACGGTATCCTGTCAGGAAAATGAGCAAGTACAAACACTAACAGCAGTTCCATGTGAATTGACAAGTTCTATAAGAGACAGTGTAATGAAATACAAGACAAAGATATAGGCGACTTGGGAACCATTCGAAAGCCGAGTTACAATCCTTAAACCAAACAAGGACCGGGGTTGTAACCCTTCTTTCAAACATGACTTAGTCTCAATCATAGTACAGTATAAAGGCAGGTAGAGCATGTGAGTAACTGTATATCATGCATGGTGAGAAAGTACTGAATATAGACAGAACAGGATATATGACAGGAAAAGTAAATATAAAATGTGCCTCGAATATTATAGCCTAATGTGATCGGTATGGGTCAAGCATCAGGCTTCCAGCCGACCGGCTACAAGTACGTGGACTCGGCCCGGCCGGGATGGTAAGCTATAGAGCAAGTAGTAGCACAGGTCAGGCTATACCCATCGTGAGGTGAGGGTATAGCTATGATACAAGTAGTAACTCAAGGTGGGTATTGATCACACTATCTATAATATTCCCCATTCCCCGAATAGTATACGGATCCGGACATAGCACGTCATGACGCGGGATTTCCAAAGAGGGGAGCAAGTCCTCTTCAGGAATCGGCGTCAATACAAGTACAAGAATCAAGACTAAGCAAGTACCAGTATCCCAAGAAATCCAGGAATGACATCTCATGACAGGAATCCGACAATACTAGTCCGTGCACTATCGTGTCTGAGAATCAAGTAAGACACTACGACTGAATCGGATATAGCAAATATCAAGACAATGAAAACTATCAGTGAATGTACTCGCCTGCTGTCCTGAGCTGTATGGTATATCAATGCTCAGAGCGGTATCAGAAGACCTAAATATGAGATACTGTAAGTTAATTTAGGTTTAAACAAGTTTAGGAATGATTTACAATGAATGATATGCAATCTAGGTCAAACTAGGTCTCACTGAGTCACACTAAGTCCTGTCAATTCAATCTAGGTCAAATCAAGTTATATTAAGTCAATCTAAGCCTAACCAAGTCAATCCTAGGTCATACCAGGCATCACGGGTCAAAACAAGTCGAAGAAAGTCAAACGGGATCAAGAGTTGGCCTACAGTTGACTTTTGGTCAACTGGTCAACTCTGGTCAACTCTAGGTCAAACTGGTCAAATGTTGACTAACAGTTGATTTTTGGTCAACTGGTCAACTCTAGTTTGGATTTGGTGAAATCTAGACAAAGTGTTGACTCACGGTTGACTTTTGGGTAAAAAGTCAACTCTGGGTCAACCGAGCCAAAAATCGGCTCAAATATGACATTTGTGGGGTGTACCCAACATGCCACCCAAGTTTCAAGTCAATCCGACTACCCGAACTCCGATTCATTCTCAAACTCCTATTCTCTTTCTCATTCTCCTTCCTATTCTCCTTCCTCATTCACCTTCCCATTCTCCTTCTCATTCTCCTTCCTATTCTCCTTCCTCATTCTCCTTCCCATTCTCCTTCTCATTCTCCTTCCTATTCTCCTTCCTCATTCTCCTTCCCATTCTCCTTCTCATTCTCCTTCCTATTCTCCTTCCCCATTCTCCTTCTCATTCTCCTTCTCATTCTCCTTCCTATTCTCCTTCCTCATTCTCCTTCCCATTCTTCTTCTCATTCTCCTTCCTCATTCTCCTTCCCATTCTCCTTCTCATTCTCCTTCCTCATTCTCCTTCCCATTCTCCTTCTCATTCTCCTTCCTATTCTCCTTCCTCATTCTCCTTCCCATTCTCCTTCTCATTCTTCTTCTCCTTCCTATTCTCCTTCCTCATTCTCCTTCCCATTCTCCTTCTCATTCTCCTTCCTCATTCTCCTTCCCATTCTCCTTCTCATTCTCCTTCCTATTCTCCTTCCTCATTCTCCTTCCCATTCTCCTTCTCATTCTCCTTCCTATTCTGACACATACATATCTATATATATATACAAACACATACACACATATATATAAATACACACATCCATGTATATATATAAATACACTTATATATATATATATATATATATATATATATATATATATATATATATATATATATATATATATATATATATATATATATATATATATATATATATTCACAAAATGATAAATCGTAATAATCCTTAACCTATTTTTCTAGGAAAAATCTACAAATTTGTGGGCAAATGGAAGAGGATATTCCCCTCTTCATTTAATGTGGAAGAACTATATGCAAAAGAGAATTAATGGAGAAAATATGAACATACCTAGATGTAGGTTGGAGGAAGAAAAAGAAGCTTGAGGAGAAAATGAAATTGGAAGAGAGAGAGAGTGAGTGACTTAGTGGAGAAGAAAGATTGGGGGGGGGGGGGGGGGGCTGCCTATAGGTGGCCGGCCAACATGGTTGGGTGAGGGGCACTTGTAAATTACAAGTTTGCCCCTCCCTAAGCCTACATGCTAAATTAATCCAAATTAGGTTTAGGAAGTTGCTAAAAATAAATAAAAATCATAATTAAACTAAATTACTCATGGGGAACTAGTCCGAACTCTTAAACCCTAATTTTTAGTGTGGTGGGCCATGGTTAGCTAACAGGCTAATTACAGCTCAAGTCGAAATTCACCGGGGTCCCGAATTAACTCGGAATGCGATGAAATTCGAACCCGACTCCTATAATAATTAAATAATATTATTCATGAAATAAAATTCCCAAAATAATATAAAATGGAAGATTACTATTTTACCCCTAACTGGAAAAAGTGAGGGTGACAAGTTGATTTCTCGGCGAGTTGTCGATGAATTCAAATTCCGTAAGAAGGGATTCGAAGCCCTATATGTTGTCAAAAAGTGTCTTTAAATAGTTTTCTAAAATTCCTAACCAGTTGATCAGGAATTGCCTTCCAATTTCGGGTTTCAACTAGAAAACTGTTCTGATTTGGATCAGTTTTTCGTCAATGTTCGTGTCGCTTTATCGGGCAACCTAGGGTACCTAAATTCAAACTATTTGAAGGGATAGGGAGTCGTATAGGTTGTCTTCCTATCGAACCAATTGGTTCGAGAAACCATGACGAGATGAGAGCGTGGGATACCTGCGAAGTTGACGTTGCGCCGTGTACTGCTGCTGCTGCTCTGTCCCGTTTCAGTCGTTCGCGCGCGCGCGGCCGGCTCCGGCACTCGCGCGGCGGCGGGGTTGGTCGCCAGGGTTGGAAGGGTGGTGGTGGCGTCGAGTTTTCATCTAGGGTTCTCTGTCCTCTCTCTGTTGTTCGCGCAGGTATAAGTATTCGGGACGCTGGCTCTCGGGTTCAGGATACTTTGGGTTGGCTGGGCTCTCGGGTTGGGCCAAGCTTGGGGCTGTGAGCTGCTGCACCCATTGGTATATGGAATAATCCTTGAGAGCTGGGCTGGGCCTGGCTTATTACTTCGGGCTGGGAGAATGGGCTTAGCTGTGGGTTTAGCCCAATTCGTGGGGTTTGGAATTAATTTGTTTTATATAATATACACTCTTGTATATACATGTATTTCTTTATACATACACCCACATACATATACGTATATACCTCATATATATATATATATATATATATATATATATATATATATATATATATATATATATATATATAAATACCTAGTTAAACAAAAATATAAATAATATTAATATATATAAATAAACAAAAATACTAGATGAACAGTATGACTAACATGAGGCTTGTATGCTAAGTATTTTCAAATAATCTTAACAATCAAATAATCAAATATCTAGAAAATACGACTAAACCTTATGGAGAATATGACTAAACCTTATGGAGAATCCCATAAAAGGCCATGACTATTAATAATAATAATATCAATTTTGTATAAATAAACAAATATCTAGAAAATACGTCAAGTCCTAATTTAATTAAAATATTTGTACATACATAAAATATTCCTACATGGTCCGTCTTTGGATGCACTGAGTCACTACAAGGACTTGTGCTTGGCTTGGGTCCAGTCCGGACTAAAATGGTATAACCGGTTTCCCTAAACTCAATAATATAATAATAAATAAATAAAACTTCGGTAAGGGTTAAGTCGCAACTTGGCCTGGTTTTCCTAGTTAGGACACTCCTATAGCTTTGCATTCCCCTACCATGGCTAAACACTAGTCAAAACACACCACTGTACTATCCGTGCCACGATCTCTAGTCGCCTTGTACTCCAAAAGCTCAACTATGGCTAAAGTCACCTACCGTAATAATTAACTAAATAAATATTTGTATAATTCTAAAATCACTATTAAATCAAATAAATGAATAAGTAAATATTTAAAAAAAATCCGGGAAGGGGAGCTACACCTACAGCTCAGGACAGCAGGCGAGTACATTCACTGATAGTTTTCATTGTCTTGATATTTGCTATATCCGATTCAGTCGTAGTGTCTTACTTGATTCTCAGACACGATAGCTCACGGACTAGTATTGTCGGATTCCTGTTATGAGATGTCATTCCTGGATTTCTTGGGATACTGGTACTTGCTTAGTCTTGATTCTCGTACTTGTATTGACGCCGATTCCTGAAGAGGACTTGCTCCCCTCTTAGGGAATCCCGCGTCATGACGTGCTATGTCCGGATCCGTATACTATTCGGGGGATGGGGAATATTATAGATAGTGTGATCAATGCCCACCTTGAGTTACTACTTGTATCATAGCTATACCCTCACCTCACGATGGGTATAGCCTGACCTGTGCTACTACTTGCTCTATAGCTTACCATCCCGGCCGGACCGAGTCCACGTACTTGTAGTCGGTCGGCTGGAAGCCTGATTCTTGACCCATACCGATCACATTAGGCTATAATATTCGAGGTACATTTTATATTTACTTTATCTTATCATATATCTTGTTCTGTTCTACATTCAGTACTTTCTCACCATGCATGATATACAGTTACTCACATGCTCTACATGCCTTTACATTGTATCTTGATTGGAGACTAAGTTCTGCTCGGGAGAAGAGTTACAACCCCGGTCCTTGTTTGGTTTAAGGGTTGTAACTTGGCTTTCGTACGGTTCCCATGTCTTCATATATATCTTTGTCTTGTAGTTCATTATACTGTCTCTTATAGAACTTGTCAATTCACATGGAACTGCTGTTAGTGTTTGTACTTGCTCATTTTTCTGACAGGATACCGTTATGATATATTACAGATGACTCTGAGTCGGACTGTCCGACCTATTACGGGCTCGAGTCAGATGGAGTAGCCTTGGATCGTGGCCTTATAGTAGAGCCACTAGATTTTGTACTTCCAGAGTAGTGTAGGTTAGCTAGGTTTGACTGGACTGCGATCCAGCTAGCTTTATCAGACTGTAGCTTCTACATTATATTTTGAGACCCTGTGATGTTGTATATATCTGGGCTTGTATTGGACTCTGGACTTATTTTACTCTTTCATCTATCATATGTCTTTCCTTCTGAGCTATCTACCTTAGTTTTATTCTGTGATTGAGACAGTATTGTTATGTCACCTCCATTCGGAGAGTATATACTGTACATGTACATTTATATTGTTAGTCGTAGCATTTACAGACGTTATATACAGCGTTCTACCGCCGACACTGCGGCATAGGCTGGACGTACCCACGTGCTCGTGCCCCTCATAAGGGTGCGGGTCGTGATAGTAACCATGGGCTCTGATACCACTTGTTAGGAACGCTGTGTGACCCGAACCGGAGTTGGCGCATAAGGTACGATATTGAATTGAACCCATATGTCTTAAAAAGAGAATTCTCATATAAGCTTGAACCAATCTTAATTATCTACACATGATCCCACCTCCTAACCGATGTGTGACTAAATTACCAACTCCATTGTCACACCACAAGAAAAATATCATTTTATAATGCTTGTAAAAATGTTATTATAACATTTTATTAAAAAAAAAGTTATGGAAATTTGGAGAAGTTTTTTTTTTTGCCTAATATAACGTTTTTATATATATAAATGTTATATATATTACATACTTTTATAACAATTTTATACTTAAACGTTATGTAAAGTTAAAAAAAAGTTTTTATTTCACGAAGGCCCCCTAAATCCATTCTCCTTCCAAAACCCTAACCCCCCAAACCCTAACCCTAACCCTAGAAACCCCCACCCTTCGAAAGCCTTGATTAACCCTAACCCTAGACGCCTCACGAAGCAATAGACCTAGAACAACTACAAGGAGCATCTGAACTTGCAGGAACGCAAGGAATGGTAACAACTTTTGCAACTTCACACAATTTTTGTTGTTTCTATGATTTTGCAATGCCAGGAACACGATTGTAGCGACATACTCTTCGTTTTTGGGTCGATTCTTCGGTTGGGTTAGGCTTTGGGAGGATGATTTGGGGGGAATTACGGTTATTATGTAGTAGGTTAGGGTTTCGATTGGGTTATTCTTGAATTTTTTTTTCTTCTCATTGTCTATTTTTTTTGTTCCACGAATCTTTTGTTAATTCCTTGTTCTTGGTTTTGTTTTGCTTCAATTTTTTCTTTGCAGGTGTTGTAGAGATGCCTCGTCTTCCAATTGGTGCTGGAGCTATGCCGACGACAGCGAGGAGACACGGAGGGGCGTCCGCTTGGTCTGGCCAATATTTAGTTTCTATGTAAGTTTCTTTATTTCTTGTGTTTCTTATTTTTGGTAATTTATTTAGCCTGCCATATTTGTGGTTGGCTGAGGCTATTAGAAGCAACAGCCGCAGGGGAATCTCAACATAACTTTTCTCTGCGGCAATGACATGCAAAGGCTACTATGAGACTAGCTTAACGAGCATGAGAATCTCGCAAGGGGTTTCCTTGTAAAGAATTATAACATGAGGCAAGCATGGTTATATGACTTCTTTTTTGTGGGTGGTCAAATGCTTTAAATGTGCCTATTCGCTCCTTCCTGCGCTCAAACGGAAACGAGATACACCCCAACAGAAAGCAAGTACTTATTAATAAATAAAATATAAAACAATTTAAAAAATATATTTTATACATTTAGGCATAATTTTAAGTATTTTATATGTAGTTTTTTTTAGTAATTTTAGAATTGAATGAAATAATAGTCAGCCTTTCCGATTAGCTTATCTGTGATACATAACTTTTCTTCTTTTATATCGATTCAGTATTGGCCGATACTACAAACCAGTGTTGTAAAAATCCCTCTAGGCGGCCGACTAGTCCCCGACTAGTCGCTAGTCGGCCGCCGCCGACTCGACTAGGGGCTAGTCCCCGACTAGTCACTTGTCGGCCACCGTCGACTCGATTAGGGGCTGGTCCATCCAAAAATTAGCTAAATTGGTACTAGTCTGGGCTGCCGTCGACTTCGTCAAGGCAGCCGTCGTCAACTCTTTACTTTGTTGCTGCCTTTTTCTATTTTTGAAAAAAGTGACTAGCCTACTCTTTTTTTATTTTTACTTTTGCTTTGTTATCTCTTTGCTACTGTTGTTGTGGCTCTTTTTTTAATTTTGCTTGTTACTTTTTTTTGTTTTTGCTTGCTACTGCGGCTGTAACTCTCTGTGCAAAATAATAAGTTGTTAACATATTATTTAAATATTTATCGAAATAGAAATTTATGCTACTGTAGTCTACGATAATTAAAAGTTCAACAATTAACATATTATTTTTTAAAATATTTTTATAACATATTATATATATATATATATATATATATTTTTTTTTTTTGGAATAGGGTAAAATTTTATTCCTCGCGAATCGCGGTATAGGTAATACGGTACAAAATCACACAGACTCCCCAATGACTCATGGGGTCAAAACGGATACATCAAAGTCAATATTGTGCAGAATCCCAATCGGAGGGGTAATCAGACCCTCGAAAAAGCGCCTGTTCCTCTCCCTCCAGACATGCCAGACAGTAGCAGAGAGTCGCAATCTAGCTTGTCTGGCCCATCCAGCAACCATACCCCTGCGATCCCTGATCCAGCTAAGGATCCCTCTAATATCTCTGACGCTGCCAGCACCTCCCAGATACCTCCTGTACTGCTCCGACCAAATATGCCAAGCGAGAGGGCACTCAAAAAATAGGTGGGTCATAGACTCGTCCACGTCTGAGCATAGAAGACACCTCGAGTCTGGAATGGGCACCCCAAACCTAATCAGTCTATCTCTCGTCATCAATCTCCCGAGCATCAACCTGTAAGAACAGAGCTGCATCTTCCGAGAAATCCCTTTTCCCCAGATGAAATCAATATCCTCTATCCTGTCATACCGAGTCCTAACCAAGTCATAGCAACTCTTGAAACTGAACCTGCCAGGCCCCCCAGAAGAGGCATGGCCAACCCAGTTCCAAGTGTCCCGAGACTGGCTAGTATCAATAGAAATAGTCCGGATCTCCTCGCCAAGCTGAGCTGTGAAAGTGTAAAGCTCCGGTCTCCAAGCACCATCTCGAATGATCAGACTGCACTTCAGCCCTCTCGAGGCCTCTCTATCATGCAGCGGTCCCAAATACTCCAGTAGGGAACGATTGCCCAACCATGGGTCGAGCCAGAGATCAGTGGAGGAACCATCCCTCATGGATCGGCAGATAGCAGTCTGTAGTACGGGTCTACATTTAAGAATAGCCTTAAATGTGACCGAGAAATTACTATCAATCCTGCTCGTCCAGAAATTGGACCTCCTCAGGTATCTGCTCGCCATCCAGTCTGCCCAAAGTGACCCCCCGCCAATGAACTGCCACGCCATCTTCACCCTAGCAGCCTCCTTCATAGCTCGGAGAGATCTCAACCCCACTCCCCCTTCCTCCCGAGGCCGGCAAAGTTGAGTCCACGAAATCGCATGTATGCCCCCCCTCCAAAGAAAGTCTGCACACATGGACTCCACCTTCGTGATAGTAGCCACAGGGATCTGGATCGACTGCAGCCAGAACATAGCAATTCCAGCAATGACAGATCTCAGCAGCTCAATCCTGCCACCAAAAGATAGTCCTGCAGCCTGCCAGCCTTCCACCCTCTTCTTAGTGAACTCCACCAAACTCTGGCAATCCTGTTCCCTAGCATAATTCACCGTCAGTGGGACTCCCAAGTACTTCACCGGCAGCTCACCTTTCTCCACTCCCAGAACCAGAGCCCGCTCCTCCTTCTGAGGGCAACTAGAGCTGAAATAAACTCTACTTTTCTCTCTATTAAGCTTCAGCCCCGAGAGCCTCCCGAACTCCTCCATAATGTCAGATAGAGCCCTCATCCCTCCCATGGACGGTCGGAGAAGCACCAGTAGATCATCTGCATAAATCAAGTACGAGACCACCGGATGGACAAGTCTAAATAGTGGAACAATCCGTCTGCTGTGCACTGCCAGGTCCATCAAGCACGTAAAATACTCCATCACCAGGGTGAACAGGTACGGGGACAATGGGTCGCCCTGCCGCAAGCCTCTGGAGCTGCTAAAGAATCCATACAGAGTGCCCTGTATAAGAACCGAGAAAGTGGGAGAGCAAATGCACTCCCTCACCCTCGCAACCCACCTCTCATCGAATCCCATGGCTAGCATAAGCTGGCAGAGAAAGTCCCTGTTAACAGTATCATACGCCTTTCTCAGATCCAACTTCACACAGGCCTTCATCCCCCCAGGCTTGTTGAACTCACGCACCATCTCATGAGCAAGAAGGCTGTGCTCAGCAATCGATCGACCCTTAATGAAGGCCGCCTGATTCCGAGATACCAATCCCTGCATAATCCCCTCCATCCTCCGACACATAAGATGAGTAATTATCTTATAAAGATAATTACAGCATGCAATCGGTCTGAAATCTGCCAGAGATGTCGCACCCTCCTTCTTCGGAACCAGGGTCAGGAAAGTATGATTAAGCTCCTTCAGAAGCTTTCCTGACAAGAAGAATTCCTGAACCGCCTCAAGAACTGGGAGCTTCAAAGCTCCCCAATGTCTCCGAAAGAACCCACTGGAGAAGCCATCTGGCCCTGGAGCTCTGTTGGGATCAGCCTTCATCACAATGTCCTCGATCTCCTCCATCCGAATCGGGGCCAAGAGACGCCTATTCCCATGCTGCGTCACCAACCTCTTAGGAATCAGAGGTGGAAACGTAGTGGGATAGTCCTCCTGATGATACAAGTCCCGATAAAACCTGACTGCTTCTCGCTGGATCTCCACCGGGTCCCCTACCAACTTGCCCTCGCCATCCAGAAGTCTGGAAATACTATTCCGGTGCTGTCGAGTCCGGATAACATCATAGAAGAACTTAGTACATCTGTCCCCATCCTTGAGCCATGAGCATTTCGCCCTCTGAGCCGCACTAATCTCCTCCTGGAGTCTCAAGGAATTGACTTCTGCACTAAAATCCTTCTCTCTGGCCGCCAGCTCCCCACACAAGATGTCAGCCTGTAGGGCCTCCTGAACCTCCCGAAGCTCAGCCTCCTTGTCTGCCAGGGAGGAACGCGGCTTCCGCTTCACCCAGTCCCGAATACCCCTCTTCACCTGCTTGAGCTTGTGGACCATGCGAAACTGAGCAGTGCCCTCCCGGGAGTCCAGCAGACCTCTCGCAACCACCTCCTCATAATCCGCCGAGAGGTACCAACTGTTGTTATATCTGAACGGTCTAGCTTTCCAGGTGGCTCTCTCCAATAAACCCACCCGAATAGGAGAGTGATCACTCGTCTCAGCCGCTAGCCCCTCCGCCACAGCATTAGGGTAATAGCGAAACCATTCGCTATTCCCCAAGGCTCTATCCAGCTGACATGCAACCCTGCCCTTGGACGCCTTGTTGTGCCAGGTCCAAATGTGCCATGCTCTCTCCAGCCCCCTCAGCCCCGAGATGAGAAGGCACCTCTGGAAGTCATAAAGAATCGAGTCCTGGACCGGACGTCCCCCCACTTTTTCATGCCTATAAAGCAAGGCATTGAAGTCCCCCATAATAAGCAATGGAAGGTGTTGGGAATCCGCCATCTGGCCAAGCCGAGCAATATCCTCCCAGAGGGACTCACGACGCTTCCTGTCATTATGCCCATAGACAGCACCCAGGAGGAATCTAAAGCCACCTTTGTTCACTAGAAGTATACCAATGATCTGCTGAGTCTTCAGAACCAGGTCCCCATCCCAGCTATCTCTACTCCATCTAACCCAGATCCTCGCCATGTCGCAAATGTCCAGGTTATGAATGTGGGCCCAAGTCGCCGTGTTCCGCCGATCAAGCACTGCTTCCTTCCGGATCTTTGTTTCCAGCAGAATAGCAATATCACACTTCTCCCTTCTCAAAACCCCACTGATCTCCCTCCAACGCCCAATAGAACACCCCCCTCTGATGTTCCAGGCGAGGACCGACATTAATTAACTAATGGGGGGTCCCCCTGAACACCATCAGAACAGGCACCCGAGGGAAGTGCCCCGTCCATAAGATCAATATCCTCTCCTATCGCTGCAGCCGGAGCCTCACCTCCTACCTCCAGACCCTTCCCTCCCACAGTGGGAGGGGCAAGGTGGGCCTGTATCCTGGATAGCGTCAGATCCCAAGTTGGGTTGACACAGGTGTCCTGCTCCAGGCCCTCCTGCTGAAGGACATCGTCACGTGGGGCCGACGCATGCCGCTTCCTACTATACACCTGCTCCACCACCGGGGTAGCCCCACCAGCCCCCTGACTGCTACTAAGTAATCCCATGGATCTGGTCAACACACTCCTCTGTGGTTGAAATGGGACCACGGCACCCGTCATACTCGCCACCCGCTGTGGATCATCGGTCGCTGAGTCACCTGCCAAATCCATCATAGTGTCCTCCTCCTGACTATCTGTAGCCCCACCTCCAGCATCATCTCCAGGAACCGGCCCCTGTGTAGCCGCCGCCGACCTGACTACCGAGTCCGAGCTCCGTCTCCTCTGCGTGCACGCACTATCTACATGGCCAAAACACTCACATGAGGAACACATTGGGGGCACCCAGTCGTACTCCACCACCTGTGTTAGCACCTCCCCTGATGCTACCTCATACTCCAATAGGCTCGGAAGCTCCGACCCAGCCGTAATCTCCACAAAAATCCTGGCGTACATCAATCTCGTGCGGTAGGTGGTAGCCTCATCTGCCTTGATCGGCCTCCCAACCAAACTAGCCAACCTCATGAGAAGCGGAACACTCCAGTATTTCACTGGAAACTCGGAGAAACGAATCCATACAGGAATCGCGTTCAGAACCTCCTTCTCACACCGCAGGTCCGGAGTCCATTCCTTCAAGATGATCAGCCTCCCATCAAATGACCATGGTCCGCCCTGAGTGATCCTGATAACATCCTCAGCCAGCCCAAATTTCACAAAGTAGAAACCATTTTCCCTTGAGAAGATCTCCATGCTTCCTTTAGGCCGCCAAACCCTCTCCGCATATCCTCTGATTTGCCCGTAGAAGGGCTTGCTACCAAGCACATACATCACCAGAGTATTCTGCCAAAACTCCGTCACCTCCGCTATCTCCTCTGCTGGGAAAACAGCCCGAAAACCTCCACCAACCTTCTTTGGTGCCACGTACTCCATAGAGGACGCGGACTTCGCCGCCGTCGGTATGCACACCTCCTTCCATGATCGTGGTTGTTGCGGCACGACCCTGGAAGGCACCGTGGTAGGGTTCCCCTGTTGTCCGCTACCTCCTCCAGCAACTCCTTTCCCTTTCACGGCCGCCGACGCCTTCGGTCGCCAGGCAGTTCCACTACTCCTCAAGCCTCCCCCTAGCCGTCGGGGATCCCCATGACCACTCCCAATCTTGTTTCCTGTTCTCCCTGGAGTCACCCGACCCACCGATTGAGATGCCGGTAGCCTTCTCCCTGGTTGACGCCTTCTGGTCACCGTAGTCCATCCCTCGTCACCCGTTCCAGACCCGTTCCCAGATCCAGATCCAGATCCAGAACAGAACTCGAAGATCCTGCCGGAGGCAAAACCACCTTCGACCGCCCCCCGCCCCCCCCACCCGGGGGGGTCCCCCCTCTTCCCACCACCGACCCCCCCCCCCCCCTGTCCGCCACCGACCCCCCCCCCCCCCCCCCCCCGTCTGGGGGGGTCCCGTCCGCCTCAGTCGCCGACGCCCCCCCCCCCCCCGCCCGGGGGGGTCCCACCTGCCGATCCACCCCCACCCGGGGGGGTGGGCTTCTTGGGTCGGTCGCCATGCCGCTTCCCCTTCACCCCATAGGGATCCGGGGGGCGGGGAGGGGGTGCAATCGCCTCCAATGTCGAAACCCTAGCATAGCTCTTTTCTCTCATGTCTTTTTTTTTCACTATATATATATATATATATATATATATATTCATTAAAAATTCTAAACCGACTAATCCGACTAGTCCCCGAGTAGTCCGATTAATCCGTAGTCCCCACGAACCGACTAGCGGCCGACTAGCGATTTTTACAACCTTGCTACAAACTATCAAATAAATCACCAACCGAAGTATTTAACATTTTAATGAATTTGAAACTTCCATATCCTTCTAAATAAATCTCTTAAACACCCACCAGTGGTCGACTTTCTCCATTCGGAAGAATTTATAGCTCCTTGGATAGCATATCAAACAACTTTACTTCCAGCTTCATATGAAAAAGAAGACTTATCCCAAGATATATCCTTCAGTAGTTACCTTACTACTTAACAGTACTATCAATGTATATATGATATCTATTAAACCCTTCTTAATGTGCATAATATGTGATACTATATTGACATGTTATGTTAATAACCATTTATATCCATAAACATTCATAATATAAATTTCTTATTCATCAAAGGTTACAAATCTTTCTAGTGACACAAATATAGATAGCATTATATATTAGGTATTATAGCTTTAACATTAAGCATGTAGTCTTGCAGTTATTTATTTACTGCTTAATAATATTGCAATAGTTATTAAGCAGTCAGGCGGGTAGGTGATGAACTAGGTTCCCAAAAAAGAGAGAGAAAGGAGGCGAGCGAAGTGAGCTGAATAATCGAAGTGAGGCGAGCGAAGTGAGTCTCTGCCAAATAATGAGTCTCTTTAAGAGTCGACAGAGGATTGAATAAGGCTCGTTCAGATAGAACCATCCGCTTGGGATGAGGTTATTAGAAAACTGCTATTAGAATAGCGTTCTAGTTAGCTTCATGGGCGAGACTAGGAGGATCACATTCCCGTAGCAGATGTAGATCCGATTTAGGTGGTTATGAGAACGAACAAGAGGCTTAAGAGATGGCATGTCAGTTAGATCATTGGCTATGTTGACTCAGAAAGTCGTTCTTTTGACTTCTCATAATAAGTATGTCGAAGATGCAAATAAAGAATCGCTATGCAGACCCGAAATCTTTCAACCACAATCCAGGGGGCTCTGAGGACTTCAATGCAAGAGATCTCCCGCTTTCTCTGGGCTTCATCCACTCAATCTTCAAAAGCATGAAACCTGAAATTTTAGATCGAGATTGATTAATTGACTCAACCGACTACACTTGTTTATGAGAACTCCTATCTCACGATCTCGGTCAGTAGGACAGAAGGATAAACTGACTGCGCTCGCCTTTGCATTTTTTTCGGCCACCCATGATTGAGACTTAGTAGCCATGAGGGAACATCATGCTTTCTATGTGTACTATGAATAGAAAGTACAAGAAAATACATATAGTTAGGAAAGGGTATAAGGTTGAGAATAACATAGAGATAAGGATAAGGGACAGGCATCATAGGGCCTCGCTCTACCGACATGGACAAAAAGGGGGAATCCTCCCCATCTTTTAAGCAGCTTATTCAAGGAATGACTTAAGAAGAGCAAGCAAAGGGAAGAAGGGAGCCAGATCGAGTGAACTCTCATGATCCTTTACACCTAGAGCCTTTACTACTTCTCAAATAGAAAAGGATACCATCATGAGTCAAGCAGGCTATAAGAGAGGTAAGAAGGTCAAAGGCCCATAGGTTGGCTATGGCTTTACTCTTCATAAAGCTATTCTAATTCTACTTATAGTTCAATTCCATGTAAGGAAGAAGGGACCTACTGAAGTTTTCGTTCCTAACATGAATAGTCATTCAAGGAAAAAAAAGAGGGCAAGAAGCATGGCTAAGGTAATGAAGGCGAGCGAAGTTCGACTCACTACGCTCTAAGTGAGTGAAAGAAGAAAAGATGAGGATTCAAGAAACTCTTAAATTCCTCGTTGGAGCCATCATAGCGACCCATAGTGCCAATGCTAGGGACCCTTCTATGAGATAGCAACTGACTGGGATTCCTCTCGCTTTGGTTGACCTTCTAAGAACTACCTCTTAAGGGAGTTGGCCCAATCCTAAGTTCTGTGCAGGAAATAAAGTCCAAGAAATGACCAAGTAATAAAGTCTCATGCAATTGTATATAAGAATATCCTTCCTTACGGGCTATTATCTCCCTAACGGTCACCTTCCTTCAGTCACCTCACTCTCATTCACCTTGTGTAAGTCATTCGACGCCTCTTTGATGGAGAAGTCACAGAATGAAAACGTGAACCATTTTTTTGCTCACTCATTGTGTTTGACTCTCTCCAAACACTCACTTCGCTCGCCTTATTATCTCTAACAATTCATGAAGGCAGGTGGAAAAGGTGGTAGAGAATATAATTCAAAACAGTCCTCGCGTGCCCCTTTATATAAAGGTAAGGCACACAGACTCGTTATGGATGATTTGAGAAGCTATAAGAGAGTCTATTTCCACCTAGAGGTTATAGAAACCAAAGTTGATAGCAAAGCTGATTGCGCTTTCAATAGCACGAAGCTCAAGGAGATAAATGGGATCCATGTTAACAATAAAAGAAAAGGCACCATAAGCGGTCCCAAACTCGTCTCTGAATAGCCGACCAATAGCAGCACAGTCATTGTTTGCCATTGAAAAGTTAAAGTGAACTTTTGTATTAACAAACGAGAAAAGTACATAAAGTTGATCCTTAACAGGATCTTCCTAAGTACAATTTTTCTGGGATGTGTGATAATGGAGATCGAATACTACTTATGATTCCTTTACTCCATTGAAGATTCGACGATTGTCCAGAGAGAAATGTAAGTCTTCCTGTTTGGTTGCAAGGGGACGACAATTCGGTTCTCTGAAGTGTGCTCTAACTCTCAGAATGTCTGTGAGACTGTCTTTGACTCTCGTTTGTTTAAATGAAAGAATGATCCTTCTATTTATAGCTGCTTTGTGGAATGATCTACTCATGCACGTAGGAACGCTGCGCGCATTTGTTGGACGCAGGGGCGCTGCGCGCGTGAAGGTGGAACTGAATCTGTTGTAACTGTACTGTCGAACCGCGGATGAGCCGACACGTGGCAGTTGTTGAGATTTACCTGTTGCTGAGATCTTGGGTGGTTGGCACCCATTCGTGACTAGAACTGAGTCAATGACACGTGGCACGTGTGCTTTGCTCAAAGATCTCGGGTTGTTGAAGCGGAGAGGATCGCTACGCCATGGAAAGTCTAGTTGAATACTGACTTCAGCGTGTGAGATCTTGTGTGGTAAGAACAAAAGGGATTATTAGCGTAGGGATGACTCTACGCCAGACTTCAAAGCGTTTTTGGTTTTTAGTGGCGTAGGTTCGGGCTACGCCTGAATCGAACCTACACCAACTATTCGGCGTAGTGGTGAACGCCTCTTTGGTCTTTGTGCTGCCGTTGTCTGTTTGAGTCGAGGCGTGCTCCACCCTATTTGAAACGTCGTCTTGGTAGTTGAGCTTGTTGCCAGAGAAGCATTAAATGCTCCTTGGTTGAAGAAAAATCTAAGTATAGCCACTTGAATAGCGTAGCTATTTCGATGGCGTAGTCATTCTGTTGGCGTAGTAGCCAAACTGGCGTATTGGCCTCTCTGGCGTAGTGGCTTGGATTCATCGACTCTGGTCAACTTTTCCTTAAGTGTTGCCGCTGCATGAGACGCGAGGCTCGAAATGCTTACTTAGAAGACATCGAGGTGGCAAGTTTATTGTCATTAATGTGAGATTCATCACATTAATTTCTGGGACGACATGTTCATTGCCATTAATGTGAGATTCATCACATTAATCTCAGGTTCTTTGATCGATTGCCACTTGGCGTATGCGCCTGGCTATGCTGCTGCATATAAATAGGGGCTTTTTTTAGAGCGACAGACTTAGCTCGTTCCTTCTTTGCACCCGACTTCATGTTCAACCCCGACTTAGCTTTAGATGGCTGTGAGCCTCCCCTTTGGCACATAAGTCGGTTGTTGGTTTTAGATCTTCTCGTTCAAAGAAGTCGTAGTTTTGACAAAGAACTCCTTCAGAGAACTGGAATGCGCCTGAGCGTTTGGCAGAGTATTTCGAACCTGAACAACATCTTGATCGTGTTCTTCTTCAAGATGAGTGTCAAGATGTTGAATACGGGGTTTGGATTAATTATCAATCCAAACCACGCCTAGAAGCTGCATAGGAGAGCTGCGCCAACTATCTTCGGCTGATTCACATGGCCGAAGATAAGGTAAAGTGGCGCGCCCACACTACCTGCGCCTTCTCTCAGTGGTTGATTTACATGGCCGAAGACAAGGTCAAGTAGTGCGCCCATGTTGCCTGTGCCTTCTTCCATATGTAAGAAGGCAAGGTTAAGTGGTGCGCCTACGCTGCATGCGCCTGCCAGAGTCTCATCTATATGTCAGAAGATAAGGGTGCGAATGCTGCCAATAGTTGACCAAAGTGACGCGCCTTTGGAGTAGACTCTTTTGTTTGAAAATGTAATTGATTTCCAATGAATGAAAATCTTCTTTATGTAATCTTCTTTATGTAATAGATTTTCAATGAAAATCTTTTCTTTTTCCGCACTCCTACTATTTTGTCTTGATGTGCCAACTTTGATTTTTGACGTCTGGCGTATATTGTTCGTAGCGCGTAGAGATGTATAGTTTATTTAGTTTTGGGGGCGCATGAATTTCATGCTTCTACAAGACCCCCTTCAATTTTTTTTAAACTTCAAACAAGTTTTGAAATACTTTGAACAAGAAGCATGGGCAACGAAGTCTTTTTTCCAACACTTATGCTGTTTTGAGCGTGCGAGGAGGAAGACCTTATGAATTGATAGCCCGAGAGGAAGGAAAGCAAATTGACTACTGACGAGCGTCCCTAACTTGACTTGTCCGACCAAAAAAAAACTTCATGGACTTTCACAGAACAGAAGGAGTTTTCACGGCAAGCGAATACTGAATAATCAAAGTGAGGCGACCGAAGGGAGTAGTGAGGCGAAGGAACTTTTAGGCTCAACTAAAGGGACTTTCTTATGCATCGCAACTCGGAATAGTGAATTGATCAAATCTTCACATTGCATGTTCATAGGCTTACCGTCACACTCCAAGAAAGTTCTCTCTAAGCTTTTACATCTGACAAGCGGAGTTAGAATTGGACAATAGCGAAAGTTGCAGTCTATTCTACGGTGCCAAAGAGTCCCTGAACTAGACCTGCAACACGGACTTTCTCTCTCTACCACCGTCATTGCCTTCTGCAAGGGAAACTCTCTGGCACAGAAAGCGTGTCTTTTCTCACAATGAGCTTTCTGCTTTCACTAGACTGATTAGACTTGCTTGAAAGAACTAGCTCTACTTCCGGCTTGTTGGAGCTTTACTCAAAAGTGGTTCTACTTCCGACTTGTTGGAGCTTTACTCAAAAGTGGTTTCCTTAAAGACTTCCAATTTTCGAACGGTTTTAGTTACGACTTCCGCTAGCACCTAACTCGCCCGTAAATACTGACTTGGAGTCGGTATCAATTCATGCCGGATTGCTCCACGTATAGTTCCTCGAACCGCATTTTCTAAACGAACAAGAGCCAGTCCGAATTGATCTTGTAACAAATCTGCTACAGAACAAACAAGTGATTCATATCATCAAGTGTACCCATACCAAATTTCATTCCGATCAAATGATCCGCAACAGCCAATAGATATCATGGTAACAAAAATGTATTGTTCTGACGTATATCAAGGTTCAGTCTCCGGTTCATATTTCGTCGACCATTCCTTCCTAATTCACATCTTTGTTGAAAAAAATTTCTTTTGTAATTCCTTACATAAGGACTCCGAAAATACTGGATCCCCTCCCACACAAGTAAATTGTTGGTAAAACTCCAAAATAGCATTTTCTTTTGACCCTATTTTTTTCTCCTTATCATTCGAGAAAGAGAAGAAAATTTCAGGGTAACAAACATTATCTAGATATCTCTTAGATTCGAACCCATAGTTGATGATAGAACTAGAATAGATATTTTTTTGTTTCCTACTTACACGTTCCTATATCTTTGTTCCTTTATCAATCTCTAATTCCGATCTTCCTCCCCTATCTGTTATTATAGTGCTTAATATCATTCAAAATATAAATATCCTATTCCCCTTTATGTATATTATTAATGAGAAAAACCCTGGTGTATTCATTCGGCTACCATATTGTCTTTTTGTTCTATTTTATAACACGTTATCAGCACTATTGCTCGAGGAGTTTCAGGCCACCACCAAAATGGATTGAACAATCCAACCAGGTTCATAGATTATTTTTCTTTTGATAAAATTTTTATGCTATGACCTAAACTTCAAACATATATTTTCGTACTTGCACAAAATTTGTATATTATATATCTTCAGCGATTACAAAATACATATTATGTATTTCCCTTTTCTAGTAGCTAATTTTACTTTACGCCCTTAAATTTTCGTGTAGTTCTATGTTTTACACATGTTGATTCAGTTTTAAAGTTTTTTCCTCGTAGTGCACACTTGTAACGGTTTATGCATATAAAATGTTATAGGTTAAAGTCAAGGCTGAAAATCTCTCTTATTTTCATAACAGGTAGAGGACCTGTGACTGTTTCATGAACAGTTTAACGATAATCTTTGAATGTTAAAAATGATAGTATTGGCCAAAAAAGGAAAGATGTGATATCTCTCACAAAACATGGAGTGTTCGGTTCATGAATAGAATATGAAGAAACATATTCTTCGGTCATAACCTAGACAATAAGATATACATAAAATTTTCGAAGGATTTAAATTGCTAGTTATATCCCAGAAAGATTTAAAATTACCAGAATATCCCTGAAGGATTTGCAAAATGAGCCATATTAGAGTAAAACCATCTGGAAGAATGTGATAGGCTCATTCAGTACCAGTTTAAGAAAGGATATCATAATGATCCTAAATGTCTAGTCATATTTATGAATCAATCCCTGAACAAAATTCGTCAAAACGGACATCTATGTACTTGACAGTATCTCCCGAAGAGATTGGAAGTACCTCCTGAAGAGAAGATATCCTGAAAAGAAGATCTCCTGAGGAGATTAGAAATATGAACTCTCCAGAAGCAAAGATCTCCCGAAGAGAAAATATTAATCTCATGAAGAGATCGAAAATATCGCCTGAAGAGAATCTCCAGAAGAGTGTTCGGTCCATCAAGGGTGCTTGTCCACAAGAGATCTAAGAGAAAGTTTGTACTTTGCTCTTAGGGCTCGTCATCCAAGTTAAAAGAAAGAGGAGAACTGATCGAAGAGTTGTCGCCTTTGTTCAGGGAGATTGCTACGTGTATGGTAAGTGATTTTAAGCTGCAATATCTGTCTTTTCTTCTTGAGTGTGATGAGGGGGTTAAACCTATTAGGACAAATGGTTCAACATTAGCTTTTGTCAATTTTGTAAATTTACCTGAATTATATAGATTAGAATTTGTCCAGGTAACGTAGTCACCGACCATTTACGTTGTCTTTATCTGTGTTTGGCGTTCGTTAGGCGAGGGTGGTTATCACGGGTGGGTTAGCCTAAGTTTTTGCCGTGGTCACGTTTCAAACTCACGGTATCAGAGCGCTTGTGGGGTGTGTCCGATCCCAATATTTGCTATCAAAGTGAGGTCGTTTGTTCGTTTTGGTTTGATACCATTATCTGGTATCAGAGCTCTCAGGTTCTCGAAAGTGAAGGTGCGACCATGGCTACGGAGCATATGAACGCACGTATGATCACCCTCATAGGAGGGAACTGGGTGATTTGGAAGCCAAGGATGGATGATGTACTATGGTGCAAGGATTTACATGGTTCGTTAGAGGGTGACATCGCCAGCCATCGGACAAATCTGCTGATGACTAGAAGCAATTGGATCGAAAGATCGTTGGATTCATCCAACAATAGCTAGACGATTCAGTGTTTCATCACGTCTCCATGGAGAGTTCTGCAAAAGCACTTTGGGAGAAGCTGCATTCGTTGTATGAACGCAATACGACTAGAAACACGGTTACGTTAATAAACCCTTCATAATATGCAATTCTATATTGATATCTTTTAAACCCTTCATAATATGCAATTCTATATCGATGTACAGGTTACCTTCATAACCATTTATATCCGTAAACATTCAAAATATAAATATCTTATTCGAATCGAAGATTACAAATCTTTCTAGTGACACAAATATAGATAGCATTATTAGGTATTATAGCTTTAACATTAAACATGTATCTCTTGCAGGTATTTATATACTGCTTAATAACATTGCAATAGTTTTGACAAGTGTACTAGTACTTTTAGCTTTCAAAACCAGCTTCATGATACATATACAGTTGCATGAAACCTAGGCTGGGCACTTGAAATCAGAGGGTGCATGCTTCCCACAATCAGCCAACACCTCCAGAGCTATGGGCAGCAGGATATCGATATTAAGAAGCTTGACCTTTATGGTGGTGCACAAACAAAGTACGGCGTCGAGGTCGGCCAGGCCGGAGATCACCGGGCAGCATTCCTTGTCTGCCTCCCCGCTGCCGAGCAACGCGTGCAGGAGGCCGCCCAGCACGTCGACACACGCGTCGAGCTTGAGGATGTCTATGGGGCAACCGGATGGCGCCGGCGCCTTTGGGGGAGTGGGAGCCTTTGGCGGCTTTGGGGATGATGGCGGTGTAAGGGGCGGCTTTGGGGATGAAGGCGGTGTAGGGGGCGGCTTTACCTTGGGGGGTGGTGGTGGGGTTTTTGGAGTTGGACATGTTGGGCAAGCAAGGGAACTTGGAAGGAGGGATGACAAGCTTAGGATTAGGAGGATGGGGAGTAGAGTAGTATGGCTCCTCATCATGTTTGTCACTAAGCAAGCAAGAATACTTAGTGTAGTGTAGGGAATTAAGGGTGGTGGTAGAATAGTTGAATGTAGGGCTTCCTTTTATAGAGGGAGGGGTATGCTTGTGCTTGTGCAATGTGGTGGTATTGTAACTTGTAATCTTGTAAGACTTTGAACAACCCCACACCAAAGTCACAGGCTTTTGTCACTTGTATAAGTATATAGTGTGTATAGCATGAACCACTACTATAGCAATAGCAACTTGCTCTTGATTCCTTTCAAACATGTGTTGATCAAATTGAACAAGTTGTTAAATTGACAAATTTTGCAAGCAATCCCTTGTCCCATGTGCCCTCAAAGAAAATAATTCAGACCCAATCTGGATAACAAACAAAACTAATTAAATCATCATTTGTCCCCTCTTTGAAATATCCACAAGTAGAATAGTTAATTGGTTAAAGTAGACCTAAACAATATTAGACCATGTTAACCATCTATTGGAGTTCTGAAGTTGATTTATGAAATTAGGATTAGAATGTGCCTTAATTTACTTCTGATTGCAAATTTTTTTAATATCTATGTATGATTCCATACAAGAAATCAAAATCATCGCAATTAAGTTTCATCGGATCTTACTATTTTAGTCATGTTTTGTGTCTGGGCATCACAACAAAAGAAGCCAGCAATCAGACAGCTTCATTATTGACATGGACACACACACATTCGACAAAAGTTCATAATGTGCATTGCTATATGTGGGTCATGCATGTGGTTACTTGCAATAATGTCTCTAATGTATAAGGGAATGAGGAGTTGCTTCATCAACCTGCTGATCCCATATATTATGGCTGCTACGTTATTATACTTCTTGCGCAATTTGCATAATATAAGCCCTCAAAGTCTTGCAATTTTAGTTGGTACTATCTGAACTTTGAATTTTTCTGCAACCCATCGGGATGTTAAAACTTCTCCACCCTATATATTATCCTGATCAATATGAACCAATTTCTAACAAAAGTGGAAATTTTACGAAATGTGAGTGTGATATGATCTCCGAGGGACCCAGAATGCAATTTCGTTCTATGGAAAGATGAGTGGCACCAGGCCATTCTCTCTTCCAGAGTTGAAGAATGGGGAGTGCATGTCATCTAAACCTAACATTATCTCAACAAAAATTCAAATGGTCCCCTCTACACTTAGCAGAAGGATGAGCATCAGAGTAGAGAAATTCTAGATAGGTAGGCCATATATGGATGTGGAACCAGGCCTTGTTTCATTCATCATATATCTGGGTTTTATCAGATTCCGAACATTAAAATTTATCTGTTATTGAAATACACACATGGGGCTTGCCATATATGGATGTGGAACCAGTAATTTAAACTGTGTTGACTCTAACATGACTAATTCATCAGGATCATGGATATTATCCTTGGCATACATAACTAAGAGTCAGAGGGAATCAATCCCAAATATTTGATAACTAGAATGAACATATGGGGACATTCTTTTTGTTGTCATTGACATCTCTCTCAAATCCCATTGCTACCAAAATATAAGGATCAAACTGATGTTGGAGATTCAGTAGAACTGTAGAACCAAACCCAGATGGAATAACAAACATAATACAACATTACATGTTGTCATAATGAAATTGGAACAAGACCCCGATAGATAATAGATTTGTAAAGGATATGGTAAGGAATGAAAATCATTAACCTTGAGATTGGGGAAAACTCCAATTATTTGGTTGAACCAGGCAAATGGTTTGGAATGCCTGTCAAGTTTAGGATTGGGAAAGGAGTGCTAAAATGGGCTGAAGGGATCACTTCAAGGAGAAAACAATATATCATTTTTTTTTGAAGCAAGGGTAATTAGTTTCCGGAATAGCTCCTATTGGGATTCGAACTCCTGACCACTCGGGCCGCATGCCTCACCACTACCACTAGGCTAGGGGTCATTGGCAGAAAACAACATATCATATATATATATATATATATATATATATATATATATATATATAAATGGCTGGAGACCTGGGCGATTCGTGCGACCGGCTAGGGTTAGCTCGGATCCCTCCCCCGCGGCCGTCGGATCCCCTCGCCGGCGGGGAGAGGCCATCGGGGAAGAAGGGAGGTGCCCCCCAAGGCGGAGGAGGGGGGCGGGAGCAGAATCGGGGGGGTCGGGCGGACCCCCCGACGCAGGCGCGCGTGGCAGCTCCCCCCCAGGCGGGGGGGGGGGGGGGGTGGGAGCACAGGGGGGTCGTGTGGACCCCCTGGGCTGTCGGCGAGGATTCGCGGCCCCCCAGGCGGCGGCGGGGGGAGGGGGGGGGGGGGGCGGGAGCACAAGGAGGGGGGTCGGACGGACCCCCCAATTTGAGTCCGAGCAGTGGCACCCCCCAAGGCGGTGAGGGGGGGGGGAAGACGGGAGGGGGGTCGGGCGGCCTCCCTACGGTTGCGGGGGGGTTCGATTCGCTGCGGGGTGGATCCATCGCCCCGAACTTCGAATTCGGAGCAGGTTCTGGATCCCTGGGGAGCCAAACGGAGGGAGGAGGATGGACGACGGTTACGCGCCGTCGCGTGGCGAAGCCCGGGGGGAAGACGGGAGGCGGACATGGACACGTTAGGGATCGTCATCCCGCTGCTAGTCGTCAGAGCAGGTCAGGGGCTCGGCTTTCTGTCCAAGGTCCGGGGGTGTCTGCTGGGAGATCGGTGGGGTAGCGGCCTAAGGCGACCGCGGCGGCCAAGGAAAAGAGTAAGGTGGTGGATTTCGATGTTCAGAGATCTGGGTCTCCTCGTCCTGAGGTTGCCCCCAGGCCTCATGGGACGACCACTCGGCCTGCTGGACGGTCCTGGACGGAGATCTGCAAACCTGTAGGGCCGAAGAGTCCGACATCGATGGAGTACGTTCTGTCGATCAAGGCAGGGAGGGGTTTCCGGGCCTCGTTCCCTGCGACGGAGATCCAGAAGGTGACAGCATACTGGAAGAATACCCTCGTTCTGTATGTCCTTGGCAACAAACTTTTCTACGGGCAGATCCGGGGGTATGCAGCGCGTGTCTGGCAGCCTAAGGGGAGTATGGAGTTCTATGTCCGCGAGAATGGCTTCTACTATGTGAATTTCGGACTGGCGGAGGATGTCGCTAGGATCCTCCAAGGCGGCCCCTGGACGTTTGACGGCAGACTTATCATTCTCAAGGAGTGGACCCCGGAACTTCGGTGTGAGAGGGAAGTTCTGAATGCCATCCCTGTATGGATTCGATTCCCTGAGTTCCCTGTCAGGTTCTGGAGCATTCCTTTGCTGATGCGGCTGGCCAGCTTGGTGGGCACCCCGATAAAGGCAGATGAAGCTACTGCCTTTCGGTCGCGGTTGATGTACGCCAGGATTTTTATGGAGATTCGGACAGGGGGGAGATACCGAAGATGGTGGAATATGAGATCCCTTCTGGGGAGGTGCTTACCCAGAAGGTGGAATATGAATGGAGTCCACCTACCTGTTCACGCTGTTCCTGCTTCGGGCATCTGGCCGGTGCGTGTTCAGAGGTTGGACCTCCGGTGGAGTCTACTATCCCTCTTAGTGAGGCTCCAGAAGAACCCTGCGACATGGATCTCAGAGATGATAGTGGAGCGGAGGTCTTGGAGGGGGAGGTTACTCATCCTATGAGTGATGGTGGATTGAGCCTCGTTGTATCTACTCAGCTTGCTTCCACGAGTGGGGCGTTGACCACTTGCCAGGGGCAGAGTAGTATAGTTACTAGAGGTATCGTGGCGTCGGAGATTGAGGCACGAGGGGATGGCGGATCGACTGGGGGATAGGTTTACTATAGGAAGAGACGCGCTGTCGGCCTGTTGAGGGATGGGCCCTCCAGGGTGGAGGGACATCCTACTGCCAGAGAGGAGGCGGTGTGTGTTGGCAACCCTGCCTGGGCGTTGGTTCTATCTCAGGTCGCTCCCCAACAGGCGATTCCGACTGGGATGGAGGAGGATTCCTTAGCGACGGATGCGGTACTTTCCCCAGGTGCTGATCCGGGAGTTGCCCAGGGGGATCCTACCTCTCATTAATTAATGGCTATTATCGCCTGGAATGTGAGGGGGGCGTGTTCGCTAGGGAGGTGGAGAAAGAGATGTGGGGTGCTCCACAGAGAGAAATGTGACATTTCTGTTCTTTTAGAATCCAAGATCAAAGGTGAGAAGACTCTTGCTCGGCGGACCCCATCTCATTGGGCCCAACTGCACAACCTTGCTCTATGTGACATGGCCAGGATTTGGGTTCGCTGGAACTCGAAGAGTTGGGATGGTGACTTGATCTTGATGACGGAGCAGTTGATTGCCATCTCCTTCATGAACAAGGGTGGCTTCCGGTTCTTGCTGGGGATAGTCTATGGCCACAATGACAGAAGGAGACGAGAGTCCCTATGGAGCGACATCTCCCGTGTTTCCTCTGTTGCTGATTCGTCTTGCCTTCCTCTTCTCTTGATCGGGGACTTCAATGCCCTTCTGCACCAAGGGGAGAAGGTGAGTGGTCGCCCGGTTCCCGATTCTATCCTCTATGATTTCCATAGATGCCTCCTGCTTGCGGGGCTTCGGGGATTGTCTCGCTCAGGCTTCATCTGGACTTGGCACAACAAAGTAACTCTTAACAGGGTTGCCTGTCAGCTTGATCGAGCTCTGGGCAATGGGGAGTGGTTCCGTTACTTCTCCAACTCTTCGGCTGAGGGTCTGGCCGCTGGGACGAGCGATCATTCCCCCATCAGGGTTGGCTTCACTGCTCGGTCTCTTGGAAAGTCCCGTCCGTTCAGGTATAACAACAGTTGGTATCTCTCGGAGGGTTACCTAGAGGCTGTCGCGGAGGGGCTTACTAGCGGTCAGGAGGGGATGGCTCAGTTCCGCTTGGTTCGTCGCCTCAAGGCCACGAAGAGGGCTCTCAGGAGTTGGGTAAAGGGGTTGCCCAAGTCCACCTTAGAAGATAAGGAGGGAGAGTTGCGGACCTTGCAGCATGATATGCAAGTTGACATGCTGAATGGGGACCTTGCGGCTAGAGAGAAGGAGCTGATCGAAGAAGTCAACTTCCTGAGGCTGCAGAAGGAGATTAGCTCGGCTCAGCGAGCCAAATGTTCCTGGCTAAAGGATGGTGATCGTTGTTCCAAGTTCTTCTATGATGTTATCCAGACAAGACAAAATAGGAATCACATCTCCCAGCTTCTTGATGCGGATGGCACCCTGGTGGGAACGCCGGCTGAGATCCAGGGCGAGACCGTCAGGTACTATTCTGAGTTATATTTCCAGACTGACTACCTGTCTGTGTTCCCAGAGGTTATTACGAAGAGATTGGTGACTTCGTATGAGACATTGAGAATAGCATTCTTCTTGCCCCGTTACATTGGAGGAGGTGAATCTATTGTCAAGGTGGCGGATCCCTACAAGGCTCCTGGTCCGGATGGTTTCAGCAGTGGTTTCTTCAAACACCATTAGGACATTCTGAAGCATCAGGTCGTGGAGGTGGTGCAGAAATTCTTCACCAAAGGGAAGCTTCTGAAAGAGCTGAATCATACTTTCCTGACCTTGGTGCCAAAGAAGGAGGGAGTGACAGCATTGGCGGATTTTAGACCTATTGCGTGTTGTAATTATCTTTATAAGATAATTATGCACCTTATGTGCCGGCGGATGGAGGGGATCATGCAGGACTTGGTATCCCCGAATCAGGCTACGTTTGTCAAGGGGAGGTCGATCGCAGAGCACAGCCTCCTGGCCCATGAGATGGTGAGGGAATTTAGCAGACCCGGAGGGGAGAAAGCTTGTGTCAAACTGGACCTGAGGAAGGCGTATGACATGGTCAATCGTGACTTCCTCTGCCATCTGATGACCGTCATGGATTTCGCAGAACACTGGGTTGCGTTGATCCGAGAGTGCATCACGTCTCCTACTTTCTCTGTTCTCATCCAGGGCGTTCCTTATGGGTACTTCCAGAGCAACCGTGGGCTTAGGCAAGGTGACCCATTGTCCCCTTACCTGTTCACGCTTGTTATGGAGTACTTCACATGCTTGATGGATCTGGCAGTGCACCGTGGACGGCTGGTCCCTTTGTTTCGGAGGGTGGATCCCCCAGTATCCACCTTATTTATGCATACGATCTTCTGGTCTTCATCCAGCCTTCGACGGAGGGGTTGCAGACGCTTGCGGCTATTATGGAAGATTTGAAGTCCTTTTCGGGTCTCCAGATGAACAGGAATAAGAGTAGGGTCTACTTCAGCTCCTTTTGTCCCCGGAAGGAGGAGCGAGCCGATGTACTGGGTATCGCGAGGAGTGATCTTCCGGTGCGTTACTTAAGTGCCTCTCACGGTCAACTATGTACGGGATCAGGACTGCCATAGTCTGGTGGAGTATGTCCAGCGGAGAGTAGAAGGTTGGCAAGCTGCCGGTCTGTCATTTGGCGGACGCATTGAGCTGGTCAGATCGGTGATTTCGGCTGTGGCCCATTTCTGGCTACAGTCCATCCTCCTTCCTGTGGCCACTATTCGGAAAGTAGAGCGGCTCTGTGCCGATTTCATTTGGAGGGGGGGTATGCATGCGATCTCCTGGGATCAGCTCTGTCGTCCCAGGAAGGAGGGAGGAGTGGGGCTCAGGCCGTTGCTGGAAATTAGGGAGGCTTCCGCGCTTAAGCTGGCCTGGAGATTCATCAGCAGGGGGTCTCTCTGGGCGGACTGGATGCACAGCAGATACGTGAAGCAGGGCAACTTTTGGACGTGTTCTACCGACAACAACCATTCAGTCACGTTCAAGACTGTCTTGAGACACAGGGGGGTGCTCAAGTCTGCTATCCGGAAGGTTATGAAGGATGGGTCGGGTACGGACCTCTGGCGGGACCCTTGGATAGATCGGCGTTCGCTTTTGGACATCAGGGGTGCCCCGACTCATCAGGAGGACAGGCGTGGTCTGACATATAGTCGCATCATACGAAATGGGGAGTGGAGGCCGGAATCTTATCGGTTCACTGAGGAGCTGGGTGGGATCATTATTTCTACAATCATTGATCTGGCTTTGCCTGCTGATCGGTGGATTTGGGAGCCGACTGGAGCATCTTCGGGAACTGGAGAGTTCCAATTCTGAAGCTGCTACAACCTTATCCGGCGCACTTTTTCTCTGAGTTCGGACTATGAGTTCGTTTGGTGCAAGGGTCTGGCCAGGAAGATGCAGTTGTGTGTTTACAAGCTACTACTGGGCCGCCTCTTGACTAGGGATCGCCCGAGTTCGTTTGGAGTGCCGGTTCCGGATCCAAGTGTGTGCTTTGCTGTTTGGGGCTTGAATCTATAAAGCATATGTTCTTCGAGTGCACTCTGGCATGACAGATCTGGTCGGAGCAGAGTCGAGTATTGGGAGTGTGCGTCTCCGGAAAAAGAATTGGGGACATCATCACGGTGATGCGGGATAGCAGGGGTCGAGGGCAGGACTGGTTCCGGACGGCCAGAGTTAGACTGGCTGCTTCAGTTTGGCATGTTTGGCGGGAGCGAAATCGTCGGATTTTCGAGGGGCTGGTCACCCCTCCGGTTGGCATTCTCCATAACATCAAGTTTGATGTAAATGCTATGGAGAATTGATGAGTGGGAGTCCGACTCTGATTGTATGTTGTAAGATTATGGCTTTTTCTTTGGAATAAAATTTACCCTTTTTCCAATATATATATATATATATATATATATATATATATATATATATATATATATATATATATGCAAATGACCTCTAGCCCAGTGGTTAAGAGAGATGCATGCGGCCCAAGTGGTCGGGAGTTCGAGCCCCAGTGGAGGCGAGTTCGCCAAAATTACCCATTGCTTCACAATATATATATATATATATATATATATATATATATATATATATATATATATATATATATATATATATATATATGCAAATGACCTCTAGCCCAGTGGTTAAGAGAGATGCATGCGGCCCAAGTGGTCGGGAGTTCGAGCCCCAGTGGAGGCGAGTTCGCCAAAATTACCCATTGCTTCACAATATATATATATATATATATATATATATATATATATATATATATATATATATATATATATATATAGCAAATGACCTCTAGCCTAGTGGTTAAGAGAGATGCATGTAGTCCAAGTGGTTGGGAGTTCGAGCCCTAAGGCGAGTTCGCCACAAGTACCCATTGCTTCAAAAAAAAAAAAAAAAAAAAAAAAAAAAAAAAAAAAAAAAAATATATATATATATATATATATATATATATATATATATATATATATATATATATATATTGCACGATGGAGATTGATAGGCGGGGAGGAGGACTACTGAGTTTGGGAAGATATGGAGAGATGCACCATCAAGTTCCGAACGACAGTGAATCAGATTATGACTCATCATGAAGAGGTTGATTGGGCGGAGGTTGTGTGGATGAAAGGGGCGGTGGTCAAGATTTTTATGTGCCTCTATAAAACAATCAAGAACAGACTCCTTACTCGGGACATGCTTAACATGTTTGGGATCCCCCGTAAGGATAAAAAGTGATGCTTATGCGGAAAGGAGGATGAGTCGAGGGATCATCTGTTTTTTGCTTGTGACTTTGTTTGGGACATTTGGAGTGCCCTAAGATCCTTGTTTGGGCGTCCCACTGTGCAAAGGAGAGACCTTTCTTCTATTATGAATGAAGTTAAAGCCTAGAAAGGCAGCATAGCGAGAGAATAACATAATCTCACTTATCTTTGGGACGGTGGTTTGACATGTGTGGAGAGAACGAACGGCATTTTTTCTAGTTGTACAAAAAAATATAGATGCTAACATAGATATTCTTGATCTCAAATGATCCATTTTGTAATCCGGGCTGGATTATAGTTGCAATTTTGTTGTTTATTTATAAAACTTACCTTCTTCAATATATTGTTGTGATTTGGGATAAAGCAAAATATGGATGTCCTTATCCTATATCCTATTTATATAAAACTTACCTTCTACAATATAAAACTTACCTTCTACAACTACCTCTATCCTATTTCCCTTTATATATATTATTAAGAAAAAATTTGACTGGCACCCCACTTTTTTTATTCTTATTCAAGGTGCACCCCTGTGCGTTACCTTAATGTAAGAGAACTCCCATATTTCACGAATTCCGTCCATAGCTGACGGTCAACCCCATTGACCGACATTTTTGGACGAAAATACCCTCGTCTTCGCCCTCCCCAAACCCAAATCCTAACCCTAACCCTTCCCGTTGCTGCCGCTTGCTGCCCCCCTGCCTCGCATTGCGCCGCCGCAGCGCTGCCCCCCCACCTTCCCGCTGCTCTGCTGCTGCCGTCCCTCCCCCCCATCCGACCTCGCCGCCCGTGCTACCGCTGTCCGCCGCTGGCTGCTGCTGCATGAAGGTGGTGGGGAGGGGGGCGGCGCCATGGTGGACAAGGGGTGATGGTGAAGGTGGTGGTGAGGGGGGCGGGGGCTCGGGGGATGGGGGCGACGGGCTTGGGGGACGAGGGCGGCGACGCGGGGGAGGGGGTGATAGTGAAGGTGAAGCTGGTGGGGAGGGGTGTGGCGGCCCGAGCTACCACTGGCTGCTGCTGCGCGGCGGCGCGGGGGACGGGGGCGGCAGCGGGGGAGGGGGTGATAGTGAAGGTGAAGGTGGTGGGGAGGGGGGCGGCGGCCGGGGCTGCCGCTGGCTGCTGCTGCGCGACGGCGCGGGAGACGGGGGCAGCACCGGCGGCTGTGCGGGGGACTGGGGTGATGGTGATGGTGATGGTGAAGATGGTGATGGTGAAGGTGGTGGTGGTGAAGGGGTGAATGCTTGGGAAGAAGATATGGGTAATTTGATCCAAAAAATGGGTCAACCAAGTTGACTGTCAGCTATGGACGGAAACCGTAAAATGTGGGGGTTCCCTTACATTAAGGTAAAGCACATGGGTGCACCTTAAATATGGCTAAATAAAGTGGGGCGTCAGGCAAATTTTCTCTATTATTAATGAGAAAAACTCTAATGTATTCATTCAGCTACCGTATTGTCTTTATGTTCCATTTTATAACACGTTGTCATCATTATTGCTCGAGGAACTTTAGGCCACCACCAAAAAGATTTGAACAATCCAACCAGGTTCATAAATTATACATTTTTTCTTTCGATAATTTTTTATGCTATGATCTAAACTTCAAAAATATATTTTCATACGTGCACAAAATTTGTATATTATATATCTTCGGCGATTACAAAATACATATTATGTATTTCCCTTTTCTAGTAGCTAATTTTACTTTTACGCCCTTAAATTTTTGAGTATTTCTATGTTTTACACATGTTGATTCAATTTTAAAGTTTTTTTTTCCTGGCAGTACACACCTCTAACGGTTTATGAGTATAAAATGTTATAAGTTAAAGTCAAGGCTACAAATCTTTATCTTTCTCTTATTTTCATAACACGTAGAGGAGCTGTGACTGCTTCATGAACAGTTTAACGAATAATCTTTGAATGTTAAAAAGGATAGTATTAGCCAAAAATTAAAATATGTGATCTCTCTCATAAAAATGTGGAGTGCTCGGTCCATGAATAGAATATGAAGAAACATACTCTTCGGTCATAACCTAGATAATAAGTTGTACATGAAATTTCTGAAGGATTTAAATTACTAGGTATATCCCTGAAGGATTTAAAATTACCAGAATATCCTTGAAGGATTTGCAAAACGAGCCATATTAGAGCAAAACCATCTGGAAGAATGTGACAGGCTCATCGAGTACCAGTTTAAGAAAGGATGTCATAATGATCATAAATGTGCAGTCATATTTATGAATAAATTCCTGAACAGATTCGTCAAAACGACCATCTATGTACTCAAATCTCCCGAAAAGATTGGAAGTACCTCCTGAAGAGAAGATCTCCTGAAAAGAATATCTCCTGAAGAGATTAGAAATATAACACTCTCTCTTGAAGAGAAGATCTCCCGAAGAGATAATATTAATCTCTTGAAGAGATCAAAAATGTCTCCTGAAGAGATACTCTCCAGAAGAGTGTTTGGTCCATTCAAGATGCTTGTCCACAGGAGATCTAAGAGAAATTCCATACTTTGCTCTTAGGGCTCGTCATCCAAGACAAAACAAAGAGAAGATCTGATCGATGAGTCGTCTCTTTCGTTCAGGGAGATTGCTACGTATAGGGTGAGTGATTTTAAGTTGTAATATGTCTTTTATTCTTGAGTGTGGTGCGGGGGTTTAACCTATTAGGATAAAGGGTTCAACATTAGTTTTTGTCAATCTTGTAAATTTATTTGAGTTATATAGATTGGAATTTGTGCAGGTGACGTAGTCACCGACAATATACGTTGTATTTATCTGTGCTTGGCGTTCGTGAGATGAGGGTTGGTTATCTCGGGTGGATTAGCCTAAGTTTTCGTTGCGGTCACGTTTCAGTCTCGGTATCAGAGCGCATGTGGGGTGTGTACGATCCCAACAGACAGATCTCATATAATCTCCTGAAGAGATATATTAATCTTCTGAAGAGAGAATATTAATCTCCTGAAATGATAATCTCTCATAGAAAGATAAATCTCCAGAAGAGATATCCTGAAATGATCTTCCGAAGAGAAGATCTCCTGAAAAGATTTAATATGAGAGTTATCATTTACTCAGTATACCAATAATGGTCAGGTCAATAGAATACGTTACAACCTAAAGAATAAAAGAACATGTTCTGGGTCCTGAAGTACCATATTTTAAGTGCAAATTCTTCATTGTCATTCACTCAACACAATATATGTGAACCTGCTGATATGTACATACACATCGACACTAGAATGACGTAAATTACAGAAATCACAATATATGTGAACCTGCTGATATGTACATACACATCGACACTAGAATGACATAAATTACATAAATCATTCTTGATTTAAATTCATATGAATGTGATCTTACGTGATATGCAAACACAGGTTATTTATCTGATCCATTTTTAGGGGATATCACAACAATGTTTGTTTTCTAAAAAGTACTGCAAGTATTTTAGAGATCAATACATCAAATCATTGCATCAACATCGAATTTATTTCATATCAGAAAGCAAATAATTATCAATAAATTATTAAAATTTCAGAATTGTTTTATACATTTAAACATAATTTTAAGTATTTCCTGTGTTGTTTCTTAATAATTTTGAAATTGAATGAAATAGTAGTCACCATTTTCGACTTGGTTTAGCTGCTATGGATAGGTTTTCTCTTTTTACATGTTTTTACATCTTATTATGCTTTTACACTCTTGTTGATTGGTCTTTTTCATTCAATTTTCTTTGTCGAATTGACCGAAAAAGAGAGCCACAATGTCGATATCGGTTAGTATCGCTGTTGGCCGGTATCGGATAGGAACACGCCAAATCATATCGATATCGGTCGTATCGTATCGATTTAGGCCGATACTGTAAACTACCAAATAAATCACCAACCGAAGTATTTACAATTTGTATGAATTTGAAACTTCCATATCCTTCTAAATGAATCTCTGAAACACCCACCAGTGCTCAACTTTCTCCATTCAGAAGAATTTATAGTTCCTTGGATAGCATATCAAACGACTGTACTTCCAGCTTCAGATGAAAAAGAAGACATATCCCAAGATACATCCTTCAGTAGTTACCTTACTTAACAGTACAAACTCTCTCTATATATATATATATTAAACCCTTCATAGTATGCAATACTATATTGACAGGTTACTTTAATAACCATTTATATCCATAAACATTCAAAATATAAATATCTTATTCGAATCAAAGGTTACAAATCTTTCTAGTGACACAAATATAGATAGCATTACATATTAGGTATTATAGCTTTAACATTAAGCATGTACTACTTAATAACATTGCAATAGTTTTGACAAGTGTACTACTACTTATAGTAGCTTTCAAAAACAGCTTCAAGATACAGATACAGTTGCATGAAACTAGGCTGGGCACTTGAAATCAGAGGGTGCATGCTTCCCACAATCAACCAACACATCCAGAGCTATGGGCAGCAGGATATCGATATTAAGAAGCTTGAGCTTTATCGTGGCGCACAAGCAAAGTGCGGCGTCGAGGTCGGCCAGGCCAGAGATCACCGGGCAGCATTCCCTGTCCACCTCCCCGCCACCGAGCAACGCGTGCAGGAGGCCGCCCAGCACGTCGACGCACGCGTCGAGCTTGAGGATGTCTATGGGGCAACCGGATGGCGTCGGTGCCTTTGGGGGAGTGGGGGCCTTTGGGGGAGTACTGGGAGCCTTTGGCGGCTTTGGGGACGATGGCGGTGTAGGGGAGGGCTTTACCTTGGGTGGTGGAGGGCATGGCTTTGCCTTGGGTGTTGGTGGTGGGGTTTTCGGAGTTGGGCATGTTGAGCAAGCAAGGGAACTTGGAAGGAGGGATGACAAGCTTAGGATTAGGAGGATGGGGAGTAGAGTAGTATGGCTCCTCATCATGTTTGTTACTAAGCAAGCAAGAATTCTTAGTGTAGTGTAGGGAATTAAGGGGGGTGATAGAATACTTGAATGTAGGGCTTCCTTTTATAGAGGGAGGGGCATGCTTGTGCTTGTTGCTTGTGCAATGTGGTGGTATTGTAACTTGTAATCTTGCAAGACTTTGAACAACCCCACACCAAAGTCACAGGCTTTTGTCCCTTGTATAAGTAGCTAGTATGCATGCATGAATTACCACTACTATAGCACTAGCAAGTTGCTCTTGATTCTTTTCAAACATGTGTTGATCAAATAGAACAAGTTGTTATTATTGACAATTTTGCAAGCAATCCCTTGTCCCATGTGCCCTCAAAGAAAATCATTCAGACTCAATCTGGATAACAAACAAAACTAATTAAATCATCATTGTCCCCTCTTTGAAATATCCACAAGTAGAATAGGTTACAAGTAGACCTGAACAAAATTTCCCTTAGTAATTGGAGTACTAATATTAAACCATGTTAACCATTCATTAACCATTTATTGGAGTTCTGAAGTTGGTTTACGAAAGGATTAGAATGCGCCTTAATTTTCTTCTGATTGCAAATTTTTTTTTATATCTATGATTTCATACAAAAAACATTTATCACAATTAAGGTTTATCGGATCTTTACCATTTTAGGCATTGTTTTGTGTCCAGGCATCACAACAAAGAAGCCAGCAATCAGTCAACTTCATTGAAAAGGACAAATTCGAATTCGACAAAGTTCATAATGTGCATTGCTATATGTGGGTCATGCATGTGGTTGCTATATAAGGGAATGCTAAGGTGCATGCATGTGATTGCTCTTGCAATAATGTCCTATTTCTTCTGTAAGTTTAACCCTCTTGTATGTATATATGTGAACTCTAATATGTAATGCCATTGCTTCATCAACCTGTTGAGCCCATAATTTTTTGGCTGCTACATTATACTAGCTTCTTGTGCAATTTGCATAACTAAACCCTCAAATTAAGTCTTGCAATTTTAGTTGGTACTCTCTGAAATTTGAATTTTTCTGCAACCCATCAGGATGTTAAAACTCTCCCACCCTGTATATTATTGAACCAATTTCTAATAAAACTGGAAATTTTACACAATGTGAGTGTGATATAAGATCTCCGAGGGACCCAGGACGCGGCTCTTCTATTGGCCATGGAAAAGATGAGTGGCACCAGGCCATTCTCTCTTCTCCAGAGTTGAAGAATGGGGAGTACATGTGATCTAAATCTTACATTAATATCTCAACAAAAATTCAAATGGTCCCCCCCTACACTCAGAAGGAGAGAAATTCTAGATAGGACAGTTCTCAATACTAACCACCTAACTGCAGATCCTTGTTTCATGCATTCATCATATATTTGGGTTTTATTAGATTCATATGTTACAAGAACATCAAATATTATCCTAATTAAGGGCACCCCAACTATACTATTTAGACGTTTTGGCACCTTAACTTTCCACTGCTCGATTTTAACTTTATGAATTGCCTTTTGAAGCACCTTTCGCCAATTTCGAAGCACATATATCGGCACCAACTTTTGTACTACATGATATACTTTTGAAGCAGTCTCGCATCAAAAGAACAATTTATGAATTTGGAGTGCAAAACTCGAGCAGAGGAAAGTTGATGTGCCAAAAACGTCCGAACGTTATAATTGGGTTGTCATTATGTAATTTTATGTAACCTCGAAATAGTTTGCCTACGTATAACCACTCCGGTGGAAGAAGATATAGAGATGTATATATGCACATACACAAAACAGAAATGTTCAATAAAGACGTAGATGACCATAAACATGAATGCACAAATAGATCATATCAGGATGACAAAGGACATACGGATATGATTAAATGCTTAGAATCAAAGAAATGATGCACAATACTTTTTGAGTTTAGACAGTTCAGTATACAAAAGAGATCAAACTCAAATTCTTCAAATAATTGTTCCAACCAAGGTAAATTTAGAGGTAAAATAGTTTTCTCAGGTAAGCCTCTTTTAAAACTGTTACTATTTATTTCCCTTCTTTTTACTGCGGTTTTAAGCAGATTTAGATGTTGATAAATGCGCAAGTCTTTATCACACACATATATATATTAATAATCTTTCATATTTGTTTTCCCAATTGTAGTACTGTCTTTTCTGCCGACATAGGCAGTAAGCGACTATATATGTCTACTGATAGGATGTCATTCTTCAAATATGTAGCTGGAAATACTCTGAATGCACTGTGTTTTGACTTTGAACAGAGGTTGATACGAAACCTTGAACGAAGGGAAGGAAACAGAGGAAGAATTAAATTAGATAACGATTTCAACTTTGGTTCTAGTTAATCATCGGTCGGTGTGGCCGATAATCATTAGCTGCACATGATCAGCTCAATAATTTCAGGCAGGGTGTTTGTTTTCTAGCAGTAGATGAAACTTGACACTCAACCTATTGATCCAAGTAATATCAACTTGCGCGCACAAAGGACGGAGTTTGATATTGTTTCATTATGGTTCTCACTGACTTGGAAGGAGAAAAAATGGACAAGTTGCCTACATATATAATAGGACACTACTCATAGTAGCTTAGTACTTGGGATAATAATCTTCTAAGTTTTTCGAGGAGGAGTCTGATGATAAGCATTGAACTTCATCACGCATGTTTTACTTGGCTTTGACTAGCAAATGCGTCACATTCAAAATATAGAAACCAGCATATACCTCTAGTATTTAAAGAAACTAAGAAATATCCTTATTTTTGTACGGAACATTTATAAAACTAAGATATACCCCGAGATTTTGATTGTTTTATAAATAAAAACGAGGGCATCTTTTAATTTTTTTAAAATAATGGAGGTACTATATATGAAATATCCCTTTGATTATTGATTTCTTGTCCCGAGTTGCACGCATGAACGATCCTAATTGAACTTTGAACAAATGACTATAATAGCCACTTCTCTTGACCCCACAAGAGGACCTCTTGTACAGTTAATGTACTCCAGTCCTCCTTTTTAGACATTCCATCCTTTATGATTGCAAGAATGTCACTCTCTAGAAAAGAGTTCACAGAAAGGAATATCAAAACCTATTTTTGCTTCTATCATTTAATGTTGATTTCTCTTCCCTTGCCTCTTTTGCTCCCTGATAGTAGTATATGGGGATGCTAAGGTGCATGCATGTGGTTGCTCTTGCAATAATGTCCTATTTCTTCTGTAAGTTTAACCCTCTTGTGTGTGTCTATATATATAATATGGTTGCATGCATGTGGCTGCTTCGGTTTGGCATGTATGGCGGGAGCGAAACCGTCGGATCTTTGAGGGGCTGGTCACCCCTCCGGTTGGCATTCTCCATAACATCGAGTTTGATGTAAATTCTATGGAGAATTGATGAGTTGATGAGTGGGAGTCCCACTCAGACTGTATGTTGTAAGATTATGGCTTTTCCTTTGGAATAAAATTTACCTTTTTCCAAATATATATATATATATATATATATATATATATGAACTCTAATATATAAGGGAATGAGGAGTTGCTCATGAAATATATATATATATATATATATATATATATATATATATATATATATATATATATATACAAAAAAAAAAAAAAAATTTGGCTAGTGCAATGCAGTGCTTCATATAAAATTTTTTTTTGGCTAGAGTTCATATATATATATATATATATATATATATGAACTCTAATATATAAGGGAATGAGGAGTTGCTCATGGTCTAGTGCAATGCAGTGCTTCATCAACCTGTTGAGCCATAAATTTTTGGCTCCTACATTATACTTCTTGTGCAATTTGCATAATTAAGCCCTCAAAGTCTTGCAATTTTAGTTGGTAGCTCTCTGAACTTTGAATTATTTTTTTCTGCAACCCATCAGGATGTTAAAACTCTCCCACCCTGTATATTATCCTGATCAATATGAACCAATTTCTAATAAAAGTGGAAATTTTACAAAATGTGTGTGTGATATGATCTGCGAGGGACCCAGGACGCAGTTTCGTTCTCTCTTCCAGAGTTGAAGAATGGGGAGTGCATGTCATCTAAACCTAACATTATCTCAACAAAAATTCAAATGGTCCCCTCTACACTTAGCAGAAGGATGAGCATCAGAGTAGAGAAATTCTAGATAGGTAGGCCACTTCTCCAGACTAACCACCTAACTGGTCCTTGTTTCATTCGTCATATATTTGGGTTTTATTAGATTCAGAACAGTAAATATTTATCTGTTATTGAAATACACACTTGGGGCATGCCATATATGGATATGGGGACATTCTTTTTGTTGTCATTGACATCACTCTCAAATCCCATTGCTACCAACATAGAAGGAATCAAAGTGATGTTGGAGATACAGTAGAACCAAACCCAGATGGAATAACAAACATAATACAACATTACATGTTGTCATAATGAAATTGGAACAAGACCCAGATAAATAACAGATTTGTAAAGGATATGGTAAAGAATGTGAGAAGGGGGAAAAGGAGTATGATAAGGAATGACAAAAATCCTGGTGTATTCATTCGGCTACCATATTGTCTTTATGTTCCATTTTATAACACGTTATCAGCACTATTGCTCGAGGATTTTCAAGCCGTCACCAAAAAGGATTGAACAATCCAACCAGATTCATAGATTATACATTTTTTCTTTTGGTAATTTTTTATGCTATGATCTAAACTTCAAAAATATAATTTCATACTTGCACAAAATTTGTATATTCAAATCTTCGGCGATTACAAAATGCATATTATGTATTTCCCTTTTCTAGTAGCTAATTTTACTTTTACGTCCTTAAATTTTCGAGTAGTTCTATGTTTTACACATGTTGATTCAGTTTTAAAGTTTTTTTTTCCTGGCAGTACACACTTGTAACGGTTTATGAATGTAAAACGTTATAGGTTAAAGTCAAGGCTACAAATCTTTCTCTTTCTCTTATTTTCATAACACGTAGAGGAACTGTGGCTGTTTCATGAACAATTTAACTAATAATCTTTGAATGTTAAAAAGGATAATATTGGCCAAAAATGAAAAGATGTGATCTCTCACAAAAATGTGGAGTGTTCTGTCCAGGAATAGAATATGAAGAAAACATATTCTTCGGTCATAACCTAGACAATAAGATATACATAAAATTTTCGAAGTATTTAAATTGCTAGATATATCCCTGAAGGATTTAAAATTACCAGAATATCCCTGAAGGATTTGCAAAACGAGCTATATTAGAGTAAAACCATCTGGAAGAATGTTATAGGCTCATTGAGTACCAGTTTAGGAAAGGATATCCAGTCATATTTATGAATAAATTCCTGAACAGATTCGTCAAAACGACATCCATCTATGTACTTGACAGTATCTCCCGAATAGATTGGAAGTACCTCCTGAACAGAGCAAGATCTCCTGAAGAGATTAGAAATATGACACTATCTCCTAAAGAAAAGATATCCTGAATAGATAATATTAATCTCATGAAGAGATCGAAAATATCTCCTGAAAAGATAATCTCCAGAAGAGTGTTCGGTCCATTCAGGGTGCTTGTCCACAAGAGATCTAAGTGAAAGTTCGTACTTTGCTCTTAGGGCTCATTATCCAAGATAAAAGAAAGATCGGAGATCTGATCAAGGAGTCGTCGCATTCATTCAGAAAAATTGCTACGTGTAGGATGCGTAATTTTAGATTGTAATATCTGTATTTTGAGTGTGTTGAGGAGGTTGAACCAATTAGGGCAAAGCGTTCAACATTAGTTTTTTTCAATCTTGTAAATTTATCTGAGTTATATAGATTGTAATTTGTCCAGATGACGTAGTTACTGACCATATACGTTGTCTTTATCTGTGTTTGGCGTTCGTTAGACGAGGGTGGTTATCTCGAGTGGATTAGCCTAAGTTTTTTTGCGGTCACTTTTCAGACTCACGGTATCGGAGCGCTTGTGGGGCGTGTCTGAACCCAACATTTTCTATCAGTGTGAAGTTCGTCCGTTCATTCTGGTCTGATACCATCATCTGGTATTAGAGCTCTCAGGTTCTCGAAAATGAAGGTTGAACCATGTTTACGGAGCATATTCACACACGTATGATCACCCTCATTGGAGGAAACCGGGTGATTTGGAAGCCAAGAATGGAGGATATATTATGGTGCAATGACTTACATGGTCCCTTGGAGGGCGACATTGCCAAGCCATCAGACAAATCTGCTGATGACTGGAAGCGGTTGGATTGAAAGACCGTTGGATTCATCCGACGATAGCTACATGATTCAGTGCAATTCTATATTGATATCTATTAAACCCTTCATAATATGCAATTCTATATTGATGTACAGGTTACGTTAATCACCATTCATTTCCATAAACATTCAAAATAAATATCTTATTCGAATCAAAGGTTATGAATCTTTCTAGTGACACAAATATAGATAGCATTATATATTAGGTATTATAGCTTTAACATTAAGCATGTACTCTTGCAGTTATTTATATACTGCTAAATAACATTGCAATAGTTTTTACAAGTATAGCTTTCAAAAACAGCTTCATGATACAGATACAGTTGCATGAAACCTAGGCTGGGCACTTGAAATCAGAGGGTGCATGCTTCCCACAATCAACCAACACATCCAGAGCTATGGGCAGCAGGATATCGATATTAAGAAGCTTGACCTTTATGGTGGCGCACAAGCAAAGTGCGGCGTCGAGGTCGGCCAGGCCAGAGATCACCGGGCAGCATTCCATGTCCGCCTCCCCGCCACCGAGCAACGCGTGCAGGAGGCCGCCCAGCACGTCGACGCACGCGTCGAGCTTGAGGATGTCTATGGGGCAACCGGATGATGGCGGCGGTGCCTTTGGGGGAGTACTAGGAGCCTTTGGTGGCTTTGGGGACGATGGCGGTGTAGGGGACGGCTTTGGGGGTGAAGGCGGTGTAGGGGGTGGCTTTACCTTGGGTGGTGGAGGGCATGGCTTTGCCTTGGGTGGTGGTGGTGGGGTTTTTGGAGTTGGGCATGTTGGGCAAGCAAGGGAACTTGGAAGGAGGGATGACAAGCTTAGGATTAGGAGGATGGGGAGTAGAGTAGTATGGCTCCTCATCATGTTTGTTACTAAGCAAGCAACAATACTTAGTGTAGTGTAGGGAATTAAGGGTGGTGGTAGAATACTTGAATGTAGGGCTTCCTTTTATAGAGGGAGGGGCTTGTGCTTGTGCTTGTGCAATGTGGTGGTATTGTAACTTGTAAGTTTGTAAGACCTTGAACAACCCCACACCAAAGTCACAGGCTTTTGTCCCTTGTATAAGTAGCTAGTATGCATGCATGAATTACCACTACGATAGCAACAGCAAGTTGCTCTTGATTCTTTTCAAACATGTGTTGATCAAATAGAACAAGTTGTTATTATTGACAATTTTGCAAGCAATCCCTTGTCCCATGTGCCCTCAAAGAAAATAATTCAGACTCAATCTGGATAACAAACAAAACTAATTAAATCATCATTGTCCCCTCTTTGAAATATCCACAAGTAGAATAGGTTACAAGTAGACCTGAACAAAATTTCCCTTAGTAATTGGAGTACTAATATTAAACCATGTTAACCATTTATTGGAGTTCTGAAGTTGATTTATGAAAGGATTAGAATGTGCATTAATTTTCTTCTGATTGCAATTTTTTTTGATATCTATGATTTCATACAAAAAAATTTTTCACAATTAGGTTTATTGGATCTTACCATTTTAGGCATTGTTTTGTGTCTTGGCATCACAACAAGGAAGCCAGCAATCAGTCAACTTCATTGACACAGACAAATACGAATTCGACAAAGTTCATAATGTGCATTGCTATATGTGGGTCATCCATGTGGTTGCTGTATATGGGAATGCTAAGGTGCATGCATGTGATTGCTCTTTCAATAATGTTCTATTTCTTCTGTAAGTTTAACCCTCTTGTATGTATATATATATGAACTCTATATGTTGGTGTTTTCACTTAGCTTTAGGAACTTTAGTCCCATATTGGAAAACCACCATGGCGTATATCTCAATATATAGTTATGCTTGTGTTGGAGTATGCACATGGAGTGAGGTGGCCCATATGGGTTGATTTTCCTAGAGAGGTAATTAAGTTCAAATCACAAAGAACAAACCTTTGTTTTGACACTCACTTTGGGAATCCATAGGAGCTAAGCCCCGTAGGGACTTACCGACTCGGGCTCGGGCTAAGGGTGCAAAGTGGCGCTTAGCACTTAGCATGTCAGCATCGGCGCATGGCGCTCGTGCGCTCCTTTCATGCGCGATAGCCCTACGCTGTAGTGGTCCTACGCCGTTGAGGCCAGGCGCGCGGCGCTGTCAGCGTGCAACACGGATCCGCGGTGTTTCCGTTACTGCGTGCGGCACGCTGTGGCGTATGCGCATCGGGAGCGTTCGAGCAGATCCCTTTGTCAGTGCGCGACGTGGGCGACACTGTCAGCGCGGGGCGTGTTGCACGCTGCTGTGTCGACGCACGGATCCGAATTTCCTGGGATTTGGTTGGCCTGTGCCCATGCGTCAATGGGCATTCCCGTAGGCGCATGGGTGCCATCTGCTCTATAAATAGAGCACTCCCTCCACCAGGTTCAAGTGGTTGGAAGAGAGAAATTTGTGTGCCACAATCCCACTCCAGAAGCTCCGTGTGCCACAGCAGCAGAGGCTTCCAAGTCCATGCACCATTAGCTTTACTTGTCCAAAATGAGTTCTAAAGTCTTCCCGAAGGCGTTGAAGAGTGTTCCAGAGGTTCATACTTGAACTTGCTGGTTCCTGGGGACAGATCGCATATAGGGCGAATCTTGCTTTGAGCACCGGTGACCTGTTCACCCCAACAAGGAGATTTTCTTTGTGTTTTCTTTTTTGTGTTTCTTGTTCTATCTCATTGTAACGTCTGCGGACGTAAAGAGAAGAATCCTATTTTCCTCTTTGTTGATGTATTTTGCATTTTCTTTGAGTCAGTTTGTAACCTTCATTTAATGCTTCTATTGAGTTGACTAGAGTGCACACTTCGTGTCTTGCAAGTATACTCTACGCCTCTCTCCCGTGCTATTGGCTAGAGTGCAGACTCCGCGTCTTGCAAAGTTATTTTTACGCCATTTCTGGATCCCTCCATTCTTAGGTCTGTCTTCGGGACCAACAATATATTAGGGAATGAGGAGTTTTGCTCATGGTCTAGTGCAATGCATGGCTTCATCAACCTGTTGAGCCCATAAATTTTTGGCTGCTACATTATACTAGCTTCTTGTGCAATTTGCATAATTAAACCCACAAAGTCTTGCAATTTTAGTTGGTACTCTCTGAACTTTGAATTTTTCTGCAACCCCTCAGGATGTCAAAACTCTCCCACCCTGTATATTATCCAGATCAATATGAACCAATTTCTAATAAAACTGGAAATTTTACACAATGTGAGTGTGATATAAGATCTCCGAGGGACCCAGGACGCGGCTCTTCTATTGGCCATGGGAAAGATGAGTGGCACCAGGCCATTCTCTCTTCTCCAGAGTTGAAGAATGGGGAGTACATGTGATCTAAATCTTACATTAATATCTCAACAAAAATTCAAATGGTCCCCCCTACACTTACCAGAAGGAGAGAAATTCTAGATAGGACAGTTCTCCAGACTAACCACCTAACTGCGGGTCCTTGTTTCATGCATTCATCATATATTTGGGTTTTATTAGATTCATATGTTACAAGAACATCAAAAATTATCCTAATTAAGGGCACGCCAACTATACTGTTCAGACGTTTTGGCACGTTAACTTTCCACTGCTCGATTTTAACTTTATGAATTGCCTTTTGAAGCACCTTTCGCCAATTTCGAAGCACGTATATCGGCACCAACTTTTGTACTACAAGATATACTTTTGAAACAGCCTCGCATCAAAAGAACAATTTATGAATTTGGAGTGCAAAACTCGAGCAATGGAAAGTTGATGTGCCAAAAACGTCCAAACGTTATAATTGGGTTGTCATTATGTAATTTTATGTAACCTCGAAATAGTTTGCCTACGTATAACCACTTCGGTGGATGAAGATATAGAGATGTATGCACATACACAAAACAGAAATGTTCAATAAAGACGTAGATGACCATAAACATGAATGAATAAATAGATATCAGGATGACAAAAGACATACAGATATGATTAAATGCTTAGAATCAAAGAATTGATGCACAATACATTTTGAGTTTAGACAGTTCAACATACAAAAGAGATCAAACTCAAATTCCTCAAATAAATTGTTCCAAACATGTAAATTTAGAGGTAAAATAGTTTTCTCAGGTAAGCCTCTTTTAAAACAGTTAACTATCTATTTTCCTTCTTCTTTTTACCACAGTTTTAAACAGATTTAGATGTCGATAAATTCCCAAGTCTTTATCACCCACATATATATATATATATATATATATATATATATATATATATATATATATAATCTTTCATATTTGTTTTCCCAATTGTATTACTGTATTTTCTGCCGACATAGGCAGAAAGCGACTATGCCTACTGATATGATATCATTCTTCAAATATGTAGCTGGAAATACTCTGAATGCACTGTGTTTTGACTTTGAACAGAGGTTGATATGAAACCTTGAACGAAGGGAAGGAAACATAGGAAGAAATAAATTAGGTAACGATTTCAACTTTGGTTCAAGTTAATTATCGGTCGATGTGGCCGATAATCATTAGCTGCACATGATCAGTACAATAATTTCAGGCAGGGTGTTTGTTTTGTAGCAGTAGATGAAACTTGACACTCAATCTAATTAATATCAACTTACGGTCACAAAGGACGGAGTTTGATACTGTTTCATTATGGTTCTGATTGACATGGAAGGAGAAAAAAATGGACAGGTTGACTACATATAGAAACTAGCATGTACCTCCACTATTTTAAGAAACTAAGAAATATCCTTATTTTTGTACGGAACATTTATAAAACTAAGAAATACCCCGAGATTTTGATTGTTTTATAAAATAAAAAAAAAACGAGGGCATCTTTTAATTTTTTTAAAATAATGGATATGAAATATCCCTTTGATTATTGTACTCCAGTCCTCCCATTGATTATAATAGCCACTTCTCTTAACCCCACAAGAGGACCTCTTGTATAGTTAATGTACTCAAGTCCTCCTTTTTAGACATTCCATCCTTTATGTTTGCAAGAATGTCACCCTCTAGAAAAGAGTTCACAGAAAGGAATGTCAAAAGCTATTATTGCTTCTATCATTTAATGATGATTTCCCTTCCCTTGCCTCTTTTGCTCCCTGATAGTATGCCTAGCTCTTTTAGATATATCATTTGCTACCTTTAGGCCTCGTTTGGTTCACGGATTCAGGGAATCCGGAAAGGAAACTTGTTCCTTTCCTTTGTTTGGTAGCCACAAATTTGGGAAACACTTTCCTGACATGGGAGAAAATAGGAGGGAAAATGGTTCCTCTCATGACCCATGGGATTCATTTTCCCTCCTCCTTTCCCAACATTAGTTACCAAACATTATGACAAAAGTAGCCTTGATTTATTACCTATTTTACCAATTAACTCTTCATTATAATTATGTTGACATTGGATATTGTTGGAACAATGATATATTTTTTCTTTCCTTTCCTACACCAACCAAACATAGGAAAAAAAATTTGATAGGAATTCTACTTTCCCTTCCCTATGGAAAATACATGGGAATCGATTTCCTTTTCGTGAACCAAACGAGGCCTTAGAGGATAGGGTGAATGTTCCGTTATCATTTGCTACCTTTAGAAGGTAGGGTGAACGTTCCGTTATCATTTGCTACCTTTAGGCCTCGTTTGGTTCGCGGATTAATGAAAGGAAAAGGAAATCAATTACTTGGCATTTTCTTTCCTTTGGAAAATTATAATTCTCATAAATTTTTCTTTCCGATGTTTCGAAATGCCAAGGAATTTGGAAAGGAAAGTGAATACTTCAATGTGGAAAAGTGATTTCTTGCTTAGATGGATGGAATCACTTTCCTCCTAATTTTTCTTACATTGGGAATCATTTTCCTTTCCTCCTCAATTCATTTGGCATCCAAACATAGGAAAGTAATCACTTTCCTTTCCCAAAGGAATCACAATGCAGCGTGCCAACCTTCATATCACTCTGTTACAGACCTACAACCTAGCAAAGCTTGTTGAAATGTATCTCATTTCCGATTGAGCCCTCAAAAGAGGGTGACAATGGAGCTGGTAATTTAGTCCCACGTCGGGTAGGAGGTGAGATCATGGGGTGTAGATAATTGAAATTGGTTCAGACCTTACATGAGAATTCTTTTCTATGACATATGAGACCCATTCAATATCATACCTCGTGAGCCAACTTCGGTTCGGATCACACCGCATTCCCAACAAATTAGACAATACGAATATTTTTCTAAAGGTATGGGGGCAAAGTCTGCATTTTTTGTTAATTTTTTCTACCAGCCTCGCTTTGTATATTCAGAACCTATCTTGTCCCCGTCTCGTACCCAAGTTTCTCATCCGGGCACTGCTACTCCATCGGCGGATGCTTCCCGCAGCGAACTAATGCGTTCAGGGCGGTCGGCATGAGTGCTTCGACGTTGAGAAGCTTGGCCCTCATTACGGCACACATGCAGAGCGCCGACTCAAGGTCGGATGTAGTGCCCCGTCCCGCTCAGTCAATCGGAGGAATCAAAACGCCGACGGCGTTCGGACTTAGTCTTGCAACGGCTGCTCGAAGACATTGCTCGGTCGAGGCGACCGCTCGCTCAGGTGGGGTAGTTTCGGTGAACTTGTCTCATCTTAGCCTTCACATAATAAATCACATGTTTTCAACTTGCACAAGTAGGCTTGATAATAAAAGAGACGAATTCACATAGCTAAAGGAAATAATATCCCGACGGGTCAAATTGAGTTAGAATATGAAAAGGTCCAACGGTCGGCTTAGAGTTGGTGCACGACGTGCTTTGAAAATGACACTCGATCCTTCGTCCCGTGGTTTGGAAGAAGGAAAGTTGGTTGAGTAGGCGAAGTCATGAATCGGAGCCTAAGTCATAGGCGTCGCCCGCATGAATGCTTCATAAAGCATGCACGGTCCTATCGTCCAAGGCTTGGCATAGCCTTGGCTTGCCCCATGAGTTAAGTGCGTTGCACGACTTATGATATAAGTCTAGGCACCCAAATGACTTGGTCGTTCAGAAGTCGAACGCATGCGCGGCACGTTTCCGCAATGCGAGGCTTGACGCAGCCTTTGCTCATCGAGTCGTCGTACATTTAAGTTAGGCAAGTTAGGTTAAGCTATCGGAGTGGTAGCAAGCACGGTCCTACGAGTTCTACGGCTGGGTATAACCACAAAAGTCTTACGGTCTCAAGGCCCGTCATATAAAGTATGACTTGGGCGATAGCGTCGCGTAGAACGTAAGTCGATTTAAGGCACGATGCACGGACTTAGTGTTTAAGGCATGAACCACGGTTGATTTAATGAGTTTTGGAGAAAGGACTATCGAAAGGCATTGAGTTGAATGAAATGATATGGTAACATGGAAAGAATGCTCGCGACCGTGGGTCGGCGAGGGGTCTCAAGGATATATGGAAAGAAAGCTCGCGACCGTGGGTCGTCGAGGGGTCTCAAATGATAGAAGTCTTGAGATTGGTTTGAAAGAGATGGTAACATTGGATGAGGAATGACTGTGTGAGACGTCAGTTTGTGTCGGATCTTGCATGGTTATTGGACAACTTGTCGACAAGGAGGAGTTTCCACGAGCGGCAACCCTGGGCGCCATGGGACCGCGTCGTTCCGGGGAAAACAGGTATAGCCGTAGCTGGACGAACCGCTCGGGTCATTCGGAAACTTTCAGCGGGGCTAGCTACTTGCGCTGAAAGGGTCGCCGAATGGCAAGGCTATAGTCCAGGATAGCTTGTGATGTTAGTGACCAATTCATATAGATGGGTCGGCACGGACGGCAATCCGCGTGTGTGCCTTTGGATTGAGTCAGTTAAATGTGTGTACAGTTAGAACACAAGGTTTGGTCATAAGAATTGGCATCAACATAGGCGACGTGCTTCGGTACGAGATGCGGTGTCGGGTCTTAAGTTGTTGGCATATAAGTTGCATAAGTTGGTTTGAGTCATCTTGAGTTTAAGTCAGAAAACGTCGTAAGGCAAAGTTGGTCAAGTGATACTTAGTCCAGAAGTCTTGATTGGGTCTGTTGGTTATCAAAGTAGCGAAGGGCCGCGAGGCGGCGATATGATTGAGTCTTATTTGAGTTGCGAGGTACGGCCTCAGCAAGGGTTTGAAGCACGGTCATACGAAAATGGAGCCTCATCGCGTAGTTGCGTCTCTAATTTTGGCCGTAAGGCAAACACGACTTGATAGGTTAACGTTGTTGGCACGGGAAGGGTCTAGAGGCAAAGTATGAGTTAACGTTGAATGTTGCAAGCACGGGATGGTCTAAAGACACAAAATAGGCAAGACGTCGGTCATAAAACTTATCTTAAGGCAAGAATAGAAAGACAATTGATAAGAAGGGACTATGTTGCACAAAGTAAATCAAACGTGTTGGTTTTGTATGGGTGGGCGAGGAGCTCATTCCACCAGTACAGATGAGTACTGACACCCACATAGTTTTCATGTGCAGGCATAGGTAGAAGCTCGTGGCGCGAAGCTCGCTTGGATGCGTCGAGGCACGGAGTTCCTTGGCGATTCGAAGCATACGGCCGTATGGAGTAAAGACTTATACGGGACATAATGTATGGACGTCGCCTTCCGAAGCTTCCGCTGGTGCAAGACTTGTATTGAGAGATGAGAGAGAGCTGAGTGACTTGTAATGAGAGATGAGAGAGAGCTGAGTGACTTGTAGTGTGAGATGAGTGAGCTTGAGAGACTTGTAATCTTGGCCTTGCGTCCCATTGTAACCTTTATTTCAATATCAATAAAGAGCTTCTTTTGCATAACTTGTGTTTTGTTCTAATTTTCGCTGCTATTATTCAATGTCTCTGCTGGAGACTTCTGTGAGACGACCCCGTCGCAGCCGCTGAAATCGGCCGTTATGGAACCCGTCTTGCACGAGCGCAATCTAGGCTCGTGCGGCATCACGCCTTAGCGAGGACGATCGCTCCTACGGGAGCGGGGCGTGACATCGGACAACCCCGCAAGCGTCGTGCAACATGCCTCGGTCGTCCCCCTTGCGATTTTGCCGTGCACTATTGGGAACGCGGTGTGACCCGAACCGGAGTTGGTCCATAAGGTGCGATAATGAATTGAGCCCATATGCCTTAAAAAGAGAATTCTCATGTAAGGCCTGAACCAATCCCAATTATCTACACCACATGATCCCACCTCCTAACCGATGTGGGACTAAATTACCAACTTCATTGTCACCCCCCATTTGAGCGCTCAACCGAAAACGAGATATAATCCAACAATCTCCACCTTAGCTCGTTTCCGCTAGCCGAATAACCTTAGCACCTTTCTACATTTGTCCTTTCCCGCTAGCCGAACAACCTTAGCACCCTTGTTACCTTTTGTTCGTTCCCGCCAGCCAAATAATCTTAGCACTTCTTGCAACCTTTTTATTCGTTCCTGCCAGCCGAGCACCCAGGAGATCCAACATTTTGTCATCTCTATCCGTTCGACCACAGAACCAAACTGACACGTCCATCCACACCACCATTGTGTGCCAACCACAAGTCTTGCTCCACCCGCCCAAACTAGTCCCGTAACCATAGGCTATGATACCACTTGTTGGGCGCGCAGTGTGACTCGAGCTGGAGTTGGTCCATGAGGTGCGGTATTGAATTGGGCCCATATGCCTTAAAAGAGAATTCTCATATAAGGTCTGAACCAATCCCAATTATCTACACCACATGAACCCACCTCCTAACCGATATGGGGCTAAATTATCAACTCCATTATCAACCCCCATTTGAACACTCAACCGGAAACGAGGTACAACCCAACATGCACCAGGTCGACACAGGGGACAAGCCCGAGCGTGTGACCGGACACCGCACGGATGACGAGGAGGAGCAAGGACGGAGGAGGAGAGAGACGATCAGAGTTGAACGTAGCTCATTTTCATGCAGTGTTATGGTTATGTCTGGTTAGGAAGGAAGGGGATTTGTGCATGTTTGGTTTATGAAGAGAGAGATGTATGTCTGTATATGTAATGCATATCTCGTGTGGGTGGTAGTGTCTATAGTGTGAGCTTGCTTGTCCTTACTATCAAGGGTTGTAATCTTTGTCATCATCTCCAACGGTTCCAAGCTAATGGGGTAGTACTTGCGGCAAGTGTTTAACTCCACTATACTTTACTATAATAACTAGCATTCGCAATAACTGTTAACTCTAGAAAACTGCTGAAGTAGTAGCACTTGCAGTCAATGACATGCCAAAACGGAGTTAGAAACTTGCTGCAAGTGATGTTGCACTACAATCTCATTAGTTGCGGCCACCAAACCACCAGTGAGTAAATGGGTTTCTAGACCACTTATAATAGAGTGAATCCTTACACTTATGAGAACACATTTTCGAAGTTCATCAAACATTCATAGGTAAAATATTTGATTTTGGAGTTAATCAAACAAAGAAATTTTATTTATAGCTAAAATCAATAACAGAATACAGATTTCAAATTCAGAGACCGGAAGAAACTTCAAATTTTGACCTATAATAAAAGATTGATCCCTCTGGCTTGATTAGTTGGCATAAAAGTGAATAAAAGGTGAAATAATAGTGTTTAGCCAAAAATTCAAGCTTATATATAACATGTAAAGGTGACCCCAAAATAACACCATTGTGATTGTAATAATAGGACATAACCTAGCAAGTATGAGAAAACTATTATAGAAAGGAATTAATAGAACCTGATGTACTATTTTAACTGGAAGATGATAATGGAGAAATGATATGTCACTCATGTGCCAAACACCATACCTTCAAATTCACAGTGCTCAAAAACTTGAACTTCACTTATTATCATTATCATAAGAATGGGCTTACCATCAATAATAATATAAGAGTTGTAAAATAAATCAAGGTTCGCAGTATCTGAATTGGATCCTTCCTATGAGTATCGGTATCAACAGTATCTGTGGTTTTGGATCCGAGTATCAGCTTTTTTTAATATCAGAAAGCAAGTAATTATTAATAAATTATTCAAATCAATTTTAGGAATTTTTTTTTATACAATTAGGCATAATTTTGAGTATTTTTTGTGTTGTTTCTTAATAATTTTGAAATTAAATGAAATAGTAGTCATCATTTTCGATTGGTTTACTTGCGATAGATAAGTTTTCTCATTTTACATACTTTTACACTCTTGCCGGTTGGTCTTTTCCATTCAATTTGCTTTACCGAATTGACTGAAAAAGAGACCCACAATGTCGGTATCGGTTAGTATCACTATTGGCCGGTATCGGATAGGGACATTGCCAAATCATATCGATATCGGTCATATTGCATCGGTATCGGTTGATACTGCAAACTATCAAATAAATCACCAACCGAAGTATTTACAATTTGTATGAATTTGAAACTTCCATATCCTTCTAAATGAACCCTTGAAACACCCACCAGTGCTCAACTTTCTCCATTCAGAAGAATTTATAGTTCCTTGGATAGCCATATCAAACAATTGTTTCCAGTTTCAGATGAAAAAGAAGACATATCCCAAGATACATCCTTCAGTATAGTTACCTTACTTAACAGTACTATCAATATATATACATATATGATATCTATTAAACCCTTCATAATATGCAATACTATATTCAAAATATAAATATCGTATTCGAATCAAAGGTTACAAATCTTTCTAGTGACACAAATATAGATAGCATTATATATTAGGTATTATAGCTTTAATATTAAGCATGTACTCTTGCAGTTATTTATATACTGCTAAAAAACATTGCAATAGTTTTGACAAGTATAGCTTTCAAAACCAGCTTCATGATAGATACAGATACAGTTGCGTGAAATCTAGGCTGGGCACTTGAAATCGGAGGGTACATGCTTCCCACAATCAACCAACACCTGCAGAGCTATGGGCAGCAGGATATTGATATTAAGAAGCTTGAGCTTTATGGTGGTGCACAAGCAAAGTGCGGCGTCGAGGTCGGCCAGGCCGGAGATCACCGGGCAGCATTCCTTGTCCGCCTCCCCGCCGCCGAGCAACGCGTGCAGGAGGCCGTCCAGCACGTCGACGCACGCGTCGAGCTTGAGGATGTCTATGGGGCAACCGGATGATGGCGGCGGTGCCTTTGGGGGAGTGGGAGCCTTTGGCGGCGGCTTTGGGGGTGAAGGCGGTGTAGGGGGCGGCTTTACCTTGGGTGGTGGAGGGCATGGCTTTACCTTGGGTGGTGGTGGTGGGGTTTTTGGAGTTGGGCATGTTGAGCAAGCAAGGGAACTTGCAAGGAGGGATGACAAGCTTAGGATTAGGAGGATGGGGAGTAGAGTAGTATGGCTCCTCATCATGTTTGTTACTAAGCAAGCAAGAATACTTAGTGTAGTGTAGGGAATTAAAGGGTGGTGGTAGAATACTTGAATGTAGGGCTTCCTTTTATAGAGGGAGGGAGGGAGGGAGGGACATGCTTGTGCTTGTGCTTGTAAGACTTTAAGCTCAACAACCCCACACCAAAGTCACAGGATTTTGTCCCTTGTATAATAAGTGTATAGTGTGCATGCATGAACCACCTACAGCAATAGCAAGTTGCTCTTGATTCTTTTCAGATAACTGTTGATCAAATTGTACTAGTTATATTATATTGACAATTTTGCAAGCAATCCCTCGAAGCAAATAATTCAGACTCAATCTGGACAACAAACAAAAGTAATTAAATCATCCCTAGTCCCATGGCCCTCTTTGAAATATACACAAATTTCCTTTAGTAATTGGAGTACTAGTATTAAACCATGCTAACCATTTATTGGAGTTCTGAAGTTGATTTATGAAAGGATTAGAATGCGCCTTAATTTTATTTTGATTGTGCATGCAAAAAAAAAAAATTCTATACCTATGATGTCATACAAAAACTTTTTTTTATCACAATTAAGGTTTATCGGATCTGTAGAGAATAATTGTTGTGTATTTTATTGATTGGCTACTCTACTACTTATAGGGAGTCTAGCTCCTCTGCATACTACATTTTTCAATGTGGGACTAAGTCCCTTATTAGTTCTCAACACTCCCCCTCAAGATGGACGATAGATATTAATCATTCCCATCTTGTTACATAGCTTCGACAGACTTAATGAACTAAGACCCTTAGTCAGACAGTCTGCCACTTGTTCTTCTGAGCGAACATGATCAATCTTCAGTATCCCTTGTTCCAGCTTCTCTTTGATGAAGAATCGATCGATCTCGATGTGCTTCGTTCTGTCGTGCTGAACTGGATTGTTAGATATACTTATTGCAGCTTGACTATCGCTCAGAAGACGTAACGGTGCTCCCTTGTCCAGCTTCAACTCTGCCAGCAACGCTTTCACCCACAGCAACTCTGACATTCCCAAAGTCATTGCTCTGTATTCTGCTTCAGTTGTAGACCGTGCTACCACTGACTGTTTCTTGCTTCTCCATGAGACCAAGTTTCCTCCTACAAAGACATAATATCCCGTGGTAGTCCTTCTATCGTCTATGCAGCTCGTCCAGTCTGCATCACAGTATCCCTCAACTTCTATATATCCATTCTTCTTGAACCATAGCCCTTTCTCCGGCGTCCCTTTCAGATATCTCAAGATCTGAAACACCGCATCCATATGACCCGTTCTTGGATCATGCATGTAGAGACTTACTACACTCACCGCAAATGAGATATCAGGGCGAGTGTACCCCAGATAAATCAATCTCCCTACAAGTCGTTGATATCTTTCACGATCAACTGGCTCTCCTGCTTCTGCTCCCAACTTGCACTTCTGGTCAATTGGAGTGACTGCTGCTTTGCATCCCAGCATCCCTGTCTCCTTCAGCAGATCTAGTGCGTATTTTCTCTGTGAGAGAACAGTTTTTTGTTCGCTTTCACACACCTCGATACCTAGAAAGTACCTCATCGCTCCTAAATCCTTCACCTCAAACTCCTTCGCGAGTTTTGACTTTAGCTTAGCGATCTCGACTTCATCATTACCTGTGATTACTATATCATCCACGTATACAGCAAGTATAGTGATGTGACCTCTTGCATGCTGAAGAAAGACCGTATGATCTGCATTTGCTTGATGGTATTCCATGCCTGTAACAGCCTTTCTGAATCTGTCAAACTAGGCTCGAGGAGATTGCTTGAGTCCATATAGCGACTTCTTTAGTTTGCACACTTTTTCATGCGATGTCTCTCCGTCTGATTCTGTAGCGTAGCACCCTGGCGGGAGTTCCATGTACACTTATTCTTGTAGGTCCCCATGGAGAAAGGCATTCTTCACATCTAACTGGTATAGCTTCCACCCATAGTTTGCTGCAATGGAGACCAGAGTTCTTACGGTGCTCATTTTCGCTATTGGAGCAAACGTCTCATCATATCGATGCCATATTATTGTGTGCATCCTTTTGCAACCAACCTTGCCTTGTATCTTTCCACTTTTCTTTCTGACGTCTTCTTTACTGTGTACACCCATTTGCATCCCACAGTTTTCTTCCCTTTGGGTAATGGAACCAGCTCCTACGTCTTATTTTTCTCCAGTGCCCCAAGTTCTTCCATCATTGCAGCTTTCCACCTTGGATCTTTCTTTGCTTCCTGCCAACTTTTGGGCAACGAAGTAGAGTCTAATGATGCAATAAAGGCTCGATAATTCGAAGAAATGTTAGAATAAGACAGGTAGTTGGCAATATCATGTTCATAATCATCAAAACGACTAGGAGCCTTACTCGTATTGATGCGAGAAGATCTCCTTAAGGGAGCAATAGGTGGTGGAGAGATCATACCATCAGAGTCAGAGAGATCCGCATCAGAATTAGATTGATTCAGTGTGGGGGCAACATCTTCAAGAGTTGGAGCAGGAGTAGACGAGGGACTTGGTACAGTAGGCACAGGACACGGTACAGGCACAGTACTGGACTTTTGTTGTCTCCTTCTATAGATTTGGAGCTCCTTTTCCATTGTCTGCTGCTCCCCCTGTTTAACATATGTATCTTCTTCATCTTCTGTATCGGAGTCACTGCTTTCTTCCCCTTTCGTCCAGTTTTCCACGGCCGGGCATGGGACCGATCCGACCACCATAGATGGGCTTATTTTCTCCCCCTCACATCTAACATCCTCTGTGTTAGGTGTGTCACCAAACGCTGAACCATCATCCGAACCATAATATGGTTCCAGTTCTCTGAATGTAACGTCCATGCTTACAAAAATCTTCCGCTCAACTGGGCTCCAACATGCGTATCCCTTCTGAGTTGCCGTGTACCCGACAAAGACACATTTAACCGCTCTAGGATCCAGTTTGTCAACTCCTGGCCTATTATCTTGGATAAAACATACACACCCAAATACTTTCGGTGGAACAGTATACGTGGTTGCACCAGTAAGCATCTCCAACGGTGTCTTCCAGTCCAATACCTGAGATGGCATCTTGTTGATGAGATAAGAGGCCGTTAACACCGCCTGCCCCCTATAAGTGTTTCGGGACATTCATAGCCAGCATCATCGTCCGTGCGATCTCCAGTAGGTGTCTGTTCTTCCATTCGGCCACACCATTTTGTGCCGGTGTATAGGCACATGAAGTTTGGTGTAGTATTCCATAAGTGGATAAATACTCAGCAACCTTCTTATTTGTATACTCCGTCCCATTGTCAGACCGTAAGCACTTAATTTTGGTGCCATATTGTGTTTCTACCCGGCGATGAAAGTCTCGAAACGCCTCAAAGACATCACTTTTATTCTTCATAAGGTAGACCCATGTCACGCGAGTATAACAATCAATAAAAGTGACGAACCATCAAAAATCGTTAATATCGGTTGTAGGACAAGGGCCCCATAAGTCCGAATGTATCATATCAAATACAACTGAACTTCTACTTCCTGAACTCACATACGTGCTTCTGGTATGTTTACCCAACTCACATGCATTACAAATTAACTTCTCTTTGTTAGCCCTTTGGTATAAGGATGGATACATTCGACTAATAATTTTAAAAGAAGAATGACCGACACGCTGGTGGTGGAGTAGCAATTCATCTTCTACACTGCGCCGTGAATCTTCCGGTGGTGTATCTGCTACTAGAGATGCCAATGCTTTGTCCAGTCCAATCATGTCCAAGTACCACAGCCCCTTATGCCATGTGCCAATCCCTAGTCGTCATCTTGTCCCCTTCTCCTGAAAAGTCACCGTAGGAATGTCAAAGAAAACAGTACAGTTAAGATCAAGAATAATGGCACTAATAGAAAGAAGATTGACAGAAAAAGACGGAGCATGTAAGACATTGGTGAGAGTGAGAGAAGGGGTGCATGCGACAGTGCCTTTACCCATGACAGGGCTGGAGTTACCATCAGCAGTCTGAATGCTCTCCGGCATCGGTAGGTGAGTATAGTCCTGGAACTCACCGTAGGACCCCGTGACATGGCGAGATGCCCCAGAGTCCATAATTCAACCTGGTTGGTGGACAGCTGGTGCAAGAGCACACGCAGGAATACCTGTGCTGATTTGGACAAAGCAAGTGATGTGATCCCCCGAGGTAGATGACGTCCCATGACTACCGTCCGAACCCAGCTTCGTGCTGCGTAACCTCGCGAGGAACTCCTTCTCAAGAGGGGTTAACTCAGCCAGGTGATTTTCTTCTCCTTCCTCTGCCAGATTAGCTTTGTATCCTCCAGAATAATTTTTTCTTCTACCAGCATAACCGTCTCTACTACCTCGACGTCCTCCGCGGCCCCGTCCACGATCACTCGACTGACTTTGCAGGAGTTTTGGACAAAATCTGATGTAATGCCCTGAGTCACCACTGTTGTGACAAATACCGGCCACAGAGGGAGGCTGATTGAAGGCGGCAAGGGCAGACTTGTCAACAGCGGCTTGCTCCCCCTGGAAATAGCCCTTGTTGGACATCAACTTCAATCGAGCCTCTTCTTGTGCCATGGCAACTATGGTTTCATCTAAGGTTGGAAGCATGGGCTGTGCTAGGAGTAGATTCCTTCTATGCTCAAACACAGGGTTAAGACCCTTCAAGAACTTCATCATCCGTTGTCGCGAAATATAATCCAAGAACTTTTGGAAATGTTTCGCAAATGCTGGTTCGACTTGTGCATCTTCCATCCCAAGAGGATCATAGTGATCCAGATCAGACCAGTACTTCTTCAACAGTACTGCATACTCAGAGATGGTACGGTCGTCCTGGACCACCCTATCAAGTTCATCCTGCAGTTGGAAGACCCGCATAGGATTGCCTGAGCCTGAGTACATATCCTTCAAAGTCCGCCATATATCAGCAGCAGCCTCCATCGCCTCTATATTGCCCGACACCTGGTCGGTCAAGGAGGCTGTCATCATCCAGCCACAACATTGTTGACAATCTCCCAAATAGCAAACTCCTTTGAGGAGGGATCATATGGCGCCTTGGTTTGGCCATTGACGTAGCCAACCAAGCCTCGTCCCTTCAGCGTCCGCATTGCCTGCCGTGATCATTTTAAGTAGTTGGACGTTCCTTCCAACTTCGTCTCCAGCTTGTCCAGCTTCCCCATTTTGTAGGGTGACGGATCCACATTAGTATGGATCACACGTGGGGTTGTCTCGGTTAATCTCTTTGATAAAATATCATCAACCAAGGCCTTCATCTCTTCTGCTGTCAGTTTACCACTGATCGAATCCATGGCGTCTTCAACTGTGATTCATCGTCGTCGTCGTCGTCGTCGTCTTTATGTAAAGTCTTCAACAACGACCATACGAATGTGCTGTTAACGTGGCCAACACCGGCGCGCGCATGTAGATCCTAATTTGCAGATCGAGAACGGAAAAACAAAAAAGCATTTTGTAATTCTGGAGGGCGTGATCTAGGTACAGATGGTGCAAATAAAGCATTTGACGTCCATCCATCTTTGAATAACCGCTCACATAATCTCTCTCGCAAATTAGGGTTTTTTTCGTGTTGAAAAAAAGGGGGGTCGGCAGCAGTTGGGGTCGGAAGAGGGGGGCGTCGGCGGGGGAGGGGGGGACAGCAGCAGGGGGTTCGTCGTCGGCAGCAGGGGGCGTCGGGGCAGCAGGGGGGTCGTCGACGGCAGCAGGGGGGCGTCGGACGGGGCAGGGGGGGGCGTCGGGGGGGGGGGGGCAGGGGGTTCGACGGCAGGGGGGTTCGGCGGCAGGGAGGGCTGCCGGGGGCAGCAGGGGGGGTTCGGCGGCGGGGGGGGGGGGGGGGGGGGGGGGGGGGGGGGGAGGGGGGCTGTAGTGCCCCGTCCCGCAAAATCAATCGGAGGAATCGAAACGCCGACGGCGTTCGGCCTTAGCCTTGCAACGGCTTGCTCGGAGACATCGCTCAGGTGGGGTAGTTTCGGTGAACTCTCCTCATCTTGGCCTTCACATAATAAATCGTGTTTTCAACTTGCACAAGTTAGGCTTGATAATAAAAGCTACGCATCCACATAGCTAAGGGAATAATCCCGACGGTTTGAATCGAGTTAGAACATGGAAAACGTCCCACGGTCGGCTTAGAGTTGGTGCACGGCGTGCTTTAAAAATGACACTTGGTCCTTTGTCCCGTGGCTTGGGAGAAGGAAAGTTGGTCTTCGGTGCAAAAGCTGAGAGTTAGCCTAAGTCATAGGCGTCGCCCGCACAAATGCTAGCTAAAGCATGCACGGTCCTGTCCCGCAAGGCTTGGCATAGCCTTTGCTCGTCCCTTGGGTTATGTTGTAGGCTTGAGAGGGTTAGGCAAGTTATGCCGGTCGACCTAAGTGATTCTACGTGCTGTCCCGCTCATTCTGCGGTTGTCAAGATAAATAGTCCCACGACCCCAAGGCCCATCATATGAAGTATGACTTGGGCGATAGCATTGCGTAGAACACGAGTCGGTTTAGAGGCACGAGCCACGGTTGGTTTATTGGAAAGTTAGCCACGGTCTATGGCATTTAAGGAACACGTTTGGTTGAAGTTAAGTTGGAAGGCTACGTAGTAGTCGTTCCCTCGAGTTCAAAGAAGTTCGAGGCGGTCCCTCGGTTGGGAGTCTCGCGTTCCTATCCACGTTAAGTAGTTCGAGGCGGTCCCTCGGTTGGGAGTCTCGCGTTTCTATCCACGTTAAGTAGTTCGAGGCGGTCCCTCGGTCGGGAGTCTCGCGTTCCTATCCACGTTGAGAAGTATGAAACGGTCCAGAAATGAGGAAGTGGGTCGAGTCTGCATGGTCATTGGACAACTTGTGTACCGGTGCACAAGGGTTTTGATTTTGTTCCTCAGACAGTTGCCGCGGCCACGGGACTGATCTGGCCTAGGAGGAACACGTGCCTACGGGACCCTTGGACGGGGTGCGACCTACCCAAGGGGTGCGCCGTAGAGCGGGTATTAGGGGAAATTCGGCGAGTTCGCGCCTCGTTATATACGAACGTACCCTAATATCCAATGGAGGTCCAATATAGCTTGTCGTGCTAGTGACCAAGTTCATATAGATGTTGGCATGGCGGCGACAATCCGCGAGTGTGCCTTTGGATTTAGTCGAGTATTGAGTGCGCTATATCAAGGAGTCGAGTTGAAGGCGTGTGTACAAAGTTAAAAACATAATGTTGGGCCTAAGATTGGGTATCAACGTAGGCGTTGTGCTTCGGCACGAGTTGTGGCATCGTGTGTAAAGTCGAGAAGGGCCGTAGGGCAAGTTGGTTGAAAGTTATGTCGAGTTGCTGGGCACGACCTCAAAATAAGAGGCACGGCCGCGTTGTCACAAGACAAGTCTGAGTCGATATGTTGACGTTGTAAGAAAACGACAAGGTTTCGAGACTTGAGGATAAGGATGTTATCAGTACGATAGCACGGTCACACGGAAATGAAGTCTATCGTGTAGTTGCGTCCCCGATTTTGGCCGTAAGACAAACACGACTTGATAGGTTAACGTTGTTGGCACGAGGAGTGGTCTAGATAGAAAGTATGAGTTAACGTTGACATTACAAGCACGGGATGGTTCTGATACACAAGTTGCGCCAAGGCGCCGGTCCTAAAACTGATCCTAAGGCAAGACTAGAAAGACAATCGAAAAAGGGATTTAAGCTGCACAAAGTAAATGAACGTGTAGATTTTGTATGGGTGGGTGAGGAGCTCACTCCACCAGTACAGTGGTACTGACACCCACACAGTGTTTCATGTGCAGGCACAGGTAGAAGCTCGTGGCGCGGAGCTCGCTTGGATGCGTCGAGGCACGGAGTTCCTTGGCGATTCGAAGCGTGCAGACGCGTGGATTAAAGACTTATACAGGACATAATGTATGGACATCACCTTCCGAAGCTTCCGCTGGCTCAAGCATTATAATCGAGAGATGAGAGAGAGCAGAGTGACTTGTAAATGAGAGAAAAGTGAGCACGAGAGATATTGTAATTTGGCCTTGCGCCCACAAAATGTAATCTTGTATTCAATATCAATAAAGAGATCCTTTTGAATGACTTGTGTTCATGTGTTCTTCTTTAAATTCTGCTACAATGTATTCAATGCTTCTGCTTGGGACTTCTGTGCGACGACCCCGTCGCCGCCGATGAAATCGGCCGTTATGGAATTGCCTTGCACGAGCGCAATCTAGGCTCGTGCGGCATCACGCCTTAGCGAGGACGATCGCTCCTACGGGAGCGGGGCGTGACATAATGGTATCAGAGCACGGCTTTACGTCCTTGGACCGTCGATTGAATTCTTTAACTTCGATGTTTCCGCAAAACTCTGTTGCTTCCGCAAGTTGTTATCGTTGGTGCGCTCTCTCTCAGATGTCCCTCGGCATGTCCATACAATAAGTCTAAATATTTTTGAAAGCTCGTACAAGCGTTTAATCTAACGCATCGGTAGGCCGTTGCCAAATGCGTCGATAGGGCCTTTGTGCCGAACGTTGCAAACTTGACTCGATAGAAAACATGTGCTAATGTTAGCAAAGTCGCACGTATGCCCGAATAGTCCAACGTCGACAATAGCAAGTCGCGTGCGTGCCTAATTAGGCCAACGTCGACCTTAGCAATTGAGCGTGCAAACTCGGAATGTAGTCCGCACGGGATAGCCATGCGCACGGCCTTTTGGCTAAGTTGTGTTTCGCGTCGCGCACCTCGACCCTTGGTGCAAACGAATCGCGAGCGATATCAAGTACCGCTCGGTCGGGAACGAAGATATACTTAGAGTGTCTATCGATAGGAACGCTATCGGACTAACGCTTAGGCGTACACGGAGGATTGATTTGGATTTCGAGGAAATAGTACGAACGACTTAGTGTGTCGATACGACGCGAGCGACTACACTAGTGATTCGTCGAACGAATCTGAAGGAAGTCTTAGCGAATGACGCGAATGTGATTGAGGACTGGATCGTATGGCTTGAATTCGAGTGGTGTATGTGATAGGTTCGAAGATGAATAAGAATGAGTGTCGACGACAAGTTGAGTGGCTCGAATCCGAGTGGTGTATGGTTTGACTTGGAAATTGTTCGAGTGAATATTGAGGATTACGAGTATGTCGGCGAGGCGATGCGATCGCACAAAGCCTTAGAACGCGTCACGCTTAGTTGGTCGTGACTTCGAATGTTCCGAACGAGCATCTCGTTCGGACAACTTGTGAATGAGCAACGCGAATTAGAAAACGATTCGGAACGATGAATAAAAATGAATGGTCTTGATCGAGGAAACATAGAGGATCGCGCGTGCGATATCGGATTGATGCAAATGAAATGTGACTTGAGTTTTGAATAACGATCTTGAAACGAGCTTGAGGAAAAGCGACTGAACTTGATCTTGAGTATTGAGAAAATTGTGGAATATCCAACTCGGACAACCGCATCAACGCACGACTCGAAATTGGTTGCAAAGGAAGATCGTCAGGTTACGCATATCGTCGATGGTATTGAGGCGTATCAAAGATCGATATGCGATAACTCAGGGGTACTCTGACTCGGCAAATGATGATCGTGCAAATGTCATTGTTCCGATGGATGCTATAATCGGGATGTTAAAGGGTGTCGAGGAAAAGATAGACTTGGCTCGAGGATTTTCCAAGTTGAACGAATGACGATCGAACTTAGCTTGGATGGAAACTGGAATGTTTGGATTCGCTTAGGCGATAACCACAACGTTGACGTTCTTGTCTTATGCGAGCGCTACTCCAGCCTCGCACATGCGTCACGCCGATTTAGGCGATCACTCTGCGTGAGCGCTGGTATGGTGATTCATACAGCGGGAGTGGTCGAACTTGCACGGTGCGACAATTTGTGCTTCGACTTATGGTTTGACGCGAAGATGGACTCGAGATTGAATTGGTGTGCTTGTCGATTGAACTTGAGGATTGAGTAGGTCCAATCCGTGTATCGAAAATGAATGAGTCTAAACTCAAACAAGAGTTACGCCCCGATGAGAATGATTATTCCGCGGGAGCGTCGCATGGTGATTCATGAACCACCGCGTATTATCGGACTTGCGTGAGATTGGGGCGCAACGTATTGTCGAGCTTGATGACCTCTTGATCGAATACATGAATTGGTTAGAATTGGTGATTGAACGAATTTGAATTCTGCACAACGAACGCATTAATGCAAATTAGGTGATCGTGCTCGATGTTTAGAAATCTGAGTGACGCGAGCTTGGGTAGAAAACCCCGTATGATCGACTTTGGTTTGACCCTAGGATTGGGGTCAGTGTTGGCATTATGGTTGGGGAACTATAATTCCAATCCTGACATTGACTTAGCCTCGCAAAGATTGGCCTAGCGGTTAGGCGAGACGCCCTGTTTCAAGTGTTAGCAATCGGAAGGATTGATCTTGAGGATTGGAATGGATAGATAGCGTGGATAACGAATATAGGAAACCCTGCTCACGAGACTCGGCTGACATGCATATATTTCAGGGACGCTTGGGTATGTGCACGATGCGACTCGAGTGAGAATGACAAATTTTCTATCATACGGCTTGGCTGAATGTAGGTATTCTGAGGACGCTTGGAATGCATGCACGATCCAGCCAAGTGATACGACGAGTTCAAGCAAGGCTTGAAAGATGGAAGTGTATCGAGATCTTGAAATCGTGTTAAGGGAAGGATTGATAATAGTGCGAGCGTGGCTCAGAATCGAAGGAACGCGTAGGCGAAATGTGTACGATTAAGTCTTGGCCATAGAAATGGTAGGATGACTTGCCTTCAGGAAAGTCTCGAGGACGAGACTTGTTCTGAGTGGTGTATGATGTAGTGCCCCGTCCCGCAAAATCAATCGGAGGAATCGAAACGTCGACGGCGTTCGGCCTTAGCCTTGCAACGGCTTGCTCGGAGACATCGCTCAGGTGGGGTAGTTTCGGTGAACTCTCCTCATCTTGGCCTTCACATAATAAATCGTGTTTTCAACTTGCACAATTTAGGCTTGATAATAAAAGCTACGCATCCACATAGCTAAGGGAATAATCCCGACGGTTTGAATCGAGTTAGAACATGGAAAACGTCCCACGTTCGGCTTAGAGTTGGTGCACGGCGTGCTTTGAAAATGACACTCGGTCCTTCGTCCCGTGGCTTGGGAGAAGGAAAGTTGGTCTTCGGTGCAAAAGCTGAGAGTTAGCCTAAGTCATAGGCGTCGCCCGCACAAATGCTAGCTAAAGCATGCACGGTCCTGTCCCGCAAGGCTTGGCATAGCCTTTGCTCGTCCCTTGGGTTATGTTGTAGGCTTGAGAGGGTTAGGCAAGTTATGCCGGTCGACCTAAGTGATTCTACGTGCTGTCCCGCTCATTCTGCGGTTGTCAAGATAAATAGTCCCACGACCCCAAGGCCCATCATATGAAGTATGACTTGGGCGATAGCGTTGCGTAGAACACGAGTCGGTTTAGAGGCACGAGCCACGGTTGGTTTATTGGAAAGTTAGCCACGATCTATGGCATTTAAGGAACACGTTTGGTTGAAGTTAAGTTGGAAGGCTACGTAGTAGTCGTTCCCTCGAGTTCAAAGAAGTTCGAGGCGGTCCCTCGGTTGGGAGTCTCGTGTTCCTATCCACGTTAAGTAGTTCGAGGCGGTCCCTCGGTTGGGAGTCTCGCGTTTCTATCCACGTTAAGTAGTTCGAGGCGGTCCCTCGGTCGGGAGTCTCGCGTTCCTATCCACGTTGAGAAGTATGAAACGGTCCAGAAATGAGGAAGTGGGTCGAGTCTGCATGGTCATTGGACAACTTGTGTACCGGTGCACAAGGGTTTTGATTTTGTTCCTCAGACAGTTGCCGCGGCCACGGGACTGATCTGGCCTAGGAGGAACACGTGCCTACGGGACCCTTGGACGGGGTGCGACCTACCCAAGGGGTGCGCCGTAGAGCGGGTATTAGGGGAAATTCGGCGAGTTCGCGCCTCATTATATACGAACGTACCCTAATATCCAATGGAGGTCCAATATAGCTTGTCGTGCTAGTGACCAAGTTCATATAGATGTTGGCATGGCGGCGACAATCCGCGAGTGTGCCTTTGGATTTAGTCGAGTATTGAGTGCGCTATATCAAGGAGTCGAGTTGAAGGCGTGTGTACAAAGTTAAAAACATAATGTTGGGCCTAAGATTGGGTATCAACGTAGGCGTTGTGCTTCAGCACGAGTTGTGGCGTCGTGTGTAAAGTCGAGAAGGGCCGTAGGGCAAGTTGGTTGAAAGTTATGTCGAGTTGCTGGGCACGACCTCAAAATAAGAGACACGGCCGCGTTGTCACAAGACAAGTCTGAGTCGATATGTTGACGTTGTAAGAAAACGACAAGGTTTCGAGACTTGAGGATAAGGATGTTATCAGTACGATAGCACGGTCACACGGAAATGAAGTCTATCGTGTAGTTGCGTCCCCGATTTTGGCCGTAAGGCAAACACGACTTGATAGGTTAACGTTGTTGGCACGAGGAGTGGTCTAGATAGAAAGTATGAGTTAACGTTGACATTACAAGCACGGGATGGTTCTGATACACAAGTTGCGCCAAGGCGCCGGTCCTAAAACTGATCCTAAGGCAAGACTAGAAAGACAATCGAAAAAGGGATTTAAGCTGCACAAAGTAAATGAACGTGTAGGTTTTGTATGGGTGGGCGAGGAGCTCACTCCACCAGTACAGTGGTACTGACACCCACACAGTGTTTCATGTGCAGGCACAGGTAGAAGCTCGTGGCGCGGAGCTCGCTTGGATGCGTCGAGGCACGGAGTTCCTTGGCGATTCGAAACGTGCAGACGCGTGGATTAAAGACTTATACAGGACATAATGTATGGACATCGCCTTCCGAAGCTTCCGCTGGCTCAAGCATTGTAATCGAGAGATGAGAGAGAGCAGAGTGACTTGTAAATGAGAGAAAAGTGAGCACGAGAGATATTGTAATTTGGCCTTGCGCCCACAAAATGTAATCTTGTATTCAATATCAATAAAGAGATCCTTTTGAATGACTTGTGTTCATGTGTTCTCTTTAAATTTCGCTATAATGTATTCAATGTTTCTGCTTGGGACTTCTGTGCGACGACCCCGTCGCCGCCGATGAAATCGGCCGTTATGGAATTGCCTTGCACGAGCGCAATCTAGGCTCGTGCGGCATCACGCCTTAGCGAGGACGATCGCTCCTACGGGAGCGGGGCGTGACAGGGGCTGCCGGAGGGAGCAGGGGGGGGTTCGGCGGAAGGGGGAGGGGGGAGGGGGGGGGGGGGGGGGGGGGGGGGGGGGGGGGGGGGGGGGGGGGGCGTCGGGTTTGCCGGGTTTGGGGAAGGGGTGGAAATTTTTTTTGTGGTTATGGCTCTGATACCATGTAGAGAATAATTGTTGTGAATTTTATTGATTGGCTACTCCACTACTTATTGGGAGTCTAGCTCCTCTTCATACTACATTTTCCATTGTGGGACTAAGTCCCTTATTAGTTCTCAACAGGATCTTACCATTTTAGTCATTGTTTGTGTCTGGGCATCACAACAAAGAAGCAAGTAATTAGTCGGCTTCATTGACATGGACACATTCGAAACCGACAAAGTTCATAATGTGCATTGCTATATGTGGGTCATGCATGTGGTTGCTATGGGGATGCTATGGTGCATGCATGTAGTTACTTGCAATAATGTCGTCTTTCGTCTGTAAGTTTAACCCTCTTGTACATATCTATGAACTCTAGCTAATATATATAAGGGAATGAGGAATGAGGGGAAAAAAAAAAAAAAAAAATATATATATATAAGGGAATGAGGGAAAAATATATATATATATATATATATATATATATATATATATATATATATATATATATATATATATATATATATATATATAATATATATATATATATATTTTTTTTTATTTTTTTTTATTTTATATATATATATATATATATATATATATATATATATATATATATATATATATATATATATATATATATATAAAAGTAGGCGGGCTTAGCCCTTGTGGTTAAGTGGAGGGGCTCCCCTAGCGGTGGGCTAGGTTCGAGCCCCCCCTTCGTCCCGAGGTGGCTGGGCGGTCTTTGGCCGCGGCCTCGGGTGCGACCCCGTGCCTACACCTTACCCCCCCCTGCCCCCCCCCCCTCCCCCCGGGTTCCCCTCCCACCCCCGGACCCCCCCCCCCCCCCCCCCCCCCCCCCCCCCCCAAAAAAAAAAAAAAAAAAAAAATATATATATATATATATATATATATATATATATATAAGGGAATGACGAGTTTCTCATGCATGAACCACTACTATTGCACTAGCAAGTTGCTCTTGATTCTTTTTCAAACATGTGTTGATCAAATAGAACAAGTTGTTATATTGACAAACAAAACTAATTAGATCGTCCCTTGTCCCACGGCCCTCGCTGAAATATCTACAAGTAGAATAGGTTAAAGTAGACCTGAACAATATTAAACCATGTTAACCATTTATTGGAGTTCTGAAGTTAACCATGTGCCTTAATTTTCTTCTGATTGCAAATTTTTTGTATATCCATATATGATGTCATACAAAAAATCAAAATCTTCACAATTAAGGTTTATCCGGATCTTCCTATTTTAGTCAGTGTTTATTGGAATTGCTTCATCAACCTGTTGAGACCATAAATATTGGCTGCTACAATATACTTCTTTTGCAATTTGCATAATTAAACCCTCAAAGTCTTGCAATTTTAGTTGGTACTCTCTGAACTTTGAATTTTTTTTTTCTGTAACCCATCAGGATGTTAAAACTCTCCCACGTCCTTGTATATTATCCTGATCAATATGAACCAATTTATAATAAAACTGGAAATTTTACAAAATGTGAGTGTGATATATGATCTCCGAGGGACCCAGGACGCGGCTTCATTCTACTAGCCATGGAAAAGATGAGTGGCACCAGGCCATTCTCTATTCTCCTGAGTTGAAGAATGGGGAGTACATGTGATTTAAATCTTACATTATCTCCACAAAAATTCAAATGGCCCCCTCTACAATTACCAGAAGGATGAACATCAGAGGAGGGAACTTCTAGATAGGACAGTTCTCCAGACTAACCACCCAACTGGTCCTTGTTTCATGCATTCATCATATATTTGGGTTTTATTAGATTCATATGTTACAAGAACATTAAAGATTATCATAATTAAAGACACCCCATCTTGTCACATCCTCTCATCATGTTGACAGACTAAGCCCCTTGGTCAGTACGTCTGCTATCTGATCTTTGGTTGGAACATAGCCCAGCTCTAGTAGTCCACTATCCAACTTTTCTTTGATAAAGAATCTGTCAATCTCGATATGCTTGGTCCTGTCATGTTGTACTGGATTGTTGGCAATACTAATAGCTGACTGGTTGTCACACCATAGCTTCATCTTGGCTCCCTGGTCCAGCTTCAGCTCCATCAGCATATTCTTCAACCACAATAGCTCTGTGACTCCCAAGGCCATGCTTCCCAACAACTCCCCCTCTCGTCTCATACTTGCAGTATCAGGTAAGATATTTGGGTTTTCCTCCTGACTGTAGCATGGCTCATGTTCCCTGAAGTGAACATCCATACTTACAATTTTTTTTTCCACTGGACTCCAGCATACGTAGCCCTTCTGAGTTTCCGAGTAGCCCACAAAGATACACTAGATTGCTCGAGGATGAAGCTTCCCTACCGACGGTCTGTTGTCCTTCACGAAGCATACGCAGCCAAATACCTTTAGTGGGAGCATCCCACTATTATTTTCCTGCAGCATCTCGCATGGAGACCTCCATCCCAACACCTTCGAAGGCATCCTGTTGATCAGTTGAGCTGCTGTCAACACTGCATATCCCCACAGACTCCGTGGGACATTCATGTCTATCATCATACTTCTCGCCACTTTCAGGAGGTGTCTGTTCTTCCTTTCCGCTACTCCGTTCTGTGCTGGTGTATATGCACAGGTGGTCTGATGTCGTATCCCTTGGACGGACAAGTATTTCGCAAGTGTCTTGTTGGTGTACTCCTTTCCATTGTCAGATCTCAGTACCTTCATCACTGTCTTGTACTGAGTCTGGACATGTTTTTGAAAGTCCCGAAAACAGGAGGGACCTCACTCTTATTTTTTATCAAATACAGCCAAGTAGTATGAGAAAAACAATCTATGAAGGTAACAAAATATTTCTAACCATTCATAGGAGTAGTACAAGGCCCCCAGACTTCAGAGTGTACCACATCAAAAACAGATAAGCTCCTATGACCGCTACTCATATATGAACTCCTAGTAAGTTTGCCTAAATCACAAGTATCACAAACTAGTTTCTCTTTATTAACTTCTTCATAAATTGCAGGTTACAATTTGTTTAAAATACCAAATGAAGAGCGTCCCAACCTCCTGTAGTGGAGTCGCAATGTATCTTCCGCGCTCATCTTCTTCAGTCCTTCCATCCCTGTCTTTTCCGTCATAGATACTAATGCTGAATCCAGCCCTTCTCGATCCAGTTACCACAGTCCATTATGCTAAGTGCCAGTCCCAAGTTATCGTTCCGTCTTTTTCTCCTGGAAGATCACCTTGAGAATATCAAAGGAAACAATACATTTTAGTTGAAGGATGATAGAACTAATGGACAAAAGACTGACTGGAAAAGAAGGAGCATGCAAAATATTGGATAATTTTAATGAACCCGTACAATTTACAGTACTCTTACCGACCACTGGTTGGAATGTTCCATCAGCTGTTTGAATATTGTCTGTCGATGGTAGGTGAGTATAGGAGGCGAACTCACTAGCCTTAATTATCCAGTCTGACGGTCGAAGGGAATACGTAGATGAAAGAGCAAGTGGATCGTTAGTACCTTCAGACGGATGGGCATACATGGCAGAGAATGAGGTAGAAGCCTCCTCGCTTCCCTCGTTTGACGCCCTCTGCTTCTTTTCGAATGATTCCAGCATGCCCATCAGTGCCTGGTCCTCCTCAGTAAAAGTACCACCAGCTCCTTCATTGCCTTCTGCTACCAGTAGGTTTGCTCGATAGCCTCCTCGACCACCTCGTCAACCTCCACGACTACGGCCTCATCCTCCGAAGGTTCTCCGTCCATCGAATTGTTCGCATCCACCGCCTGAATCTCCTTCCTTAGGTGGTTTGGTGCAAGCATGTCGATGATGGCCCATCTCTCCGCAATTGTAGCACTGCCGATTGTTCTGCCAATACTCCCTTTTCGGACCTGTGTCGTCCAAACTGGTGGCCAGTAGTGCTGACTTCTCTTCAGGAGGGACACTTGTCCCTGCTTGTAGTTTGATGCGTGTTTCTTTCTGGATCATTGCCGAGATAGCCTCCTCAAAGGTAGGGATCTTCGATTGGGCTAGAAGTAGGGCTGTCCTCTGAGCAAATACTGCAGTCAGTCCTTTAAGGAACTTCATTGTCCTCTCCTACAGACATACCTGTCTCTCCTTACACTTTGGGTCCCCACATCTTACCCGATCCGAGGAGTGATCGTAATCCAACCACAGTTGCTCCAGCTCTGTGGCGTATTCTTGCACCGTCTTCTCTCCTTGAACGGTGTCATCAATCTCCCCCTTGATCTGAAAAACTCGTAAGTTGTTTCCCGCGCCATCGTATGTCCTTCTCAACTTCTCCCATACGTCCTTCACCATCTCAATGCCGTCTACTGTGGCGGCAATAGACTGGACTAAGGAGTTGAGAAGCCAGATGTAGATCACCATATGAGTGGACTTCCACTCGTCGCGTCTCGCCGAGCCCTCGTCCGGCTATGTCTTCTCGCCCGACAGGAACCCCTCCAGGTTCTTTCCTGCGAGGGTTCTTCTCACCCACCGTGACCAACTCAGATAGGTGGCTGGTCCATCCAGCTTCAGATCGATGGAGGGAAGCTCCAACTTCGGCGACTCACCACCCGACATCTTCATCAACTTCATCAACGTCGCAACCTCTGCAGGATCCAACTTCTTGATGATCTCCTCCATCGATACTTCTCTCCGATCATGTCACGTCCGCTCCACGACTTATGCTCGTCTTCGTCGTCCGCTCCTTAAACCGAACATGTATATTTTTATCAGATCTAGGCATCGGTGTTCTCTTTTAAAATGATCCGAACCACGGCAATAATGGCGCCGTTGCGCATGGCGGGGGGGGGGGGGACGCGCACACGTGCCACGACAGCGACAGTAGTCGCAGCAGCAGCAGAAGCGGCAACAGTAGTGGCGGCGGCAGCGGTGGCAGCAGCAGCAGCGGCGGGAAAGGGGGGGTGGGGCTGCTGTGCGCAAGATGGGGAGGTGTCTGCTGTGGAAGCGGAAAAAGAGGAGGGGGGTGGAAGGTGTTAGTCCCGGGGCTTGATCAAAGATGGTAGACTTGATGTCGAGATCAGAGGTTCAACAAACGTTCACCTTCTGATTATTCTCGAGATCCAAGAGGAACACTATAATATAAATCTGATTACAAAAGCCACAATAATCAGAAAGTAAATCTCACGTTCTTTCTCGCAATCACAGTTGCTGACGGACAGAACTGAGTTCATAAAAATAAATCTCACGTTCTTCCTTGCAATCGCAGTTGCAGACGGACAGAACTGAGTTACAACTCAGATGAAGGAGAAGAAAGAAGAAAGAAGAATGAAGAATGAAGAATGAAGAAGAGGAAAGGTTCTTGCTGGGGTGATTAAGATCACCGTTGCTCAAAGCAAGATTCGCCCCAACACGATCTGCTTCCAGGAACCAGCAAGTTCACGAAGAACTTCTGGAACGCTCGTAAGTCAATATTTGAGACTTGAACGGACGTCCTGGACTTTACAGACTCCCTTAACTCTCTTCTTGGTACATCTTTCAAAGGAGGCCAAGGGGCTCTATTTATAGAGTGGAGTTGAGACTTCACCTCTTCTCCTATCCGATGTGGGACTAAAATACCAATACTCAAAAATAGAGTTTGATATTTTAGATCATCCCACAATCAGCATAGAAGTGTGCCAGTCCACGCCTCCCTCCCGAATGCTCCCGTGCATGCATGAGACATCCTGGAGTCCGTGTTCGAGTCCGAGTCCGCACAACAAAAATTAACTTGCATCCTTGTTGGATTTAATCCTTTTTCCCTAGGAAAATACTCCCACATGGCACAAACTTGTGCCCCACTACACCTCATGTGCACACCTCAACACAAGCAATACATTATATTGAGATACTCACCATTTGGTGTAGCCGATGTGGGACTATCTTTTCTAGTCCAAAGGCAAAAACACCAACAATCTCCCACATATCTCAATATATGGGTTGAGCGTTCCCCACAGTGACTGTCCATCATGCATTAGGAGAGATGTCGCTACGACTTGAATCTTCCCGCATAGGTTAAATAACAACATGATACAAGAATGGACTAAGTCTTGAATTCTGTACCATAACTGCAATTCTTCCTACTCACATAATGACATCAACTGTGCTTCTGGCTGCACATTGAAGGCCTTGTGACAGCCTCGTTTCAGTGTATAATTTTTGGGCGTCTACAAGTTTACCCTCAAGAGACGGCCTGATATCTCTGTCCATACACTATAGGTGAGTTCTTTATAAAGAGTCATGCTATGAAGCATTGTGCTTCTTTAGGGTGCTACGTCGCTATGACATGGCTTAAAGCCGAGGCTTTACCCCACCTGGGTACCTCATCGTAGTGTCATACTACTGTAGCATGAGGTCACAGGCCTCTTTGTAGTGCCAAACTACCCAGCATGAAGTCTTGCGCTTCCGTGCGGTGTTACGCCGCTATGACATGGCTCACAAAGCCGAGGCTTTACCTTACCTGGTACGTCTTCGTGGTGTCATGCCACTGTAACATGAGGACAGCGTCCTCTTTGTAGTGCTGTCTACCTCTCTTTATTACGATTATCATACAACATTAGGCTACCTGCCTATTTGCGGTGCTACTCCACTGTGACTTGGCTTGCAAAGCCAAAGCATTACCCCTACCTGGGAACCTCATGGTGGAGTCACCCCACTGTAGCATGGAGTTACACTCCTTGTAGTGCTGCGCTACCGTGCTTCCTATAAAGCACTCCAGGCATTCACTTTGCCTGAGAACTCATTAAGGCATTTAAGCCAACCTTCCCACAGGATCCGTTTTTCGCAGAAAACAACAGTAGACAACAGTGGCTGTAGGTCCATAACCTCTCCATGTCACAGAGGACAAGTATCCACCGTTTCTGATATTCTTCTGGTTAATAGTCCTCCCTTGAACCAAAAGTTAGATGCCTAGTAGATTTCTCTTTGAACTAATAGCATAAAACTTTATGGTAGGATTGTAATAACACAATATCAGAATGCCTTCAAGCCCATTTTACAAGCTGTGTCATCGACCAGCTGGCGCTTGAGGCCCTTGGTAAACGGATCCGCCAGGTTCTCCTGACTCCGAACATCAATCACTGCAATGACACCTCTCTTGATGAGATCGTTCACTGCCCTGTGCTTCAACCGCACAGTTCTCTTCTTCCCGTTGAAGAGATCATTGATGCCACCGCTGCAGTCGTCTGGTTGTCGTAGTATATCGAAATTACCGGTATCTGCGCCCCAACCACTGGAAGATCATACATGAGCTCCCGAAGCCACTCTGCTTCATCTGCTGCGGTATCAAGTGCAAAGAACTCAGATTTCATAGATGATCGTGAGAGCATAGTCTGCTTCTTCGACTTCCACGATATAGCAGCTCCACCCATTGTGAATATGAATCCACCTGTGGACCTCTCGCTCTCTAATTCTGAGCACCAACTGGCATCACTGAAGCCTTCCAATACCGACGGATCTCTGCTGTAGTACAGTGCATATGTCTGAGTCTTCTTGAGATATCTCATAACCTGTTTCACAGCTTTCCAGTGCTCAATGCCTGGATTGCTCGTGAAATGACTCAGCATTTCCACAGCGAAAGCTATGTCATGCCTTGTGGCAGTAGTAGCATATAACATCAAACTCTCGATTATGCTTGTATACTCCAGCTACCTGACGCTTTTCCTTGAATTAGGCTTCAGTTTCAGATCACACTTGTACGACGTATCAATCCCTGGAAGATCCTGATATCCGTAACGAGTGATCATCTTCTCAACATAATGAGACTGTGACAGCGCTAGTCCAGTATCTGTCCGGATGATCTTGAATCCCAAGATAACATCAGCATCTCCCAAGTCCTTCATACTGAACTTCGTCGAGAGGAATTTCTTTGTCTCTGTGACACAGCTTATATCCGTACCTAGGATTAGCATGTCGTCCACGTATAGACAAACGATGACTCATCTTCCGTCAGCAAACTTCGTATAGACACACTTGTCTGTTTCACTGACCCTGTAGCCATTTAACCTTATGACTTTGTCAAACTTCTCATGCCATATTTTGGGAGCTTGCTTTAAACCGTACAGAGATTTCACCAACTTGCAGACTTTGTCTTTAAGACCTTTGATGACAAATCCTTCTGGTTGTTGTATGTAGATCTCTTCGGTCAGCTTGCCATTCAGGAATGTTGTTTTCACATCCATCTGATGTATCACCATCTTATGTATCGCTGTGAGAGCAATCAACGTTCTGATGGTGGTCATCCGGGCTACTGGAGCATACATGTCAAAGTAGTTGATCCCCTGCTTCTGAGAAAACCCCTTGGCCACCAACCTGGCCTTGAACTTGTCAATAGTTCCATCTGCTTTCATCTTCTTCTTGAAGATCCATTTGCATCCGATGGGTTTCGCTCCTTCAGGAAGATCAACCAACACCCAAGTGTTATTTGAGGTGATGGAATCAATTTCATTGTCAATCGCCTCCTTCCAGAAAACATCATCTCTGGTCTTCATCGCCTCATCATAGGTAAGCGGATCTGCTTCCACATGATAGGTGATGAAGTCATCTCCAAAGTTCTTCGGCCTCCTCGCTCGCTTCGACGACGGCTCAGCGAGTTCTGGTTCAACCGTTGTTTCAACAACAACATCTTCTTGGACTACTTCTTTATTGAAAACTTCAGTTTCTTGCGCACCCTTATTGTTCTCCAGTTTATTCGTAAGAACAATATTCTTGTGCCTTGCAAATTGTCTTCACGAGATTTGATGATATGATTTGACTCAATATCAAGAAATCTCCGAGCATCACTCTTCTCAGCATACCCCAAGAAGATCATCTTCGTAGTCCTAGTCCCCAGCTTCTGAATCTTTAGATCTGGGAGCTTCACATAAGCCATAGACCCCCACACTCGAATGACATTCAAGTTAGGTCTGACTTTGAACCAGAGTTAATGAGGAGTTACGTCCGAAGTTGCATACGACACTCTATAAAAGTGGTCGTCAATGCAGCTTCTTCCCATTAGCATTTAGGAAGATCCGTAGTTAGCAGCATTGAGTTCATCATTTCTGTCAACGTTCTATTCTTTCTCTCCGCTATCCCGTTAGATTGAGGAGAATACGGAGCAGTAGTCTCTTTGATGATTCCATGTTCTTTGCAGAACAATGCGAATTCATGAGACCTATACTCTACATCTCGATCACTTCTGAGTAGTTGTAAATCGGTTTAACATTCAGCTTCAGCCCTGAAGTCTCTGAACTACTCGAATACTGCATCCTTCTACTTGAGAAGTCATGCGAACGTGCACTTCGAGAAACACTTCGAACCGGCCTCTATGGAGAATTGATAAAAGTCACAGATATCTGAGTGTACTAACTCCAGATGATCAGTACTTTAGTTCAATCGTCTGAGCAGCTTCCCAACAGTCTTGTATCTGCACTGACCTTAAACTCCTCCACCTCCTTACCCCCACATTCCGAAGATAAGGTCCCGGTTGGACAGCTTGAGTCTGCTTCTGTCATAGAACAACTCTCAGTCCACTCAATGAAGTAACTTCATCGCCATCAGCAGAAGTTCGAACATTCCTTTGTTTCACTTAACAAAAATGCCAGAGAAGAATTGGCTTTTGAAAATAAAACGAGAAAAAGTACAAGAAGTACAAATTTGATTCTGGGAAAGTATTGCTATAGAAGTCTGATCTGTAAATGATCACTTTGTTCCTTGGACCATATGATGATGATGAAGATCGCTGCTTGAAGTTGAACAATTTGGAAGAACTAAGTCACCAGAAAGGTATCGACGCACTTGGGCACTGATGGCGAGGCCGAATGCTTTCCTGCTTTGCTTTACTCTATTCTGAAAGAAAGGTTGAAGAAGAATGCTCTGGAGAATCGGAATCTCTGAGTTCTGATCTCTGTATTCTCTCCTGTCTCTGTCCCTGTGTGATGCCAAAAATAAGTCTATTTATAGACTTGGGCTTCTGTACGTAAAACTCAGTGTAAGTTCTGTTTTTACGCTAACAACCGCCACCCATGATCAAAGCCATCTTCTGTATACGTTGACACGTGTCCCATCATTTCATTAAGAATAGGATGCACGTACACACGTTCTTTGGGATGTGTGGTATGAAAGCCATGTAGACAAACCACGTTCCAGATTGGTCAGAAGGAATAGGACGTAAAAATAGCCCCCATATACTCTGAGCGTAAAGCAGTAGACTAGGCGTAAAATAGTCCTGGCATAGACTTCCCGCGTAAAGTGGTTGTTAAATAACCTTGAGCGTAAAAGTAGCTCAAATAGACTTTACGCACACGTCAACTGTTGAGCGTAAAAGCTCGTATAGTCTTCATGCATAAAAGAAGCCATAGTGTGAGCGTAAAGTAGCTCAATCCACATACTAAACGACAACATTGGTCTCTGTGTAAAAACAAATCCCTTTGAATTCTGTGATACATGCTATCATTAATATCTCCATGTCAGAGTTTGCATTAAATGCGAGACTTGACAGCTGTCCAGCGTAGAAGTGGCTAGCTTGCCCTGAGCGTAAAATCATGGGTGTAGACCCGAGCGTAAAAGTGATCAGCCTGCTTTAGGCGTAAAAGTGATTAGCCTTGTCTTGGGAGTAAAGAGATTAACCACTGTACCTGGCGTAAAACAGATCACTTATGAATGAAATGATCCAGCACTTTGACTCTTTCTTTGAAGCACTTTTTACGCTCCTACAAGACCCCCTTCAAAGTTTTCAAATATCTCCAAAATTTGGAAGACTTTGAATAGAAGCGTAAAAATTGAATTTTGACCAGTCAGCATAAAATTTGGGATACGCAACAGTCATCCGCGTAAAAGCGGGGATATCCAACAGTCGGCATAATTTTCAATAGTGTCGGTCAACACTTAACCGTCACAATGAATCTCTATCTCGAAACTTTCGAATGCCTTTTCGCTTCCCCGAGTTTGCATTAATAATGAGCAGTTTCCAACGAGGAATATGAAGAGTTGATTTAATTGGTATAAATAAGAAGAAATTCTTCACTCTTGTCATCCATCCTCATAGTGACATGGCGCCCAAGAACGAGATTACCAACAAAGAGGCCTCGAGCTCCAGGCTTGATTTTGAGTGAGCATACAACCTTTTAGAATGCTTTGGAGTGACTCCTGCAGTCTTTAGTCGCATCGATGGTGGTCCCCCAACTGCGTACGAAGGGCCAGGAAATGCCGAAGTATTTTTTAATCTGATGCGCCGCTCTGGGATTCGCAATATGCTTGAATTAGGTGTCTCCCTTCGTCAGCCCAATGAAGGAGAGAAATAATGTTTTTATGTATTGTGAATCTTTCATCTGTAGGGTTCCACTTCCCCCTTTATAAATAAAATTGTGTTGTTAATCTCATCTATTGATGCGCGGAATTGTTTAAGCACTTCTTTTGACTGCTTCTATGGTTGTTAATTCCCGAGAAACAAACCAACATGTGGCATCTGTCTTGTGGTTACGAGAGCTTTTAAATAGGATCTTCTTCCGAAATAGACTCGTACTAACAGTTTCTTCAGTCTTTATAAATAGCCGAGAATGTTTCATATATTCTCATTCTCATTCCTCTGAAGATAACTTTCTGCAATGTTGTTCTCCAACAAGTGACGATGGCGATGCTTTCCAACAGCGTTCTTTTGTACGCCCAGTCATCAGATGTAGATTCAACCACTGTCACGCCCCGCTCCCGTAGGAGCGATCGTCCTCGCTAAGGCGTGATGCCGCACGGGCCTAGGTTGCGCCCGTGCAAGGCCAAGTCCAGAAACGGCCGATTTGAGTTCTAGGCCACAGAGTCGCACAGAGTGTCCCCATTTGCAGCGGAATATAAATGAACACAATTGAAGCGAAACCAAATTCTTTATTGATATTCAACAAGTTTACAAGCGGCGCTAGGCCGATATTACAAGTCGCTCAAGCTCTCTCTCTCTCTCTGAAACATAAAAGGCGTGCCAAATGGCTTACAACATGGAAGGATACATGGCGATGTTCCGATACATTATGTCCTGTATAGGGTGCTTCAGCTTCTTGCAACGTTCCAAGGCCCCAGAGTTGGCTCCGCACCTTGACACGTTCGACGGAAGCTCCGCACCCGCCGGCGTCTCCTGCTATCCTGCAAGCATACTGTGGGGTTATCAGTACATTGTTATGCACTGGTGGGGAGGCTGGCTCGCCCACAATGCCATCATTACCAAACACGTTCTATAATCTTTTGTGCATCTCTATCATTCATTGTCTTTCTAATCTTGCCTTAGGATCAATTTCATGGCATATTGCATAGCCTATCTCGTGTTACCGAACTCGAGTGTCGCATGGAAATACATGGACGACTTACCCATACTTACCGTCCGGCCTTCCCTGTTCAAGGTAAACCAAGTTAAACCACGATTCATGAATAATAACATAACACGATTCATGCACGCATTCAATATCAAGTGTGTGTCCATGTCTCGGGATTCTAGCACGTCGGGGGCATGTTCTAACACGTCGTAGGCACGTTTTTTAGAGTGTTACAATTCAAGCATGTTTCGGGTATTTCGTTCAAGCATGTTCAGGAGTGTTACATATCGAGCATGTTCAGCAGGTTACATTTCAAGCGTGTTCTGAGTGTTATATTTCGGGCATGTTCATGAGGCACATTTCAAGCATGTTCGGGCATGTTACATTTCGAGCACGTTCATGTTCAGGATGTTACTTTGCAAGCATGTTCAGGAGACACTTGTTCATTTAACTTAGATTACTTTGATTTCAATGCAAGAACTTGCACGTGGATTGCCACCAGCATAGTCCACTTAATCTACATGCACGGGTCGCTGGCTTTACGAGCCATTTAGGACATTCCCCTGTGGCAATTCTCAACTTAGCGTAGGGTGATGGCTGGTACACCCTGTTAAGTCTCTTGAATATACCCTCCTACTTACGTCTCTTGGTGCCCAAGCCCGCACCCAAGCAGCCCGTAAGCGCCGTTGATTCTGCCTAGGCCGGCCACGGTTTACCCCCCCAACGCCCGTGCCGCAGAATCCTTCCACACGACGGCCACGGTATTCCCCCCCATCGCCCGTGCCGTTTGTCCACGACCATTTCGTATTGTCTTGTCATTTTAACTTAGCGGCTATCTCCGAGCCGTAGGCTAACCCTTAGCCATAATGCGTTAACGACCAGGTTGGCGTCCGTACAGCGCGGGTAGCGAGCCCCGTTGCACGTGCCCGTCATACCTGTCGCTAGCGTCTTCCATGTCTTATCTTTCATGTATTCTTTCTTTCATTTCATTCTTTAACTTGTTCGTTCGTTCATAGAGTCATTCATGAATTTATTAATTCGTTCGTGGATTCATTCTTTCACGCATTATGCAACTCCCAGTGTGGGAGTCGCCTTGGCGACCCATCGGTCCCATAGCCTTCCAATGTTGCTAAACTCTACTCGGAGCGACTATGTTGATAGCCTTCCCGTTTCATTGTTGTAAACCATTCATTGTTTCATTGTTTGAACGTATACGGGACATGAACGTGAGCTTGTGCCGTAGCACGAGCGTAGAGCGTGGTGCGAGCATTTCTATAATTGCCGAGTTCTTTTCCATGTTCTAAACAAGCATGCAAGATGGGATTATTCCCTTAGCTAGGTGCGTTGAATCATTTATTAACATGCATGGTGTTGTCGCCTAGCGATCCTCGTGATAGTGTCCGCATTGTTATGTGTCTAGGCTAAGCACAGACGGGTTCATCGGAGCCACCCACCTTAGCGATGTTCGCATCGGCCGAGCGATCCTCAAGAGCGCGCCTTTGCAAGTCTAAGTCTGGATTCTTCTTGACGGGCCAATGCAAGTCTTGCATCGATTTGCATCGATACTTCATCGGGTCGAGGCAACTCTTCGGGTCGACGGCTCGTTTTGAGTCGTTGCACTTGCCGTTTGGAATCGGCGTTCCGCTAGGGCGGAGCGGGTCACTACATAATACACCACTCAAAATAAGTCTCGTCCTCGAGACTTTCTGAGTGCAGGTCATCCTACCATTTCTTAACTCGTGTTTTCGTGTTTCTTAGACAATTTCATCGAGCGGCCCTATCGTTCGACGGCATCGAACCATATTTGATATCTTTCTAAGTTCCGTGTCGCACGCGTTGGGTCGATTTTATCGAATAGCCTTTTATTCATTTTAGAGTTGATTGTACTTATTCAATTCGAGCATTTCTTCGTCTTGGTTGCCATTTTGACGTGTCATGGAACTGGAATGGTTACACGAGGCATATTGTAATTCGTCAAATGCGCGGGTCGCAGGCTAAGGTAAATTTACTTTTCGCTCATCTCGGTCATCGAGATGACCCGACTCGCTTCTCAAGCGTTCTCGTTCATGAAATCAGTATGATTTCTTCTTAACGGGGTCGACCAAGTCAAGTAAATTCTCGTCCAATTCAAGACCAAGTATTGCACTATCGTCGAGCATAACTTCCTATCAATGCTTCACTTCGTTGTACCAACTTTTACTAGCACGATTTCACGCTCACGACACTTGTTTACTCCCCAAGTCGTGCTAGAACTCATCGTATCACTTGGCCGGATCGTGCACGCATTTCAGGCGTCCCCAAAATACCTGCATTCAGCCTAGCCGCATGATAGAGAATTTGTCATTCTCACTCGAGTCGCATCGTGCACATACCCAGGCGTCCCTGAAATATATGCATGTCAGCCGAGTCTCGTGAGTAGGGTTTCCTACATTCGTGGTTCATGCTATCCATCCATGCCAATCCTCAAGATCAATCTTTTGATTGCTAACACATGAAACAGGGGCGTCTCGCCTAACCGCTAGGCCATCTTTTCGAGGCTAAGTCAATGTCAGGATTGGAATCATAGTTCCCCAACAATAATGCCAACACTGACCCCAATCCTAGGGTTAAACCAAAGTCGGTAGTACGGGATTTTCTACCCAAGCTCGCGTCACTCAGATTTCTAAACATCGAGCACGATCACCTATTCTCGTCAAGGCATTCGCCGCATATATCCGAATTCATTCTGATCACATACTTCACATATCCATTCTTTCCAATTCATGTATTCGATCACGAGTTCATCTAGTTTTGACAATATGTTGCGCCCCAATCTCACGCGAGTCCGATTATCCACGGTGGTTCATGAATCACCATGCAACGCTCCCGCGGAATAATCATTCTCATCGGGGCGTAACTCTTGTTTGCGTCTAGACTAATTCATTTTCGATACGCGGATTGGACCTACTCAATCCTCAAGTTCAATCGACAAGCACACCAATTCAATCTCGAGTCTATCTTCACGTCAAACCACAAGTCGAAGCAATCGTATTGCCACGCCGTGCAAGTTTGATCACCCCCGCTGGATGAATCACCATACCAGCGCTCACGCGGAGTGATCGCCCTAATCGGCGCGACGCATGTGCGAGGCTGGAGTTGCGCTCGCATAAGACAAGAATGTCGACGTTGGGGTTATCGTCGAAGTAAATCCAAGCATTTCATTTCATCCGAGTCAGATTTCAATTTGATAGTTTACCCGTCATTTGTTCAACCAGAAAATCCTCGAGCCAAGTTTATCCTTTTCCTCGACACATTTCAATATCCCGATTATAACATCCATCGGAACAATGACATTTGCACGATTGTCATTTGCCGAGTCAGAGTACCCCCGAGTTATCGCATATCGATCTTTGATACGCCTCAATACCATCGACGATATGCGTAACCTGACGATCTTCCTTTGCAACCAATTTCGAGTCATGCGACGATGCCGTTGTCCGAGTTGGATATTCCACCATTTCTCCCGATACTCAAGATCAAGTTCAGTCGCTTTTCCTCAAAGCTCATTTCAAGATCGTTATTCAAAACTCAAGTCACATTTCATTTGCATCAATTCGACATCGCACGCACGTTCCTCTAAGTTTCCTCGATCAAGACCATTTATTTTCATCCATCGTTCCGAATCATTTCTAACACGCGTTACCCATTCACAAGTTGTCCGAACGATATCTCGTTCGGGACACACGAAGTCACGATCAACTAAGCGTGACACGTTCTAAAGCTTTGCGCGACCGCATCGCCTCGCCGACATACTTGTTCTATCCGTAATTCCTTTAGTCTCGCTCGAACAATTTCTATAACGTCCATACACCACTCAGGGTTCGAGCCACTCGACTAGTCGTTGACACTCATTCTTATTCTTCTTCGAACCTATCACATACACCACTCGGGTTCAAGCCATACGGTCTAATCCTCAATCACGTTCGCGCCATGCACTAAGATATCCTTCAGATTCGTTCGACGAATCTCTAGCGTACTCGCTTACGTCGTCTCGACGTACTAAGTCGTTCACACTAATCCTCAAGATCCAAGTCAATCATTCGCGTACGCCTAAGCGTTAACTCGATAGCGTTCCTATCGATATACACTCAAAGTGTATCTCCGTTCTCGATCGAGCGATACTTGATATCGCTCGCAATCCCGATTGCACCCAAGAGTCGAGGTGCGCGACACGCGGACTAAGTTGTACCGCTTAACCATCCCGCATGGACTATATTCATGTTTTGCACGCTCAGTTGCTAGGGTCAACGCAAGACTAGTTAGGCACGTACGAGACATGTTAACTTTGCATGTGTTCTCAATCGAGTCATGTTTAACGTCGTTCGGCACAAAGGCCTTCGCCTATCGATCCCGTGCAACCGAGTACTTGTACGAGCTTTTGAAAGTATTAGACTTATTGTATGGAACATCCCAAGGCACAGCGAGAGAGAGCGTATACTTCTTTTCTTCCAACCGAGCTTTCAAAACTGAGAAATCGACATGAAGTCCAAGGACGTAAAGCCGTGCTCTGATACCAAACTGTCACGCCCCGCTCCCGTAGGAGCGATCGTCCTCGCTAAGGCGTGATGCCGCACGGGCCTAGGTTGCGCCCGTGCAAGGCCAAGTCCAGAAACGGCCGATTTGAGTTCTAGGCCACAGAGTCGCACAGAGTGTCCCCATTTGCAGCGGAATATAAATGAACACAATTGAAGCGAAACCAAATTCTTTATTGATATTCAACAAGTTTACAAGCGGCGCTAGGCCGATATTACAAGTCGCTCAAGCTCTCTCTCTCTCTCTGAAACATAAAAGGCGTGCCAAATGGCTTACAACATGGAAGGATACATGGCGATGTTCCGATACATTATGTCCTGTATAGGGTGCTTCAGCTTCTTGCAACGTTCCAAGGCCCCAGAGTTGGCTCCGCACCTTGACACGTTCGACGGAAGCTCCGCACCCGCCGGCGTCTCCTGCTATCCTGCAAGCATACTGTGGGGTTATCAGTACATTGTTATGCACTGGTGGGGAGGCTGGCTCGCCCACAATGCCATCATTACCAAACACGTTCTATAATCTTTTGTGCATCTCTATCATTCATTGTCTTTCTAATCTTGCCTTAGGATCAATTTCATGGCATATTGCATAGCCTATCTCGTGTTACCGAACTCGAGTGTCGCATGGAAATACATGGACGACTTACCCATACTTACCGTCCGGCCTTCCCTGTTCAAGGTAAACCAAGTTAAACCACGATTCATGAATAATAACATAACACGATTCATGCACGCATTCAATATCAAGTGTGTGTCCATGTCTCGGGATTCTAGCACGTCGGGGGCATGTTCTAACACGTCGTAGGCACGTTTTTTAGAGTGTTACAATTCAAGCATGTTTCGGGTATTTCGTTCAAGCATGTTCAGGAGTGTTACATATCGAGCATGTTCAGCAGGTTACATTTCAAGCGTGTTCTGAGTGTTATATTTCGGGCATGTTCATGAGGCACATTTCAAGCATGTTCGGGCATGTTACATTTCGAGCACGTTCATGTTCAGGATGTTACTTTGCAAGCATGTTCAGGAGACACTTGTTCATTTAACTTAGATTACTTTGATTTTAATGCAAGAACTTGCACGTGGATTGCCACCAGCATAGTCCACTTAATCTACATGCACGGGTCGCTGGCTTTACGAGCCATTTAGGACATTCCCCTGTGGCAATTCTCAACTTAGCGTAGGGTGATGGCTGGTACACCCTGTTAAGTCTCTTGAATATACCCTCCTACTTACGTCTCTTGGTGCCCAAGCCCGCACCCAAGCAGCCCGTAAGCGCCGTTGATTCTGCCTAGGCCGGCCACGGTTTACCCCCCCAACGCCCGTGCCGCAGAATCCTTCCACACGACGGCCACGGTATTCCCCCCCATCGCCCGTGCCGTTTGTCCACGACCATTTCGTATTGTCTTGTCATTTTAACTTAGCGGCTATCTCCGAGCCGTAGGCTAACCCTTAGCCATAATGCGTTAACGACCAGGTTGGCGTCCGTACAGCGCGGGTAGCGAGCCCCGTTGCACGTGCCCGTCATACCTGTCGCTAGCGTCTTCCATGTCTTATCTTTCATGTATTCTTTCTTTCATTTCATTCTTTAACTTGTTCGTTCGTTCATAGAGTCATTCATGAATTTATTAATTCGTTCGTGGATTCATTCTTTCACGCATTATGCAACTCCCAGTGTGGGAGTCGCCTTGGCGACCCATCGGTCCCATAGCCTTCCAATGTTGCTAAACTCTACTCGGAGCGACTATGTTGATAGCCTTCCCGTTTCATTGTTGTAAACCATTCATTGTTTCATTGTTTGAACGTATACGGGACATGAACGTGAGCTTGTGCCGTAGCACGAGCGTAGAGCGTGGTGCGAGCATTTCTATAATTGCCGAGTTCTTTTCCATGTTCTAAACAAGCATGCAAGATGGGATTATTCCCTTAGCTAGGTGCGTTGAATCATTTATTAACATGCATGGTGTTGTCGCCTAGCGATCCTCGTGATAGTGTCCGCATTGTTATGTGTCTAGGCTAAGCACAGACGGGTTCATCGGAGCCACCCACCTTAGCGATGTTCGCATCGGCCGAGCGATCCTCCGAGCGCGCCTTTGCAAGTCTAAGTCTGGATTCTTCTTGACGGGCCAATGCAAGTCTTGCATCGATTTGCATCGATACTTCATCGGGTCGAGGCAACTCTTCGGGTCGACGGCTCGTTTTGAGTCGTTGCACTTGCCGTTTGGAATCGGCGTTCCGCTAGGGCGGAGCGGGTCACTACAACCACCATTAGAGCCAAACCATTTGACTTAAGTGGTAAGTCCGACCGTAAGCAAATATCTGTCTTCGAATTTTTTGTTGAAAACAGCTATTCATGAGTGTAAATTCTTGACGAGCGTAAAAAGCCTTGCTGAAGCACTGACGTAAAAGCCTTGCTGAAGCACTGGCGTAAAAGCCTTGCTGAATCACTGGCGTAAAAGTCTTGCTGAAGTACTGGCGTAAAAGCCTTGCTGGATCACTGGCGTAAAAGCCTTGCTGAAGCACTGGCGTAAAAGCCTTGCCGAATAGTGATACAGCTGAAGCACTGGCGTAAAAAGCCTTGTCATCTGTTTTTAGTTAGCGTTTAATACACATCTTCTGTTTAAAACACTTCTTCTTTGTTGTTTTCTGCAGAAGTTTGGCCGAACAGCTTTTCCAGAATCGGTATTGGTGACTTTGACGTTGTGAAGAGCGTTCTTCTGACATCAACATCAGGGAGCTCATGCGCTTTTGACGCACAAATCAGACAACTCAGAACTCTTCGTGGGATAGAAGGGTCTTCCTCTATTGGTAAGAAGAGCCTTTATACACGGAGAGTTGGATGGTGGAGTCAACTCTACCCCGAGAAATCGGGTAGTAGAGTTCCTTTCACGGCAGAACTAGGAATCGTATCCCAATGCTAGATACATTCCTATCTCCTTTGGAAGGCTGCCTCTAATCCACCAGTTGTATTGGCAGCAACACGCCTTCGGGCTGCCATACTCTGGGGTTCTCCTCTTGTCTGAGAGAGAAGACCAGAGTTAATTCCTACTGTTCTGGTCGCCACTGGGGCTCAGACAGCAAGGAATTGACACCAACAACGAATCCGACGAAGAAGATCCAAAGAAGAAATAGATCTCCATTAGGTTATCGTTGTGTTGTGTATAGAATGAAAATCCAAGATGTAATAGATTTCCATTATGATTTGTAAGAAAGTCTAAGAAATGTAATAGACTTTTATGATATGAGAATGGAAATAATAATTCTTCTATGCTCAAAGATTTGTATCTATCTGGATGTAATATGGACATGATAAATAAATGAAATCTTGTTTTCTGTTTTAGAGTATACAATACTATCAGAGGTAATATGGACATGACAGTATATATGAACTCAAGAGAAAATTAGATTAATATCTATGCAGAGGTCAAAATGGACATGATAGATAAAATGAAATCTTGTTTTCCTCTTTAGAGTATAATACTATCATAGGTAATATGGACATGACAGTATGTAAGAACTCAAAGAAAAGTAGATTAATATCTATGCAGAGGTCAAACGGACATGATAGATAGGAAAAACAAGTAGATTTTAATATTCATCCAGAGGTCTTAAGAACATGATAAATAACAAATCCAACTTTATATACCAACCGGTAAGATAGAAAAAAAGAGATGAGTAATCAGCTTAACCAAACGTTGGTAGCTAGGGAATAAGAAAACATATGTCATTGAAGATATACGTCATTATTGATAAGAGAATGAATGAATCAATATATTTTTCAAGAAAGAGGATATCATCCTCAAGGATCATTCTCAAATGGTTCAGATTCATCATCGGTTTGAACCATATTGACTGAGAATACTTGTCCAGATTCTTCATATGAGGAATGAAACATATCAGATTCGATGAATTGGACTTCTTCTGAATCCGATGATTGCGAAGAGCTAGAAGAGAATTCTTCTTTGTATATCATCATTAAACATGTGAGACGGATCATATCCCAACCCATGACGAGTCTTCTGGTAAAACGGATCACCACATAATGGTAGTCGTCTACCCTTACCTTGATTGAGACCTTGCATAGTCTTCAAATCATATCCCATATTCTGGATAATTTTGATAGATTGTTGACTATATTTGTCAATTCAGATCCTTCCTTTATCTTTATCTTTCAGATCATCTGTCTGAGCAACAGGGATATTTCTAGCTAGGCCAAACACAATTTGGCGCTTGTTTTCCTTATTAGACGGAACCACGAAATAAGATTCTTCGTGACGTCTAAAAGTTATGCAAGCTTGTGAAGAAGCAGCTACAGGAAGCAGATAGGAAGAAGATTTTAGGAACCTTTGAGCATAAGGTCCAACATCAACCTGAGGAGGAAAAGAATTTTCCTTATAGTTAATGTATAAAGTTTCTTCTGGCTCTATGTCGTCTTTATGTTGATGACTTTGATTATCAGAAGATAAGGTCATTCTTTCAATAAACTTGACAGCCATATACTCGAAAAGAAAATCTTCATTAATATCAAGAGGTACAGAATGATCAATATTTACATCATTTATAGTCTGATTGCTATGCTTCGGATTAATCAACAGTGGACCATTATCCGCCTCCTGCGTAGGTTTGCCAAGATTGATAATCAATGGTGGTTCTGAATCATTCGTACAAGAAGTACGCCCTTTGACCTTGATCATAAAGGGTAGAACTTGGCTCTTATTAGGAACATTTACTGATTCCTCAGATGAAGCTTGAGTTCTTCCTTTAACCTTGATTATCAAAGGTTGATCATTGACAGACTGGGGTTGGATTCGTCCCTTGACTATGATCTTCAAAGGTTGCTCTTCTGGCGGATCTTTATTAAGAGACTGATCCTCAGTAGATGATTGATCTTCAGCTATGTCTGATATCTCTTTCATATGCTCTTGTTTATAAAGCCTTGAATCAGAAAAATAGGCTTCGATACCCTTGAAAGGATTGATATCAGCAAACTCAGTCTTCACAACTCCTTGGGAATCCACATACTTGAAGCATTGGTGGAGAGTTGAAGGTACAATATTGTGCTCATGTAACCATGGTCTTCCAAGAAGGATATTATAGGAGACGTCTGAGTTGATAACATAGAAGGTTACCATAGTTCGGAGATCGCCAATCTGAATCTGCAGACGAATCTTCCCCAGTGGTTTACTCTTGTCAGAGTTAAAACCGACTATCGTAGTACTAGTGTAAGTCAGATCACTAGTAGGGATCCTTAGGGGTCTTAGCATACTCTGAAGAATTATGCTAATTGAAGATCCAGGATCAATGTAAATCCTGTCAATTTCGGTGGATCCAATATACCCAGTATAGCACAGAGGCCTGTCATGTTTGTTATGCTTCAACATCATATCTTCTTGTGTGAAGGTGATGTTGGAAATTGCTTCCATCACACTATGACATTGCGGACATGAAACTGGAGTATCATTAGGACTCTTAAGTTGAGCCAAGCATGAATCTGCTTGAAGTAAGGCTTCACTCAAAGTCTCCCTGCTTTCTCTAGAAAGGCGAAACAACTCAAATATAGATAGTCTAGCCGGAGTATTGGCCAACTGAGCTAGAATATCAAATTTGTAGGGTTTCATCACTACCCCCTGACTGGAAGCAGACTTCAATGGAACATCAAAGCGTACTGCTTTCTGTTTCCCCTTTTCAACCACAGATGGTTTAGCAGGAACAGGAGAAGGTTGAGCTGGTAGTGTCTCCACTACGTCTTCTGCTTCTTTAGAGGATCCCTCATAATCTTTGTGGTACTCTTTTCCAGATCTTGTACCAGCAAAAGTTTCTTCCTCAGACTCAGGAGAAGGAAGTACCATATTACAAGATTTAGTCTTCCCTCTCTTAGCCTTTTTCTTGTAAGGAGCTTCAGAACCCAATCCAACAGTGGAATTTTGGTTTTGAATTTGTAAAGGAAGTCGTATTCCTTTATCGTAATTCAAACCTTCTGCCTTTTGAAAGTCATAACCCATCTTCTTCATAAGATGAACAGATTGCTGACTATACAAATAAGTGGGCAGCGAACTTTTAACAGATGTCTCAACAGAAGAGGAAGAAGCAAGACCTTCTGTAACCACAGGAGAATGAAGAATAGATGTCTCTGTAGCTACGGGAAGAGAAGGATTCGGGATACGAGGAAAAATTTCTGTCGGAGCTTTTTTATAAGCAGCGAAGACTTGTTGTGCCCGGTATAAGGGAACACTATTCATGGCTAGCCACTGCTGATGAGTAAGCTTGAGCTTAGTAGGAGGAGCTAGACTTGGAGGATAGATGTTCAGTCCTCTCAATCTATCTTCTAAAGGAAAGCCATCCCATAGATGATCCAAGTCATCAGGATCTGGAATAACATGAGAAATCATGTTACAGGTTTTGACTTTCTTACCCTTCTTGGATTTTGAAGTTTTACCTTCACTTTCCAACTCAGGCACTAAGTCAGGATGTACCCATATGTTTCACCATTCTTTAGTGTGAGTGGCAACAATCCTGCATTTTCTTCTCTGCCAGGTGGGATATTTACGATCTTCATCGTCGCCTTCAGAATTGGGATAATTCCATCTGGAACTTGCTGTGGAGAAAAATCTCTGAACTGAAGAGAAACCATATTGGTTGTAACCGTATGGTCATCATTGGTTAAAGCGATAGCACCGCCATTTATCAGCTCTTGAATTTTCTTCTTCAAGACATAGCAAGCACTGGTAGGATGATTAATGTATCTATGATAGATACAATATTTGAGATTATCAGTCAGATTCACCTCATTAGGCCTCTTGGGCTCCGGAATCTGAAGTTTGCCACTCTTCACCAGACATTGGAATATCCCTGGGATATCACTTTCGTCAAAAGAGTATTCTTCCTTTGCCCTGGAAGATTCCTGATTATTCGGCATCGTTTTATTCTTGGAAAGATTGACCATGAGGGTATCTTTTCCTTTTACATTACGATTACCAGAATTATTAGCAGGATTACTTTTCTTTCCTCTATTATCTGAGGCGAAAATCATCCCATGTTCACGAGCCAACCTACCATTGGTCTCGGCAGAAACTGCTGCTATGATGAACGATGCCCAATCTGTGAATTGGGAACCAGTAAAGACAGCAATAGATGATCGCAGATTCATCTTGCATGTATCAATGAGTGCTGAATCTGGCATACCAAGAGGCATCTTTAGAGTAGCCTGTCGGAAGCTTTCGATGAACGTCCGAGTATCTTCCTTCTCCTTTTGTTTAATTTCTATTAGAGAGGACATGTTCATGTCCATACCTCCTTCATAGAAGCGGGAGAGAAACATTGTCTTAAATTCGTCGAAAGACGAAATGCAATTGTCGGGTAAACTTTGATACCAATCATAAGCCGAATCCGTCAAGCAACTAATGAACACTCGAGTGAGAAGAGCATCATTTTTCTGCAGATGTACAGTCATGATATCAAAATAATTGATATATTGACTAGGAGAAGCCCTCCCATCAAACAGTACCATGGATTATGGCTTAAATTTTGGTGGAAAGGATACATCATTCCAATGAGGAGGATAAGGTTGCTTAATCCCTAACCTCTGGAGTTGATCCTTGTGCCTCAAGACTTCAAACTGCACTTTGAGTTCACGCACTGCTTGAATGGCTTCACTGGTTTGAGGAAACACATTTGATTGAATAGTTGGATGTACCGTAACCCCCACTGGAGGTGGTACGTCTTCAGGAATGATGGAATCTGGAGATGCAGAATTTTGATTAACAGCAGGCTCTTGAATATTCAAAGGTATTTCAGCCCCTTGACTATCTTGAGTTTGTGCTGCTACTGATACTAGTGTTACTACTGGCTGAGCAGTTTGCTGATTCAATATTATCTGATGCATGCTTTGCACCATGTTAAGCATGTCTTTCAGTGATTGCTCAACGGCAGTGGGACGTTATTCTGTATTAGCAGATGACGTCTCTGGTTCATCTCCAACAGCGTAGGATTCAACCTCTCTTGAAGATATAGAGGGATTAGTATAGAAGTATGAATCCACACTATCGGTATCAGACTCAAAAGATTGAGTACCCCCAGCTTCTGAATCAGAAGTCTGCAATTGTCTTTGTCTTCTTGATCGAGTATTCTGATATACTCCTTCAAAGGAATCAAGAAGTCTGTTGAACTGTTGTTGACCTGGAGTTTGGGACATATTCCGTCTTGGATGTCGTCCTCTGTTAGTATGAGATGCTATGTTGACTGATGCATATGACAGCTCATGTTCTTGATCTTCAGCTTGATGTTGAGGTGAGTTAAAACTTAATCGATCAAAAACTGACCGTTTTGAAGCCGAACAACAACAGTTGATCACAACCTGGTGATATTCACAATGATATTTTTCTTGGGGGAGTATCACCGAAGATTGTCTGTTCTTACGCTTTTGCATTAGCAATTCACGTAAATCAGAAAGAACAGATGGAGTATTCTTCTTTATTACATTTGGGGTAGAAAAATGTTTAGTCCCTTGAGTATAAAGAAGATTACTGACTGCATTTGCAGAACCAAACTGTACATTTTTACGCGTTTGGAGTTGTGTGCGTAAATCTTGAGATTTTTTAGCACGAAGGACTCCATTTTCGTTGCGTGTAATTTGTAAGTTTAGTACTTTACGTAAAGCAGTATAAGAGGGTTGTTGGTGTAGGACAGAAGTTTTACCAACAACATTTTTACGCTGTACACGTTTAGGTATATTCACATTAGATGTGTAGACATCATTATGAATTTTATCTACACTGTCAAAGACAGGAGACTTACCTTTACGCGTAGAGCGTAAAAATTGGTTATCTACCACGTCACAGACGGGAGATTTTGTTTTACGCGAGGAGCGTAATTTGTTTGGGCCTACCACGTCACCGACGGGAGACTGATTCTTACACTCAGAAGCACAATCGTTAGAGTCTGCTCCATTACAAATGGGAGACTCATCCTTATGTACTGAGCGTAAAATTTGGTTTTTACCCACTGAGCGTAAAATCTGGTTTTTACGCAGTGGGCGTGAAACCTGATTATCTTCACCGTTACAAACGGGAGATAAATCGTCACACTTTGAGTGCAACTCTGAAGTAAGGACTGCCTCGTTACGAACGGGAGCCCCTACGACAGGAGTGGGAAGAATTCCCTTGTCATCAGACACAACAGAGAGATCAGAAGCCACTTTGGATTTAGGAATCCAAACTTTTCGTGCTTTACGAGACTTTTGAACATTGGAGCAGCGAGAACCACCCCCAGTTCGGAGCATTTCTTCATAGGCAGTCTGGTCGAAGTGCACGACCAGAGTCTTCTTGGTCGAACCGACCGAAACATCATCATATTGAGCAATTGCCTTCTCGTCAGAGGAGAAGGTCGTCCCCAGCAGAGTCACCATTTTGTTTCACTTAACAAAAATGCCAGAGAAGAATTGGCTTTTGAAAATAAAACGAGAAAAAGTACAAGAAGTACAAATTTGATTCTAGGAAAGTATTGCTATAGAAGTCTGATCTGTAAATGATCACTTTGTTCTTTGGACCATATGATGATGAAGATCGCTGCTTGAAGTTGAACAATTTGGAAGAACTAAGTCACCATAAAGGTATCGACGCACTTGGGCACTGATGGCGAGGCCGAATGCTTTCCTGCTTTGCTTCACTCTGTTCAGAAAGAAAGGTTGAAGAAGAATGCTCTGGAGAATCAGAATCTCTGAGTTCTGATCTCTGTATTCTCTCCTGTCTCTGTCCCTGTGTGATGCCAAAAATAAGTCTATTTATAGACTTGGGCTTCTGTGCGTAAAACTCAGTGTAAGTTCTGTTTTTACGCTAACAACCGCCACCCATGATCAAAGCCATCCTCTGTATACGTTGACACGTGTCCCATCATTTCATTAAGAATAGGATGCACGTACACACGTTCTTCGGGATGTGTGGTATGAAAGCCATGTAGACAAACCACGTTCCAGATTGGTCAGAAGGAATAGGGCGTAAAAATAGCCCCCATATACTCTGAGCGTAAAGCAGTAGACTAGGCGTAAAATAGCCCTGACATAGACTTCCCGCGTAAAGTGGTTGTTAAATAACCTTGAGCGTAAAAGTAGCTCAAATAGACTTTACGCACACGTCAACTGTTGAGCGTAAAAGCTCGTATAGTTGCATAAAAGAAGCCATAGTGTGAGCGTAAAGTAGCTCAATCCACATACTAAACGACAACATTGGTCTCTGTGTAAAAACAAATCCCTTTGAATTCTGTGATACATGCTATCATTAATATCTCCATGTCAGATTTTGCATTAAATGCGAGACTTGACAGCTCTGTCCAGCGTAGAAGTGGCTAGCTTGCCCTGAGCGTAAAATCATGGGTGTAGACCCGAGCGTAAAAGTGATCAGCCTGCTTTAGGCATAAAAGTGATTAGCCTTGTCTTGGGCTTAAAGAGATTAACCACTCTGCCTGGCGTAAAACAGATCACTTATGAATGAAATGATCCAGCACTTTGACTCTTTCTTTGAAGCACTTTTTACGCTCCTACATCCTTCAGCACCGAACATCTTTTGAAAGCATGTTCCTCGCCAAGAAATTACCATCTGGCTAGTACGAATGTCCATCTTTCAAGTCTGTATCAGATAACAGACTTTCTGAGATCAGATCGCCAAAAAATCTCTAGTATGTGCAACACGCATTCCAGTGTCCTTGTCGGTGGTTAATAACCACTGTCTCGATCTTCAGAACTTCTGCTAGATATATGTTCGCCATCGAGACCTTCGTCATAATATGGCTCGTCCTTGGTGAACAGCTCCTTTGAGAGCACACGTGGTCAGATGCACTAGTGTCAGACCACTGGTCAGCTACCACGCTAGATAACTCAACCTGTGCAACAATAGCAACCAAGTTAAGTAGTCAAAATAACCAAGTTTAGCTATACCTGCTATTTTGGTTTGGGCTTGGATTTGCATTCACTCATGTAGTGACCCTTCTTGCCATAGTTGAAGCAAGTCACGTGGGACTTGGTCTTCTGTTGCTTGAACGAAGGACCCTTCACTTTCAAATTTGTGGAGTCCTTCTTCTTGTGATGAGAAGCCACATGCTTCCCTTTGAACTCTCTTGTCAGCACTAAGTTGGCCTTAGCCAGTTGTTTGGACAGAGAGTCCATCTTCTGTTGAGATCGCATTTCGTCATCAACGTGGATCTCTTGTAGAAGATCTTCCAAGCTAATGTCCAGCTTCTTCCGATGCATCCTAGCATAGAAGTTGCTCCAACCAGCAGGAAGTTTCGAGACTGTCCCTCCAACGACAAACTTGTCGACGAGGGGCATCTTCTCGTCATCTAACTTCCGGCGCAACTTCAAGAATTCCTTCACTTGAGGTAGCATCGCCATCTCGTCTTCGAAGAGCCACTTGTGGTACTTCTCGACGATAAAGATTTTGGACCTGTTTTCATCATCTTCATATAGCTTACCCAAAGAATTCTAGATCTCTTTGGCATTCTCCTTCTTGGAATATGACTCTGCCAGAGAGTCTTCCATAGAATTGAGAATCAGCAGTTTACATATGCTAGTTTTTCTCTTCCATTTGCTCTGCTTGACGAATGCAGCAGCAATAGCATCGGTAGTTCCTCCTTCTGGAATCGTCGGTTCATCCTCAATCAATACATGGTCAACGTCCACGAGTTGAAGATTAAGGGTGACCTTCCTCTTCCAGATTTGGAAATGTTCTCCGTCGAATTTTTCCAACTTGTTAAAGCTGGTATCGATGAGAGAAGCACGAGAGTTTTCCATCTACAAGGATCTTGCTTTGAGATTGTTAGTCCCGGGACTTGATCAAAGATGGTAGACTCGATGTCGAGATCAGAGGTTCAACAAACGTTCACCTTCTGATTATTCTCGAGATCCAAGAGGAACACTATAATATAAATCTGATTACAAAAGCCACAATAATCAGAAAGTAAATCTCACGTTCTTCCTCGCAATCGCAGTTGCTGACGGACAGAACTGAGTTCATAAAAATAAATCTCACGTTCTTCCTTGCAATCGCAGTTGCAGACGGACAGAACTGAGTTACAACTCAGATGAAGGAGAAGAAAGAAGAAAGAAGAATGAAGAATGAAGAATGAAGAATGAAGAAGAGGAAAGGTTCTTGCTGGGGTGATTAAGATCACCGTTGCTCAAAGCAAGATTCGCCCCAACACAATATGCTTCCAGGAACCAGCAAGTTCACGAAGAACTTCTGGAACGCTCGTAAGTCAATATTTGAGACTTGAACGGGCTTCCTGGACTTTACAGACTCCCTTAACTCTCTTTTTGGTACATCTTTCAAAGGAAGCCAAGGGGCTCTATTTATAGAGTGGAGTTGAGACTTCACCTCTTCTCCTATCCTATGTGGGACTAAAATACCAATACTCAAAAATAGAGTTTGATATTTTAGATCATCCCACAATCAGCATAGAAGTGTGCCAGTCCACGCCTACCCCCCGAACACTCCCGTGCATGCACGAGACATCCTGGAGTCCGTGTCCGAGCCCGAGTCCGCACAACAAAAATCAACTTGCATCCTTGTTGGATTTAATCCTTTTTCCTTCTAGGAAAATACTCCCACATGGCACAAACTTGTGCCCCACTACACCTCATGTGCACACCTCAACACAAGCAATGCATTATATTGAGATACTCACCATTTGGTGTAGCCGATGTGGGACTATCTTTTCTTGTCCAAAGGCAAAAACACCAACAGAAGGTTTGGTGGCGGCTAGGGTTAGGGTTTGTGGAAAGGTGGCTCTGATGCCATGTTGAAATAGTTGTTATATTTTATTGATAATCTCTTGGCTATTTATAGCCTTACAACCTTCTCATTACATTAACTCTCTATAGGAATATCCTATGACATATTCCAACAGGCGGTATGGGTAGTATCTTTCGGATCGGAAGTATCGAATTTTTGGTATCGTAAAGCAAATAATTATTTAAAAATTTGGAAGAAAAAAAAACTTATACGCTTAGGCATAATTTAAGTATTTTATGTGTTATTTTTTAATTGTTTTAAATTTAAGTGAAATAATAGTCACCATTACTGATTGGTTTTACCTAAGATAAATAAAATTTCTTCATTACATGCTTTTATGACCTTAGTGTGTTTACACCCTTGTTATTGGCTTTTTATTCAATTTTCTCTACCGAATTGACTGGGAAAGAGACCCCGAACGTCGGTATCGGTCAGTATCGGCCGATACTGCAAACTATGCTTGGTGGATGAAGATATAGAGATGTATGCACTTGATGCACAGATCTGATACAGATCTACATATATAAAACAGAAATGTTCAAGAAAGACATAGATGACCATTTTCATAGCAAGGAATCATAAATGCACAAATAGATCATATCAGGATGACAAACATACAGATATGATTAAATGCTTAGAATCAAAGAATCGATGCACAATACATTTTGAGTTTAGAGAGTTCAGTATACAAAAGAGATCAAACTCAAATTCCTTGAATAAATTGTTCCAACCACGTAAAATTAGAGGTAAAATAGTTTTCTCAGGTAAGCCTCTTTTAAAACAGTTACTATTTATTTTCCTTCTTTTTTTTACCACAGTTTTAAACAGATTTTGTTGGTCTATATGCAAACAATCGATGGAAAAACTCAGTTGCAATCCCTAAGAAGAGATGCAAAGAATGCAGTTGCAATCCCTAAAAAAGAGATGCAAATAATGCAGTTGCAATCCCTAAAAAAGAGATGCAAATAATGCTGATTGCGTAGCCTAAACGATTAAAAAAAAAAATCGAATCGCGTTTGCAATAGCGGTTTCTCGAAGGCAACAAGAGATGATCAACAACAGTTGAGTCTCAGATTCTCGAAGGCAACAGAAAGAGGAAGGAAGAAGAAGAGCGGATCTCGCTGGGGTGTTGAACACCGGCGCTCAAAGCTATACCCGCAGTACGGATAAGCTCCCAGGAACCAGCAAGTTCAGGAGAACTTCTGGAACGCTCGTAAGTCAATATTTGAGACTTGAACGGGCTTCCTGGACTTAACAGACTCCCTCAACTCTCTTCTTGGTGCATCTTTCAAAGGAGACCAAGGGGCTCTATTTATAGAGTGGAGTTGAGACTTCACCTCTTCTCCTATCCGATGTGGGACTAAAATACCAATACTCAAAAATAGAGTTTGATATTTTAGATCATCCCACAATCAGCATAGAAGTGTGCCAGTCCACGCCTACCCCCCGAACCCTCCCGTGCATGCACGAGACATCTTGGAGTCCGCGTCCGAGTCCGAGTCCGCACAACAAAAATTAACTTGCATCCTTGTTGGATTTAATCCTTTTTCCTTCTAGGAAAATACTTCCACATGGCACAAACTTGTGCCCCACTACACCTCATGTGCACACCTCAACACAAGCAATGCATTATATTGAGATACTCACCATTTGGTGTAGCCGATGTGGGACTATCTTTTCTAGTCCAAAGGCAAAAACACCAACAATCCCCCACATATCTCAATATATGGGTTGAGCGTTCCCCACAGTGATTGTCCATCATGCATTAGGAGAGATGTCGCTACGACTTGAATCTTCCCGCATAGGTTAAATAACAGCATGATACAAGAATGGACTAAGCCTTGAATTCTGCACCATAACTACAATTCTTCCTACTCACATAGTGACATCAACTGTGCTTCTGGCTGCACATTGAAGGCCTTGTGCCAGCCTGGTTTCAGCGTATAATTTTTGGGCGTCTACAAGTTTACCCTCAAGAGACGGCCTGATATCTCTGTCCATACACTATAGGTGAGTTCTATATAAAGAGTCATTGGCATGAAGCATTGCGCTTCTTTGCGGTGCTACGCCGCTATGACATGGCTGACAAAGCCAAGGCATTACCCCTACCTGGGAACCTCATCGTAGTGTCATACTACTGTAGCATGAGGTCTCAAGCCTCTTTGTAGTGCCAAACTACCCAGCATGAAGTCTTGCGCTCCCTTGTGGTGTTACGCCACTATGACATGGCTTGCAAAGCCGAGGCTTTACCCCTACCTGGGTACCTCATCGTGGTGTCATGCCACTGTAACATGAGGACACCGGCCTCTTTGTAGTGCTGCCTACATCTCTTTATTACGATTATGCAACATTAGGCTACCTGCCTATATGCGGTGCTACGCCGCCTGTAACTTGGCTAACAAAGCCGAGGCATTACCCCTACCTGGGAACCTCATGGTGGAGTCACCCCACTGTAGCATGGAGTTGTAACACTCCTTTGTGGTTGTTGCGCCACCATGCTTCCTGTAAAGCATAACAGACCTTCACTCAGTCTGAGAACTCATTAAGGCATTATGCCATCCTTCTCACAGGATCAATTTTTCGTAGAAAATTCATAGTAGACAACAGTGGTTCTGGGTCCGAAACCCTTACATGTTCCGCAGAACAAGTGCCCACTGTTAACTAATATTTTTCCAGTCAATAGTCCTCCCTTGAATCAAAAAATTAGATATCTGGTAGATTTCTCTTTGAACCAATAACATAAAATTTATTGATAGGATTATAATGACACAATATTAGAATGCCTTCAAGCCCATCTTCCTTGCTGTGTCCTCGACCAGCTGACGCTTGAGACCCTTCGTGAACGGATCCGCCAGGTTTTCCTGACTCCGAACATCGATCACTGCAATGACGCCCCTTTTTATGAGATCGTTCACTGCTCTGTGCTTCAACCGCACAGTCCTCTTCTTCCCGTTGAAGAGTTCATTTGATGCCACTGCTGCTGCCGCCTGGTTGTCACAGTATATCGGAATCGCCGGTATCTGAGCCCCAACCATTGGAAGGTCATACATGAGCTCCCGAAGCCACTCTGCTTCATCTGCTGCAGCGTCCAATGCAAAGAATTCAGATTCCATGGAGGAGCGAGATAACATAGTCTGCTTCTTCGACTTCCACGATATAGCAGCTCCACCCATGGCGAACACATATCCACCTGTGGAATATTCGCTCTCTACCTCTGAACACCAGCTAGCATCACTGAAGCCTTCCACTACTGACGGATCTCCGCTGTAGTATAGTGCATATGTCTGAGTCTTCTTGAGATATCTCATAACACGCTTCACAGCTTTCCAATGCTTTACGCCTGGATTGCTCGTAAATCGACTCAACATTCCCACTGCAAAGGCTATGTCAGGCCTTGTGGCAGTAGTAGCGTACATCAAACTTCCGATGACGCTAGCGTACTCCAACTGCCTGACGCTCTCCTTCGAATTTGGCTCCAGTTTCAGATCACTCCTGTACGGTGTATCAATAATAGGAAGATCTTGATACCCGTAGCGAGAGAGCATCTTCTCAATGTAATGAGCTTGTGACAGCGCTATTCCAGTGCCTGTCCGGATGATCTTGAGCCCCAAGATTACGTCGGCATCCCCCAAGTCCTTCATACTGAACTTGGTCGAGAGGAATTTCTTTGTCTCTGTGACGCAGCTTAAATCCGTACCTAGGATTAGCATGTCGTCCACGTATAGACAAACGATTACTCCTCTTCCGTCAGCAAACTTCGTATAGACACACTTGTCTGTTTCACTGACCCTGTAGCCATTTGACCTTATCACCTTGTCAAACTTCTCATGCCACATTTTGGGAGCTTGCTTCAAACCATACAGAGACTTCATCAACTTGCAGACTTTGTCTTCCAGACCTCTGACGACAAAACCTTCTGGTTGTTGCATGTAGATCTCTTCGGTCAGCTCGCCATAAAGGAATGCCGTTTTCACATCCATCTGATGTATCACCAGCTTGTGTATTGCTGCTAAAGCAATTAACAATCTGATAGTTGTCATCCGAGCTACTGGAGCATAAGTGTCAAAGTAGTCGATCCCCTGCTTCTGAGCAAACCCCTTGGCCACTAGCCTGGCCTTGAACTTGTCAATGGTTCCATCTGCTTTCATCTTCTTCTTGAAGATCCATTTGCATCCGATGGGTCTTGCTCCTTCTGGTAGGTCGACCAATACCCATGTGTTATTAGAGGTGATTGAGTCAATCTCGTTGTCAATCGCCTCCTTCCAGAATATAGCATCTCTGGTCTTCATCGCCTCATCATAGGTAAGCGGATCTGATTCCACATGATAGGTGACGAAGTCATCTCCGAAGTCTTTCGGCCTCCTCGCTCGCTTAGTTGACGGCTCAGCGAGTTCTGGTTCAGCTGGTGTCTCCTCGACAACAACTCCATCTTGGACTACTGGTTCGATAAAGATCTCTGTCTGCTCCGCACCCTCATTATTCTCCGGAATGTCCGCGAGAACAATGTTCTTGTGCCTTGCAAACTTTTCTTCAAAATATTCAGCATCGCGAGATTCGATGATATGATTTGACTCGATATCAAGGAATCTCCGAGCATCACTCTTCTCGGCATACCCCAGGAAGATCGCCTTAGTAGTCCTTGTCCCCAGCTTCTGAATCTTTAGATCCGGGAGCTTCACATAAGCCAGGCACCCCCACACTCGAATGACATTCAGGTTGGGTCTGACTTTGAACCAGAGTTCATGAGGAGTTATGTCGGAAGTTGCATACGGCACTCTGTTCAGAATGAAAGTGGCCGTTAATGCAGCTTCTCCCCAATAGCACTTTGGGAGACCCGCAGTCAACAGCATAGAATTCATCATCTCTGTCAACGTTCTGTTCTTCCTTTCTGCTACTCCGTTGGATTGTGGAGAATACGGAGCCGTCGTCTCGTTGATGATTCCATGTTCTTTGCAGAATGATGAGAATTCATGAGACCTATATTCCCCACCTCGATCACTCCTCAGCCTCTTGAGTTGTTGTCCAGTTTGCCGTTCAGCCTCGGCCCTGAACTCCTTGAACTTCTCGAATGCTTCGTCTTTAGATTTGAGTAAATAGACGAAGGCATACTTGGAGAAGTCATCGATGAAAGTAATGAAATACTTCATCCCGGCCTTTGTAGAGAATTGTTTGAAGTCACAGATATCTGAGTGAACCAACTCCAGAAGATCTGTGCTTCGATGGACCCTGTGGAAGGGTTTCCTAGTGATCTTCGTCTGAGCACATATCTCACATTTCTCTACCTTACCCCCACACTTGGAGATAAGTCCTAGACTAGACATTTTGTTTATTCGCTTACAATGAACATGTCCTAGTCTATTATGCCACAACTCAAGAGAGTAATTCAAACTAGTGATAGCATTGACATTATTATGCTGGGTTACAACAAGCTGAATTTTGTACATTCCTTCAGTCTGAAAAGCTTTTCCGAAGAAAGTACCCTTCTTGGACATCACCATTTGGCCAGCATTGATGTCCATCCTCAAGCCTGCGTTGCAGAGCAGGCTCCCAGAGATCAGGTTCTTTGCGATTGCAGGAACATGCTTCACACCTTGAAGCGTCAGAATGTTCCCCGATGTAAGCTTCAGCTCCACCGTCCCGATCCCCAGTACTTCAGCTTGTGCCTGGTTCGCCATCATGACTTTCTCGGAAGTAGGCTCATAGGAGACGAACCAGTCCTTGTCTGAACAGACATGACATGTCGCGCCAGTGTCTATCCACCAGTCCAAGTCTGCCCCCACAGTTGCAACCTGTGCTATCATGGCAACCTGATTAATAACCAAGGAAACCTTGTTAGGCTCACCTTGCTCTTTGGGCTTGGACTTGCATTCACTTTTATAGTGACCCTTCTTGCCACAGTTGAAGCAAGTCACATGGGACTCGGACTTCTGTTGCTTGAATCCTGGACCCTTCACTTTCAGATTCGAGAAGTCCTTCTTCTTGTGGTGAGAAGCCGCCTGCTTCCCTTTGTTCTCTCTGGTGGCTTGAACCAGATTCGCCGTTGCTAGTTGTTTGGACAGGGTGTCCAACTTCTGTTGAGAGCGCATCTCGTCCTCAACATGAATCTCGCTGAGGAGATTATCCAGGCTAATCTCCATCTTCTTCCTATGCATCCTTGCATAGATGTTGCTCCATCCTGGAGGAAGTTTTGCCACGATCCCTCCAACGACGAACTTGTCGACGAGGGGCATGCTATCGTCCTCCAGTTTCTGGCTCAGCTTCAGGAACTCTTTCACTTGGGGCAGCATGGTCTTCTCGTCTTCAAAGACCCATTTGTGGTATTTTTCAACCATGAACATCTTCGACCGGGCCTCGTCGTCGTCATACAGCTTCCCCACGGACTCCTAGATCTCTTTGGCAGAAGTCCTCTTTGTGTAGGACTCGGCCAGAGAGTCTTCCATGGAATTCAGGATCAGCAGCCTGCATATGCTGTTATCCTTTTTCCACTTCGTCTGCTTGCTCGTAGCAGCGGCCAGAACAGCAGCAGATCCTGTTGCTGGAACGATTGGTTCTTCCTCATCCAACACGTGATCAACATCCACGAGTTGAAGGTTCAGAGTCACCTTTCGCTTCCAGATCTGGAAGTGTTCGCCGTCGAATTTCTCCAACTTGTTAAAGCCGGTATCGACAAGCGAAGCACGAGTGTTTTCCATCGAATCGTATAGCTTTGAGATTGTTGGTCTATATGCAAACAATCGATGGAAAAACTCAGTTGCAATCCCTAAGAAGAGATGCAAAGAATGCAGTTGCAATCCCTAAAAAAGAGATGCAAATAATGTAGTTGCAATCCCTAAAAAAGAGATGCAAATAATGCTGATTGCGTAGCCTAAACGATTAAAAAAAAAAAAATCGAATCGCGTTTGCAATAGCGGTTTCTCGAAGGCAACAAGAGATGATCAACAACAGTTGAGTCTCAGATTCTCGAAGGCAACAGAAAGAGGAAGGAAGAAGAAGAGCGGATCTCGCTGGGGTGTTGAACACCGGCGCTCAAAGCTATACCCGCAGTACGGATAAGCTCCCAGGAACCAGCAAGTTCAGGAGAACTTCTGGAACGCTCGTAAGTCAATATTTGAGACTTGAACGGGCTTCCTGGACTTAACAGACTCCCTCAACTCTCTTCTTGGTGCATCTTTCAAAGGAGGCCAAGGGGCTCTATTTATAGAGTGGAGTTGAGACTTCACCTCTTCTCCTATCCGATGTGGGACTAAAATACCAATACTCAAAAATAGAGTTTGATATTTTAGATCATCCCACAATCAGCATAGAAGTGTGCCAGTCCACGCCTACCCCCCGAACCCTCCCGTGCATGCACGAGACATCTTGGAGTCCGCGTCCGAGTCCGAGTCCGCACAACAAAAATTAACTTGCATCCTTGTTGGATTTAATCCTTTTTCCTTCTAGGAAAATACTTCCACATGGCACAAACTTGTGCCCCACTACACCTCATGTGCACACCTCAACACAAGCAATGCATTATATTGAGATACTCACCATTTGGTGTAGCCGATGTGGGACTATCTTTTCTAGTCCAAAGGCAAAAACACCAACAGATTTAGTTGATCCCACATATATATATTAATAATCTTTCATATTTGTTTTCCCAATTGTACGTAGTACTGTATTTTTCTGCCGACATAGGCATAAAGCGACTATATATGTCTATTGATAGGATATCATTCTACAAATATGTAGCTGGAAATACTCTGAATGCACTGTGTTTTGACTTTGAACAGAGGTTGATATGAAACCTTGAACGAAGGGAAGGAAACATAGGAAGAAATAAATTAGGTAACGATTTCAACTTTGGTTCAAGTTAATTATCGGTCGATGTGGCCGATAATCATTAGCTGCACATGATCAGTACAATAATTTCAGGCAGGGTGTTTGTTTTGTAGCAGTAGATGAAACTTGACACTCAACCTATTGATCTAATTAATATCAACTTACGGTCACAAAGGACGGAGTTTGATACTGTTTTATTATGGTTCTGATTGACATGGAAGGAGAAAAAAATGGACAGGTTGACTACATATAGAAACTAGCATGTACCTCCCCTATTTTAAGAAACTAAGAAATATCCTTATTTTTGTAAGGAACATTTATAAAACTAAGATATACCCCGAGATTTTGATTGTTTTATAAAAAAAAACGAGGGCATCTTTTAATTTTTTTTAAATAATGGATATGAAATATCCCTTTGATTATTGTACTCCAGTCCTCCCTTTGATTATAATAGCCACTTCTCTTAACCCCACAAGAGGACCTCTTGTATAGTTAATGTACTCCAGTCCTCCTTTTTAGACATTCCAACCTTTATGATTGCAAGAATGTCACCCTCTAGAAAAGAGTTCACAGAAAGGAATGTCAAAAGCTATTATTTCTTCTATCATTTAATGTTGATTTCCCTTCCCTTGCCTCTTTTGCTCCCTGATAGTATGCCTAGCTCTTTTAGATATATCATTTGCTACCTTTAGAGGGTAGGGTGATCGTTCGGTTATCATTTGCTACCTTTAGAAGGTAGGGTGAACATTCCGTTCTCATTTGCTACCTTTAGGCCTCGTTTGGTTCGCGGATTGAAAGGGAAAGGAAATCAATTACTTGGCATTTCCTTTCCTTTGGAAAATTATAATTCTCATTAATTTTCCTTTTCGATGTTTCGAAATGCCAAGGAATATGGAAAGGAAACTGAATACTTCAATGTGGGAAAGTGATTTCTTGCTTAGACGGATGGAATCACTTTCCCCCCTAATTTTCCTTACATTGGGAATCATTTTCCTTTCCTCCTCAATTCCTTTGGCATCCAAACATAGGAAAGTAATCACTTTCCTTTCCCAAAGGAATCACTATGCACCGTGCCAACCTTCATATCACTCCGTTACAGACCTGCAACCTAGCAAAGCTTGTTGAAATGTATCTTGTTTCCGATTGAGCCCTCAAAAGAGGGTGACAATGGAGCTGATAATTTAGTCCCACATCGGGTAGGAGGTGAGATCATGGGGTATAGATAATTGAAATTGGTTCAGGCCTTACATAAGAATTCTCTTCTACGACATATGAGACCCAATTCAATATCATACCTTGTGGGCCAACTCTGGTTTGGATCACACCGCATTCCCAACAAATTAGACAATGCGAATATTTTTCTGAAGGTATGGGGGCAAAGTCTGCATTTTTTGTTAATTTTTTCTACTAGTCTCGCTTTGTATATTCAGCACCTATCTTGTCCCTGTCTCGTACCCAAGTTTCTCATCCGGGCACTGCTACTCCATCGGCGGATGCTTCCCGCAGCGAACTAATGAGTTCAGGGCGGTCAGCATGAGTGCTTCGACGTCGATAAGCTTGGCCCTCATCACGGCACACATGCAGAGCGCCGACTCGAGGTCGGACAACCCCGCAAGCGCCGTGCAACATGCCTCAATCGTCCCCTTTGCGATCTTGCCGTGCACTATTGGGAACGTGGTGTGACCCAAACCGGAGTTGGTCCATGAGGTGCGATAATAAATTGGGCCCATATGCCTTAAAAAGAGAATTCTCATGTAAGGCCTGAACAAATCCCAATTATCTACACCATATGATCCCACCTCCTAACCGATGTGGGACTAAATTACCAACTTCATTGTCACCCCCCATTTGAGCGTTCAACCGGAAACGAGATACAATCCAACAATCTCAACCTTAGCTCGTTTTCGCTAGCCGAATAACCTTAGCACCTTTCTACATTTGTCCGTTGCCTCTAGCCGAACAACCTTAGCACCCTTGTTACCTTTTGTTCGTTCCCGCCAGCCAAACAACCTTAGCACTCCTTGCAACCTTTTTATTCGTCCTGCCAGTTGAGCACCCAGGAGATCCAACATATTGTCATCTCGATCCGTTCGACCACAGAACCAAACTGATACGTCCATCCACACCACCATTGTGTGCCAACCACAAGTCTTGCTCCACCCGCCCAAACTAGCCCCGTATCCATAGGCTATGATACCACTTGTTGGGCGCGCGGTGTGACTCGAACTGGAGTTGGCCCATGAGGTGCGGTATTGAATTGGGCCCATATGCTTTAAAAGAGAATTCTCATATAAGGCCTAAACCAATCCCAATTATCTACACCACATGAACCCACCTCCTAACCGATATGGGACTAAATTATCAACTCCATTGTCAACCCCCATTTGAACACTCAACCGGAAACGAGGTACAACCCAACATGCACCAGGTCGACACAGGGGACAAGCCCGAGCGTGTGACCGGGCACCGCACGGATGACGAGGAGGAGCAAGGACGGAGGAGGAGAGAGAGGATCAGAGTTGAACGTAGCTCATTTTCATGCAGTGTTATGGTTATGGTTGGTTAGCAAGGAAGGGGATTTTTGCATGTATGGTTTATGAAGAGAGATGTATGTGTATATGTAATGCGTATCTCGTGTGGGTGGTATGTCTATAGTGTGAGCTTGCTTGTCCTTACTATCATGGGTTGTAATCTTTGTCATCATCTCCAACGGTTCCATGCTAATGGAGTAGTACTTGCAGCAAGTGTTTAACTCCACTATACTTTACTATAATAACTAGCATTCGCAATAACTGTTAACTCTAGAAAACTGCTAAAGTAGTAGCACTTGCAGCAAGTGTTAACCCTTATAGACATTAATCTTTAGATCAATGAAAATCAAAGACACCGACAGGACAAAACTAAGCCACAAACCAGGTCAAGAATGGATGGCAGTCAATGACATGCCAAAACGTAGTTAGAAACTTGCTGCAAGTGATGTTGCACTACAATCTCCACTACCAAAATAAGTCATATCAGCGACGAGTTTAGCGACGCTTAATGAAAACGTCGCTATTATTTGGCAATTTAGCGACGTATAATTTTTACGTCGCTGGACGTTACTACTACTGACGTTCAGCGACGTATTGCGACTAATTTTTTTATAACAAAATTTTATGTCGCCCAAAAGTCGGTAAACGTCGCTATTGTTTTACTATTAGCGACGTTTTTGCGACACTAGAATACGACGTCGCTATATTTTTAGAATATAGCAACGTTCAGCGACGTCTTTCACTGACGTCGGTAAATCTTTTCCATTAACCCGATCGGGTTTTCCTTTTCCCCCATTCTCACATGAAAATTTTCCAAAAAATTTGTTTTCCCCCCATTCTCCGCCGTCGCCCAGCCTCCTCCTCCACCGCCTCTTCGAGCTACTCCTCCTCCTCCACCGCTCCTTCTCATCCACCGACCTCCTCCTCCTACTCCTCCTCTGCCGACCGGCCTCCTCCTCTTTCTCCTCGTTCCTGCGTGCTCCTCCTCCTCTCCGAGCTCCTCCACCGACCCCTCATCCTCCTCCACCGCGAGCTCCTCCTCCTCCTACTCGGCTATCCCAAGATCCCCTCCTCCTCCAACCGAGCTCCGCCACCGAGTTCCTCCTCCTCCAACCGCCTACACGCGCCGCGGAGCTCCTCTACCGCGAGCTCCTTCTCCTCCTCCTCTCGGCCACCCCCTTCCTCTATCAGCCCCAAAGCTCAGGTAAACCGTAACCCGATATCTCTATAGTAGCCATTTGACATGGACACGACACAGACACGAATACGACACGAACATATATAATATATGTGCTAATTCTCTTTGAGCAGTTGTGTCATTTTGTAACTTTACTAAGGCAAAGTTATCTGTAGTTGAGGGTAGACCTCTGTCAACTTTGCTTCTGGCAAAGTTTATCATTGTGGCAATGCTAGCGATGTGACAAGACTAATACCTATGCCATTTTATTAACTTTGTTTCTAGCAAAGTATAGTGTCGCGATGATGCTAGCTATACGGCAAAGTTAATGTCCTAGCCATTTTTATTAGTGTATTACGAACTTCAGATTCTTATGAATTGGTAAACTGCATGTTCAAAAATCAATTTACAAACCAAAGGTTTCCGATGGTATGTCGAGGCTAAGTCCCTAGTTATATTTTTGTTTCTGTCAAATGCTAAGCCTTTGCGGGGTTGTCGAGCCGAGCCAATATAATAGGTTCCGTTTGTTCGGTTGAATATTTTCAATGTTTAATAGACTGGACCTAATATTGAACTTTTGTCAAAAATATAAATTTGATAAACATACACTGAATTTTTACATTTTAATCATTTACAACAAAATACATCACTAAATTGTTACATTTCAATCATTGGGTATGTAATATCACAGAATTGTGAAAGCGTTGGAACAAATGCCTCGTTTGGTTCACGAAATGGAAGGAAAAGGAAATCAATTCCTTGGCATTTCCTTTCCTTTGAAAAATTGCAATTCCTACTGATTTTCTTTTCCATTGTTTGGAAATGGCAAGGAATTTGGAAAGGAAAGTGAATACTTTAATGTGGAAAAGTGTTTCCTTGCTTGGATGGATGTAATCACTTTCCCCCTAATTTCCCTTCCATTGGGAATCATTTTCCTTTCCTCCTCAATTTCTTTGGCATCCAAACATAGAAAAGTAATCACTTTCCTTTCCCAATATACATGATTAGAAATGATATCCCAAATTGAGGATACCTGAATATTTAAGTTAACCATAGTGAATATATATCTGAAATTCTTAAGAAAGAACATACATACTAAGACTGAGATGAATTGAACTAGAAAGAAAACAAATTGTTTTTTTAGAGAAAACTAAACTGAGAGAAACATGTATTTAAGTACTGTTCCCAACTTGAGATTTTGGAAATACTTGAAAAGGATTTCCCTTTTAAAAGTCTCATATGTAGTTATGTTTCTCTAAGAGAAGAGCCTTGTCCAACTTTGTACTAATTCTTTATAAATCGAGTTAGTTATCCTTCTTCCTTCATGATTAAAGTTCGATCATCATAGTCATGATTATGGTGAAATATATCTGAAATGTTAATAACATACATCTTATGAATTAAGCAAGGAAGTAAACAAACACAAATGATCCGAGAAATTGTATACGAGCACATTGGACTTGGACACGAGCACATTGGACTTGGACACGATACATTAGACTTGGACTATTAATCTAACATATACTTCATAGGAATGGTCGATATTACCGATTTCGATATCGATACTCATAGGAATGGTATGTTACCGATTTCGATATCGATGCTGATAGGAATGGTCTGATACCGATTTCGATATCGATACTCATAGGAATGGTCGATATGACCGATTTCAACATCGATACTCATAGGAATGGCGTGATGCTGATTTCGATATCGATACTCATAGGAATGGTCTGATACCGATTTCAATATCGATACTCATAGGAATGGTGTGATACCGATTTCGATATCGATACTAATAGGAATATCCTCAAATGGTCTCCTGCAGTAGGCAGTGAGGGCATTTCAAGTATATATTTCCTTACCTTATTGGTGTGATACCGATTTCGATATCGATACTAATAGGAATATCCTCAAATGCTATTACTTTCACAAGTGTTTCAACGATGTGCTTGTATCTATCTTACAGAATTATCCTCAAATGGATATGGAGCTAAATTACTATCTGCGGAATCGTTCATGGATGTACAACCGTCATGCTGATGACATGTGCGGTGTGCGGGGTGAATTCATAGAGGGTGTACACCAGTTCCTGCAGTTTGCCAAGGCGTTCCCTCAGTACATGGACGGTACCAAAATTAAGTGTCCGTGTGTGAGATATCGCAACTTGAAATATCATCCAGAAGTGGATGTCACGTATCATTTATACTCGAAGGATTTCACGCCGAATTACTATCAGTGGAGCGAGCACGAAGAACTTGTGTCTTTAGCATCGGAGTACGAGCCTTATGTGGATGTCCACAACAACGCTCCTTACGACGATGGGTTGGTGAACATAGTTTTTGACGCGGCCAGGCCTAGTTTCGATCCGAATGATCATGATGCACCTGAGGAGGCACCGAACCCCGATGCTGCACAGTTCATGGAGTTGCTGGAGAATGCAAGGACTCCATTATATCCTGGTTGTGAGGATCATTCACCGTTGGAGGTGGTTACAAGATTGTTGAGCATCAATTCCGATTTTAACATGTCGCAAGATTGCTACAACCGTCTTATGGAGTTGCTTACAGAAATATTGCCTGAGGGTGCAAAGTTGCCTAAAGACTTCTACCGGTCTAAGAGGATGGTTAGATCGCTCTGGATGGGATACGAAAAAATCGATACCTGTAAAACGGGTGCATGTTGTACTACAAAGACGACAAGGATGAAGACGCCTGCAGATTTTGTGGTGTCGATCGCTACAAGGCATGTCGTAGAGGAAAGTCTGTCGGTGCCAGGAAGCCTACCTCTTCGATGCACTACTTGCCGTTGACGCCGCGGTTGCAGCAGTTGTTTATGGTGAAGGAAACTGCAGAAAACATGAGTTGGCATAAGCGGGAACATACCGAAGGAGTGTTGGATCACCCATCTGATGGAGAAGCATGGAAGCACTTTGATCGAGAGTATCCAAATTTTGCTTCTGATCCGCGTAATGTCAGATTGGGTCTCTGCTCCGACGGTTTTACCCCATTCGGACTTTCGGGATCCCAGTATTCGTGTTGGCCTGTGATCGTCATCCCGTACAATCTACCGCCTTGGATGTGCATGAAGACTCCGTATATGTTCCTCACCATTATTATTCCAGGTCCGAACAATCCGAAAAGGAACATCGATGTGTATTTACAGCCATTGATTGATGAGTTGAATCATCTGTGGGAAGTAGGTTCCAACACGTATGATGTATCTAGAAAAAAAAAATTCCAGATGCGGGCAGCACTTATGTGGACCATCAACGACTTTCCGGCCTATGGAATGTTATCTGGATGGAGCATGCATGGTCGTCTTTCATGTCCGTATTGCATGGACAACACTAAGGCTTTCCGTTTGAAACACGAAGGCAAACCGTGCTTCTTCGATTGTCATCGACAATTCCTGTCGAAGGATCATCCGTATCGGAGGAACATGAATGGTTTTCGTGCTGGCGTTGTGGAGAAGGCTAATCCCCCGCCAAGGTGGCCCGGATACACGATATGGAAAGAGGTAAAAGATTTACCAAGAGCTATTGAGCAGCCTGCTACGGGCTACAAGTGTGACGAATTTGGTCGCACTCATAACTGGACGAAGAGGAGTATATTCTGGGATCTTCCATATTGGAGTGCCAATCTGATTAGACATAACCTTGATGTCATGTATATCGAGAAGAATGTGTTTGACAACATAATTAATACTGTAATGGACGTAAAGGGGAAGACGAAAGACAATTCAAAGGCTAGATTGGACTTGGAAGAAATATGTAGACGTCCTGTATTGCATTTGATAGAGGACGGAAATGGGAAGTTGAAACAGCCTAAGGCAATTTTCTCACTAGAGAAGGAGGATAAAATGAGGCTTTGTAGGTGGATTCAAGGTCTGAAATTTCCAGATGGGTATGTTTCGAACTTGAGAAGATGCGTCGACCTCAAGGAGAACAAACTGACAGGTATGAAGAGCCATGATTGTCACGTATTCATGGAGCGGTTAATTCCGATTGCATTTCGAGAAATCTTACCGCAGGCAGTTTGGGATCCATTGACGGAGCTTAGCATATTCTTCAGGGACCTTTGTTCTAAGAAATTGCTCGTTGATCGTCTAGAAAAGCAAGAGAAGGACATTGCGGTAACACTGTGCAAGCTAGAGAGGGTGTTCCCTCCTAGATTCTTCGACTCTATGGAACATTTGCCGATTCATCTTTCCTACGAGGCACGTGTTGGTGGACCCGTCGAATATTGATGGATGTACCCGTTCGAGCGACATTTGAATCACCTAAAAAGAAAGGTAAAAAATAAGGCTCGGGTCGAGGGTTCTATTTGTGAAACCTATATTCTCGAGGAGATTACAAATTTTTGCTCCTCCTATTTCAAATCTCATGTTGCTACAAATAGAACGAGGGCTCCGAAAAACGACGACGGATATCAAGAATTTAATGATGGAATACTGAAAGTATTCAATGCGTCCGAAAAGCCTTCGGGGAAAATGAAGAAGAGATATTTGAATGACGAAGAGCTAAGGGCTGCTCAGTTGTATGTATTACTCAATTGCGATGAGGATGAAGTGGAGAAGCTAGAGGGGTAAGTAAGGAATGATGAGTTTATGTCATCTCAATGTAATAGTATAAGCTAATATTATTGTACTAATCGGCGGTTGTTTCGTTGTTTTCCAGCACATATAATGATGAGTTGAGGCTGGTTAGACCCTACCTAACAGACGAAGCATTAGAACAAGAAATGAGACGTCATTTTTCTTCTTGGTTGAGCGAATATGTAAGTAGCTCGGTAATTACTGGCCTCTTCTAATGCAACTACGCAATAAATAACTTATTATCTTTTCTTTGATATTCAGGTCGATCGTCTAATTTCATCCGAGATTGAATTAATTAGAACTCTTGCCAAGGGACCAATTACTTTTGTTAAAATATGGCCAAGTTACTGTGTCAATGGCTTTCGGTTCAAGTCGACAAATGCTCCGATCAGAGACAGCTTCCTGGATCTTGATTCCAGGAAAAACAGTTGTTTGTGTATCAAGTCTTCGAACTACAAAGACGTCGATCCAGGAAATGATTTCTTTGGCATCTTGCGAGAGATTGTGGAGTTATCATATAATAATGGCAGAGAACCTGCAAAGATCGTGTTGTTCAAGTGTGAATGGTTCGATCCGATTGAAAATCAAGGTTGGAAAATTGACAAGCATGGTCTTGTGGATATAAACTACAAGCGTAGATATCCAGGCTACGAACCGTTTGTCCTAGCAACTCAGGCTCAGCTCGAGTACTTCACAGCTTATCCGAGACGGGGAGCAACGAAGTCTGACTGGTGGACAGTATGCAAGACTAAAGCTAGAGATACTTTTGATGTTGACGAAAAAGCTTACCAGGAGGACGAGCTACCTCTTGTAACCAATATTGTCGATGTGGACTCCACGGAAGTTACGCATTACACGACACATAATGTAGAAGATGTAGAATTATCCGAAGAGGAAGACGAAGCCGACGAAGGCGAAGATGAAAGTGAAGATGAGGAGGAAGAGGAAGATGAGGTCAAGAAAGACGAACAAGATGATTATTCTGAAGATGATTGAGAGAGATATACTTATCTGAACTTAGATGTTTCTTCTAGAATATATTATCTGGACTTAGATGTTTATTGTAGAATGTATCATCATATGTTGTCTTGGTTATTATCTTGTCTTTGTTGTACTTTCATATTTCTAGTCTCTATTATTTGTTGTATTATCATATGCTGTTATCAGGTATGGCAAGTCGTCGCGGATCGTTCCGAAAAGGAGGACGACGAGGTCATGATCCTCCGGTACTTCCTATAGGTACTGCTAGAGGACGGGGTTTTCCTTCGGTACCTCCTACTGGTACCAACTCTGGATCCTCGTCGCCGATTACTCCGTCATATCGGACAGTAGCTGGGCCTGCTGGGACGACGTCACGTGGCATATCTCCTGGGACGAGTAGTTCCAGGCCTAATGAGATTGCTCGCCCGTCTAGCGTTCCTGCTGCTGATACGACGATGGAGACGGATGAGCAGATGGAGGAGGCTGTGCCGACGGCCGACCAGCATCATGCAGATGATGCGTGCGTACCTCCGGAGGAGAGGAGGACGGAGATCTGGGCCGACGGTACAAAGTAGGTATTTTGGTTTATATATTTTTTCTTCTATTTTTATCATAAATTAACTTTTTTTATGAATATAATATGTCTGTATAGATATCGTCCCCCAGAGGTACAGAGACGCCTATGCCACATGCTGAGGCATAATTATGGTGGTCCTTGGATTAACTACTCTGATGCTCCAGACGAAAGGAAGAACTACTGGTTTACGCGCTTCAAGGTTAAAATAGATTTGCTTTTAATATGAATCATATAATTAATTCATATTATATATAACTGATAAATATTTGGTTTGCGCTCTTCTAGGATATGTTTTTCTATCCACCGCACCGGGCCGAGCTTATCGAGGGGATGTTTCCTGCCGTCGCTGCCAAGCTGATCCGCGATGCTATTAATGATCAGAAAGATCGTGATCGTGCCGAAAAGCCGATCCAAGGTTGGATCACCCCTGATCAGTGGAACGCGATGAAGGCTCGATTCGACGAGCCAAGGTACAAGGAGAAGTCGGAGAAGGCCAAGGCGGCTAGGCAACATGCCTCGAAGTGGTACGGTGGGTCGATTTCGATGACGGAATATTTCCGTCGTCTGGTATGTCTTTCTCTTTTAGAAATATTATTTTAATACAAATCTGATAAATTATTACTAAGATAATATATTTAATTACAGGTAAGGAAGGTCGGTAACGCCAACATGGTGACCGTCTTCCTGGCCACCCATCGGAAGGGCGAAGGCCTTATTGACGAGAGGGCCGAGCAGACCTATGTAAGTATTACAATACGTTATCTTAATTTAATACTTCGTGTCAATTTTAATATAACTTAGTAAATATGATGCAAATAAATATTCATGTAGTTAGTAATAATAAGTACATTAATTAGAAATTAGAAATTATAGAGTACTATCCATACTTTCTAGGCCGAGGATTAGAGGCTGCGGGAACGGACGGCTGCTAGTGCACCTAATGCAGGAGAGGCCGGTACTTTTTCGCAGTCCACTCAAGCTCCGTCGGCGGACGAGCTGTGGATGACCGTCGCTGGTGGACTCTATAAGGGTACGTACTACGGTACGGGATCCTATGGCGTCCTAGTTGTGACCCAGTCCTCTAGGGCATCTTCTGCTAGTGTGCATGGTCCACAGCCGTCCCAGGAGTCTGCCCGAGTCCACCAGATGATGGAGTCTCTCTGTGACAACATGTTACAACGGATCGAGGAGCAGTCTCAGCACCCTACGGACGATCCTGTGCTGCTAGCACGATTGGATGCGCTCGACCGCGGCATTATGGAGCTCATAGAGACGACTGAGAGGACAGAGCGCATCGTTGGAGTGTTAGAGCGCACAGTGACGGAGCTGCAGACAGCACAGGTGACCATGACCGATAGGCTGAGATTGGTGACGGATTCGATGGTCCAGAGCAGTGATAGACTGTTATCTACCATAGATTCATACAACCAGCGACTTACAGCGTTGGAGCGTGCTGGTCCTCCGGGTGTGCCTTCATCGTCGTCGACTCTGTCGCCTCCACCGCCTTCTTCATCGACACCGACTCCACCGACGTCACTGCCTGCTCCATCGGTATCGATTTCACTTGAGGAGTATGAGTTGTTCTTATCCCTTCGTCGCGGCGGTGCCCCTCCTGCACCAGATCCCTAGTAGTCCTAGTTAGGACTGTTTGTTTGTGTTTGTTTGATCCTTTGTTTGTGACTTGGATATTTGTTGGTTGTGTAGACTTGGATGTTTGGATCCTATTTGTTGGATCCTATTCTATTTGTTGGTTGTGTGTAGACTTTGGTTATTTGGTTGTAGACTTTGTTATTTGGTGTAGACTTGGTTATTTGGATACTTGTTGGTTGTGCCTATTCTATTTGTTGGATCCTATTCTATTTGTTGGATCCCATTCTATTTGTTGCCTGCTACATTGTGTTATATTGTTGTTTATGTTATTATTCGTTTCAATTGGATGTTAATGTGCTTCTGTGGTTTACGTTTACCGGTGTTGAGTGTTCCACCGAAGGGGTCGGCGAACCCAGGGAGAAAAAGATATCTGTTATACTGTGTCTTTATGGTTAACTTTTTAAACTGCAGGGAGAAAAGGACATTTTGTATTTTATTTTTATATTTTTTTTGCAGATTTACCGACGTTTACCGACGTCCACCGACGTACGTTTGCGTCGGTAAATCTGCAAAAATTTTCAGGGTACCGACGTTTACCGACGTCCTTATACGTCGGAGACCGTCGGTAAAAGTCGGTGAACGTCGGTAATAATCCCAGGAATTACCGACATTTAGTGACATAATAGTCGTCGCCAATCCACCGACGTAACGACGGTAAACGTCAGCAAATTCCCAGTATTTTATCGACGTTTTGCGACATTTTCAACGACGTTAATTCACCGACTAAACGACGGTAAACGTCGGTAAGTTTCCAGGATTTTACCGACGTGTAGCGACTTTCAACACGTCGCTAATCCACCGACGAAACGACGGTAGACGTCGGTAATATCCCAGGATATACCGACGTAATCATACGTCGGTAAATGACGGTATTTGTGACGTTCGGCGACGTTTTAAAGATCAGCGACTTACGTTTCCGCGACAAGTCCAAAACGTCGGTAATTGTGTCGGTAAATATTTTTAGCGACGTAATTTGTCGTTTTAGCGACGTCTTTAGGCGTCGCTAAAACAACTTATTCTGGTAGTGCTCATTAGTTGCGGCTACCAAACCACCAGTGAGTAAATGGGTTTCTAGACCACTTATAATAGAGTGAATCCTTACACTTATGAGAACACATTTTTGAAGTTCATCAAACATCCATAGGTAAAATATTTGATTTTGGAGTTAATCAAACAAAGAAAATTTATTTATAGCTAAAATCAATAACAGAATACAGATTTCAAATTCAGAGCCCGGAAGAAACTTCAAATTTTGACCTAAGGTTGGCCAATAATAATAAAAGATTGATCCCTCTGGCTTGATTAGTTGGCATAAAAGTGAATAAAAGGTGAAATAATAGTGTTTAGCCAAAAATTCAAGCTTATATATAACATGTAAAGGTGACCCCAAAATTACACCATTGTGATTGTAATAATAGGACATAACCTAGCAAGTATGAGAAAACTATTATAGAAAGGAATTAATAGAACCTGATGTACTATTTTAACTAGAAGATGATAATGGAGAAATGATATATCACCATGTGCCAAACACCATACATTCAAATTCACAGTGCTCAAAAACTTGAACTTCACTTATGATCATTATCATAAGAATGGGCTTACCATCAATAATAATATAAGAGTTGCAAAATAAATCAAGGTTCGCAGTATCTGAGTTGGATCCTTCCTATGAGTATCGGTATCAACAGTATCTGTGGTTTCTGTAGAAAATAATGGTTGGATGATTTTATTGATGGACTACTTCACTACTTATAGGGAGTCTAGCTCCTCTACATACTACATATTCCGATGTGGGACTAAAAGTCCCTTATTGATTCTCAACACTCCCTCTCAAGATGGACGATAGATATTGATCATCCCCATCTTGTTACATAGCTTCGACAGACTTAATGAACTAAGACCCTTAGTCAGACAGTCTGCAACTTGTTCTTTTGAACGGACATGGTCAATCTTCAGTATCCCTTGTTCCAGCTTCTCCTTGATGAAGAATCGATCAATCTCGATGTGCTTCGTTCTGTCGTGCTGAACTGGATTGTTAGCTATACTTATTGTAGCTTGACTATCGCTCAGAAGACGCAATGGTGCTCCCTTATCCAGTTGCAACTCTGTCAGCAATGCTTTCACCCACAGCAACTCTGACACTCCCAGAGCCATTGCTCTGTATTCTGCTTCAACTGTCGACCGTGCTACCACTGACTGTTTCTTGCTTCTCCATGAGACCAGATTTCCTCCTACAAAAACACAGTATCCCGTGGTAGACCTTCTGTCGTCTATGCAGCTCGCCCAGTCTGCATCACAGTATCCCTCAACTTCTATGCGTCCATTCTTCTTGAACCATAGCCCCTTTCCCGGCGTTCCTTTCAGATATCTCAAGATCTGAAATACTGCTTCCATATGACCCTTTCTTGGATCATGCATGTAGCGACTCACTACACTTACTGCAAATGAGATATCAGGACGAGTGTGCCCCAGATAAATCAATCTCCCTACAAGTCATTGATATCTTTCACGATCAACTGGCTCTCCCGCTTCTGCTCCCAACTTGCACTTCTGGTCAATTGGAGTGACTGCTGCTTTGCATCCCAGCATCCCTGTCTCCTTCAGCAGATCTAGTATGTATTTTCTTTGTGATAGAACAATTCCCTGTTCGCCTTCACACACTTCGATACCTAGAAAGTACCTCATCGCCCCTAAATCCTTCACCTCAAACTCTTTCGCGAGTTTTGACTTCAGCTTAGCGATCTCGACTTCATCATCACCTGTGATCACTATATCATCCACATATACAGCAAGTATAGTGATGTGGCCTCTTGCATGCTGGAGGAAGACCGTATGATCTGCATTTGTTTGACGGTATCCCATACCTGTGACAGCCTTTCTGAATCTGTCAAACCAGGCTCGAGGAGATTGCTTGAGCCCGTATAGCGACTTCTTCAGTTTACACACCTTTCCTTGCGACGTCCCTCCGTTTGATTCCGTCGCGTAGCACCCTGGCGGGAGCTCCATGTACACTTCTTCTTGCAGGTCCCCATGAAGAAAGGCATTCTTCACATCCAGCTGGTATAGCTTCCATCCATAGTTCGCTGCAATGGAGACCAGAGTTCTCACGGTGCTCATTTTTGCTACTGGAGCAAACGTCTCATCATAGTCTATGCCATATGACTGTGTGAATCCTTTTGCAATCAACCTCGCCTTATACCGCTCTACTTTTTCTTTTGGCATCTCTTTCACTGTGTACACCCATTTGCATCCCACAGCTTTCTTTCCTTTGGGTAATGGAACCAGCTCCCATGTCTTATTTTTCTCCAGTGCCCCAAGTTCTTCCATCATTGCAGCTTTCCACCTTGGATCTTTCTTTGCTTTCTGCCAACACTTGGGCAACGAAGTAGAGTCTAACGATGCAATGAAGGCTCGATAATTCGAAGAAATGTTAGAATAAGACAAAAAGTTGGCAATGTCATGTTTATAATCATCAAAACGACTAGAAGCCTTACCCGCATTGATGCGAGAAGATCTCCTTAAGGGAGCAATAGGTGGTGGAGAGATCATACCATCCGAGTCGGAGAGATCCGCATCAGAATCCGAGTGATTCAGTGCGGGGGCAATATCTTCAAGAGTTGGAGCAGGAGTAGACGAGAGACTTGGTACAGTAGGCACAGGGCACGGCATAGGCACAGTACTGGACTTCTATTGTCTCCTTCTGTAGACTTGGAGCTCCTTTTCCCTTGTCTGCTGCTCCCCCTGCGTAACATATGTATCTTCTTCTTCATTCTCTGTATCTGAGTCACTGTGCTCTCCCCCTTTCGTCTAGTTTTCTACAACCGGACACGGAACCGATCCAACGACCACATTTGGGCTTATTATCTTCCCCTCACATCGAACACCACCTGTGTTAGATGTGTCACCAAATGCTGAACCTTCATCCGAACCATAGTATGGTTCGAGTTCTTTGAATGTAACGTCCATGCTGACAAACATCTTCCGCTCGACTGGACTCCAACAGGCATATCCCTTCTGAGTCGCCGTGTAACCGACAAAGACACATTTAACTGCTCTAGGATCCAGTTTGCCAACGCCGGACCTATTATCTTGGACAAAGCACACACATCCAAAAACTTTTGGTGGAACAGTGTATGTAGTTGCCCCAGTAAGCATCTCCAATGGTGTCTTCCAGTCCAATACTTGAGACGGCATTCTGTTGATGAGATACGAGGCCGTCAAAATAGCCTGCCCCCATAAGTGCTTCGGGACATTCATAGCCAGCATCATCGTCCGTGCGACTTCCAGCAGGTGTCTGTTCTTTCGTTCAGCCACACCATTTTGTGCCGGAGTATAAGCACATGAAGTTTGATGTAGTATTCCATGGGTGGAAAAATACTCAGCAACCTGCTTATTAGTATATTCCGTCCCATTGTCAGACCGGAAACACTTAATTTTAGCGCCATATTGTGTTTCCACCCGACGATGAAAGTCCCGAAAAGCCTCAAGGATGTCACTTTTATTCTTCATAAGGTAGACCCATGTCACGTGGGTATAACAGTCAATGAAGGTGACGAACCATCGAAAACCGTTAATTCCGGTTGTAGGACAAGGGCCCCATACGTCCGAATGTATCATGTCAAAAGCAACTGAACTCCTAATCCCCGAGCTTACATACGAGCTTCTGGTATGTTTTTCCAACTCACAAGCATCACAAAATAACTTCTCTTTATCAGCCCTTTGATATAAGGACGGATACATTCGACTAATAACTGGAAAAGAGGAATGACCGACACGCTGGTGGTGGAGTAGCAAGTCGGCTTCAACACTGCGACAGGAAGCTTCTGGTGGTGCGTCTGCTACCAAGGATGCCAATGTATTGTCCAGTCCAGTCCTGTCTAAATACCACAGCCCCTTATGCCATGTGCCAGTCCCAAGTCGTCGTCCTGTCCCCTTCTCCTGAAAAGTCACCTTAGGAATGTCAAAGGAAACAGTACAGTTAAGATCAAGTATAATGGCATTAATGGATAAAAGATTGACAGGAAAAGATGGAGCATGTAAGACATTGGTTAGAGTAATGGAAGGGGTGCATGCGACAGTGCATGTACCCACTACAGGTCAGGATGTACCATCAGCGGTTTGAATACTCTCCGGCAATGGTAGCTGAGTATAGTCCTGAAACGCACTACGGGATCCCGTGACATGGCGAGATGCCCCAGAGTCCATTATCCATCCTGGCTGATGGACAGATGCAAGAGCACGTGCAGAATCACCGGTGCCGGTTTGGGCAAAGTAAGTGATGGGATCTCCCGAGGTCGAAGACGCCCCAGGACTTTCGGCCGAAACCAGCTTTGTGCCTCGCAACTTCTCAAGGAACTCCCTCTCAAGCGGGGTTATTTCAGTCAGTAGATTCTCTCCCCCTTCCTCCACCAGATTCGCTTTGTGTCCTCCCCGTCTACCAGCATATCCTCCTCTATTACCCCGTCGGCCGCCACGACCTCGTCCTCGATCAGTAGACTGATTTCGCAAGGGTTTTGGACAAAAACGGATGTAATGTCCGGAGTCACCACAATTGTGGCAAACACCACCAACAGATGGAGGTTGATTGAAGGCAGCAAGGGCAGACTTTTCAACCTCGGCTCGCTCCCCCTGGTAGGATCCCTTGTTGGGCATCAACTTCAGTCGAGCTTCTTCCTGTGTCATGACGGCTATAGCTTCTTCCAAGGTCGGAAGCGTGGATTGGGATAGGAGGATATTCCGTCTCTGCTCAAATACAGGGTGTAGTCCCTTCAGGAATTTCATCATACGCTGCCGCAAAATATAAGCCAGGAACGTCTGAAAGTACTTCGCGAATGCCGGTTCGACTTGTGCATCTTCCATCCCAAGAGGATCATAATGATCTAGATCAGACCAGTACTTCTTCAAAAAAGCTGCGTACTCAGAGATGGTACGTTCGTCTTGGGCCACCCTATCGAGTTCATCTTGCAGTTGAAAGACTCGCATAGGGTTGCCGGAGCCGGAGTACATATCTTTTAGAGTCCGCCATATATCAGCAGCAGCCTCCATTGCCTCGACATTGCCCGACACCTGGTCGGTTAATGAGGCAGTCAACCACCCAGCCACTACGTTGTTGACAATCTCCCAAACAGCAAACTCCTTTGCGGAGTGATCGGCTGGCACCTGGGCTTGGCCAGTGACATAGCCAACCAAGCCACGTCCCTTCAGCGTCCGCATCGCCTGCCGCGACCACTTCAAGTAGTTGGACGTTCCTTCCAACTTCGTCTCTAGCTTCTCTAATTTTCCCATTTTGTAAGGGGACGGATCCACATCAGTATGGATCACACGTGGGGTTACCTCGGTTAATCTCTTTGATAAGATATCATCAACCAAGGCCTTCATCTCGTCGGCCGTCAGTTTGCCACTGATCGAATCCATGGCTTCTTCAACTGTGAACCCGATTCGTCGTCTTCGTCGGCTTCTTGGATGTCGGAGTCGGCAACTTCTCCAACTTCGTCGTCTTCTTCATCTTCGTCGTCTTCTTCGACGTCACAGACTTTACGAATGCGCTACTAACTTGGCCAGCACCGGCGCGCGCATGTAAAGTGAACACGTCAGGACACCAGAGAAGACATGATCAGTCTCTGTATAGATCCCGATGTGAAGGAGGAATAACAAAATAAACATTTGTTAGTTCCAAACGGCGCAATCTAGGAACAGAGTTGGTGCAAATAAATAATTTGACATCTCGACTCGTCTTCGAAATACGCCGTTGTTGTTTTTTTTTTCTTTTTTTTTGACGGCTAGGGTTAGGGTTAGGGTTTGGATGGGGCTGCTAGAGCTAGGGTTAGGGTTTCCATTGCAAGAGAGGCTAGGGTTAGGAGGGGGGCGGGAGGGTGCTGGCGGGGTGGCGGGAGGGGGCTCTGCGGCTCCGGGGGGGGGGGGGGGTCGGGGGGGGGGGGGTGCTGCTCCGGGGGGGGGGGGGTCCGGGGGGGGCGCTGCTCCGGGGGGGGGGGGGGGGTCGGGGGGGCGGCTGCTGCTCCGGGGGGGGGGGGGGTCGGCTAAATTTTTTTTTTTTTTTTTGTGGAGAGGGAGAGAGAGAGTTATGGCTCTGATACCATGTAGAAAATAATGGTTGGATGATTTTATTGATGGACTACTTCACTACTTATAGGGAGTCTAGCTCCTCTACATACTACATATTCCGATGTGGGACTAAAAGTCCCTTATTGATTCTCAACAGTTTCGGATCCGAGTAGATCAGCTTTTTTTAATATCAGAAAGCAAGTAATTATTAATAAATTATTCAAAACAATTTTAGGATTTTTTTTATACATTTAGGCATAATTATAAGTATTTTTTGTGTTGTTTCTTAATAATTTTGAAACTAAATGAAATAGGTGTCATCATTTTCGATTGGTTTACTTGCGATAGATAAAGTTTTCTCATCTTACATACTTTTACACTCTTGCCGGTTGGTCTTTTCCATTCAATTTGCTTTACCGAATTGGCTGAAAAAGAGACCCACAATGTCGGTATCGGTTAGTATCGTATCGGATCGGTATAGGCCGATACTGTAAACTATCAAATAAATCACCAACCGACGTATTTACAATTTGTATGAGTTTGAAACTTCCATATCCTTCTAAATGAACCCTTGAAACACCCACCAGTGCTCAACTTTCTCCATTCAGAAGAATTTATAGTTCCTTGGATAGCCATATCAAACAATTGTTTCCAGCTTCAGATGAAAAAGAAGACTTATCCCAAGATATATCCTTCAGTAGTTACCTTACTTAACAATACTATCAATATATATACATATATGATATCTATTAAACCCTTCATAGTATGCAATACTATATTAACAGGTTATATTAAGAGCCATTTATATCCAAAAAACATTCAAAATATAAATATCGTATTCGAATCAAAGGTTACAAATCTTTCTAGTGACACAAATATAGATAGCATTATATATTAGGTATTATAGCTTTAATATTAAGCATGTACTCTAGCTTTCAAAAAACATTGCAATAGTTTTGACAAGTATAGCTTTCAAAACCAGCTTCATGATACAGATACAGTTGCGTGAAATCTAGGCTGGGCACTTGAAATCAGAGGGTACATGCTTCCCACAATCAACCAACACCTGCAGAGCTATGGGCAGCAGGATATTGATATTAAGAAGCTTGAGCTTTATGGTGGTGCACAAGCAAAGTGCGGCGTCGAGGTCGGCCACGCCGGAGATCACCGGGCAGCATTCCTTGTCCGCCTCCCCGCCGCCGAGCAACGCGTGCAGGAGGCCGTCCAGCACGTCGACGCACGCGTCGAGCTTGAGGATGTCTATGGGGCAACCGGATGGCGCCGGTGCCTTTGGGGGGGTGGGAGCCTTTGGCGGCGGCTTTGGGGGTGAAGGCGGTGTAGGGGGCGGCTTTACCTTGGGTGGTGGAGGGCATGGCTTTACCTTGGGTGTTGGTGGTGGGGGTTTTGGAGTTGGACATGTTGAGCAAGCTAGGGAACTTGCAAGGAGGGATGACAAGCTTAGGATTAAGAGGATGGGGAGTAGAGAAGTATGGCTCCTCATCATGTTTGTTACTGAGCAAGCAAGAATACTTAAGTGTAGTGTAGGGAATTAAAGGGTGGTGGTAGAATACTTGAATGCAGGGCTTCCTTTTATAGAGGGAGGGGCATGCTTGTGCTTGTTGCTTGTGCAATGTGGTGGTATTGTAACTTGTAAGCTTGTAAGACTTTAAGCTCCCCAACCCCACACCAAAGTCACAGGATTTTGTCCCTTGTATAAGTATATAGTGTGCATGCATGAACCACTACTACAGCAATAGCAAGTTGCTCTTGATTCTTTTCAGATAACTGTTGATCAAATTGTACTAGTTATATTATATTGACAATTTTGCAAGCAATCCCTTGTCCCATGGCCCTCGAAGCCAATAATTCAGACTCAATCTGGACAACAAACAAAACTAATTAAATCATCCCTAGTCCCATGGCCCTCTTTGAAATATTCTACACAAATTTCCTTTAGTAATTGGAGTACTAATATTAAACCATGTTAACCATTTATTGGAGTTCTGAAGTTGATTTATGAAAGGATTAGAATGCGCCTTAATTTTATTGTGATTGCAAAAACTTTTTTATCACAATTAAGGTTTATCGGATCTTACTATTTTAGTCATTGTTTTGTGTCTGGGCATCACAACAAAGAAGCAAGTAATTAGTCGGCTTCATTGACATGGACACATTCGAATTCGACAAAGTTCACAATGTCCTCTTTCGTCTGTAAGTTTAACCCTCTTGTACATATCTATGAACTCTAGCTAATATATATATAAGGGAATGAGGAGTTTCTCATGGTCTAGTGCAATGCATTGCTTCATCAACCTGTTGAGCCCATAAATTTTTGGATGCTACATTATACTCCTTGTGCAATTTGCATAATTAAACCCTCAAAGTCTTGCAATTTTAGTTGGTAGCTCTCAGTACTTTGAATTTTTTTTTTTCTGCAACTCATCAGGATGTTAAAACTTTGAATATGAACATTGATCTCTCTGGGGGACCCAGGACACTGTTTCATTCTATTGGCCATTCTTTCTTCCAGAGTTGAAGAATGGGGAGTACATGTGATCTAAATCTAACATTATCTCGACAAAAATTCAAATGGTCCCCTCTACACTTAGAGCATCTCCAACCCTATTGTGAGTTTGAAAAAAATGGTTGCCACATAGGAATGGCAACCATTTTTTTCAAAAGTACTTCTCCAATACAAATGTGAAATAAAGTGTGGAGTTGACATGGCAATGACATGGCAAAGAATGCACTTCACAATGTCTTTATGTCCACATCATCATTTGTATAAAAATGTTTATAAAAAGAAGTAGAAAAGTAAAAGTTGTCTTGGAAGTTGTAAAAAATTGCTTTGTATTATCTTCTCAATACTTTTGCATTGGAGATGACTTTTTAAACTCATTGTCATTTGTGAATATAATCTTGCCACCTATACAAGACAATGTCTTGTGTCCCATGCCACCTAAGACTCACAACACAAAATAAGGCAATAGGGTTGGAGATGCTCTTAGCAGAAGGATGAGCATCAGAGTACATGTGATCTAAATTTAACTGGTCCTTGTTTCATTCATCATATATTTGGGTTTTATTAGATTCAGAACAGTAAAATTTATCTATTATTGAAATACACACTTGGGGCTTGCCATATATGGATGTGGGACCAGTAATTTCAACTGTGTTGACTCTAACATGACTAATTCATCAGGATCATGGATATTATCCTTGGCATACATAACTCAGAGGCAGAAGGAAAGAATCCCCTGAACTGTAAACCCACATGACCCAAACCCAAATATTTGATAACTGGAATGAACATTATGGGGACTTTCTTTTTGTTGTCATTGACATATCTCTCAAATCCCATTGCTACCAAAATAGAAGGATCAAAGTGATGTTGGAGATTCAGTAGAACCAAACCCAAATGGAATAACCAACATCATATAACATACCATGTTATCATAATGAAATTGGAACAAGACCCAGATAGATGATAGATTTGTAAAGGATATGGTAAAGAATGTAAGAAGGGGGGAAAGGAGTGTGATAAGGAATGAAAAGCATAAACCTTGAGATTGGGGCACCAGAATGAGGAAAACCCCAATTGTTTGGTTGAACCAGGTAAATGGTTTGGAATGCCTGTCAAGTTTAGGATTGGGAAAGGAGTGCTAAAATGGGCTGAAGGGATCATTTCATGAAGAAAACAACATATCGTATATATATACCATCCACAGTGGAGATTGATAGGTAGGAGAAGGAGGACTAGTGGGTTTGGAAAGATATGGAGAGGGGTACTATCAAGTTCCAAACAGCAGTGAACCAGATTATGACCCATCATGAGGAGGCTGATTGGGCGGAGATGGTGTGGACGAAGGGGCGGTGGTCAAGATTTTCATGTGCCTCTACAAAACAATCAGGAACAGACTCCTTACTCAGGACATGCTTAACATGTTTGGAATCCCCTGTGTGGATAAGAAGTGTTGCTTATGCAGAAATGAGGATGAGTCGAGGAATCATCTGTTTTTTGCTTGTGACTTTGTTTGGGATATTTGGAGTGCCCTAAGATCCATGTTTGAGCGTCCCACTGCGTAAAGGAGAGACCTTTCTTCTGTTATGAATGAAGTTAAAGCCTAGAAAGGCAGCAGAGCAAGAGAATACCATCATCTCACTTATCTTTGGGACGGTGGTTTGACATGTGTGGAGAGAGATTGGCGTTTTTCTCAGTATTTTTGTTGTATAAAGAAATATAGATGCTAACATAGATATCCTAGATCTCAAATGGCCTATTTTGTAATCTGGGCTGGATTATAGTTGCAATTTTGGGGCTAAATTATAACTTAATACCCTCAACTATTCCACTTTCTCAAGTTGATACTCTCAACTTTGATAGGTGTGAACTTAATACCCTCCAACTATTGTCTATGTTTTACTATATACCCTCCGTGACCCAGGCGTTAGCTTTTCCGTCCCAATTTAGAAATGTCAATATTTGTGGACGAAACTAACCCTAATTTCTTATTATAAAAAATGGCTCCATCTCCTCTTCCACGTTCAGTTCTTCCCCAAATAATTTTATCGGTGATGCCCTAGCCCATTCTCTTTCAAAAATTTCCCCAAATTTCTTTGTCATCTGTTTATTGTTTAAAAAATTATTACTAATCTATTTATCTTCTACATAATCTCTCATCTACTCTGAAATTTTGTTTCAGCTATGTCAAAGATCTCGAGACTGTCCAACAACACCTACTCCTCAAAGAAGGTCGAAGAGGAATGGAGGAGTTGTTTTTGCCAAATTGAGACGCATCTTACAACATGCGTGAGGACACAAAATGCTGGACGTCGATTTTGGGGATGCGGTAACTACAGATCTTCCAAAAGATGCAATTTTTTTGAGTGGAAAGATGAGGAATTTCCAGTTCAACCGCGAAAGTTTATCCTTCGATTGCTAAAAGACAACATGGAGATGAAGGAGAAAATAATTGATTTGGAAGCCCAAATTAATTTCAAAGAAATGAAGAATTCCAGGCCTTGCATTGTCATGACGTTTTGTTTTAATTTTTTACATTGGTTTTTTCTTGTTTCTTGCCGTACTGGTTGTTTAGATGATTATTGATCTTTTGGAAGAATAGATATAAATTATTGTACTAGTTTTGTTGTGGACTGGGTTTAAATACGAATGAAGAAATGATTGTAATGAAAAAGATTATGTTTTATTGAAAGTTGTTCCTGTGAATGATTGCAGTTGTTTTGATGGGTTCCAAATTTCTGTATGGATATCTTCCCAGAGGGTTCCTAATTCTTGATGGAGTAACAGTCTTATGGCGGTACACAGCCAGAATACCGACAGTGTTAAAATATTCATTTAAAATCTCAGCTATCAGTTTAAAGATACACAAGAAAACATATATCCATGATCAACTCATAACTCAAAATATCCATGATCAATTCATAAGTCAAATATCCATGACCAACTCCTAACTCAAAATATCACGTACATGTCATAAGTCAAAATAATGTTGTTCATAGGAGATAACAACATGCTAGTTACATACTAAACATAACTTAAAAGAGAGCCACATCCCCACTATATAGAAAGATCATCCTACTAGGCCGCATCCCCGCCATCCATCTGATTGTGAGTACCATCGGGTGCATGAGCAGCAGACGCGCCATCCATCTGATCGTGAGTATCATCGGGTGCATGAGCAGCAGAGGAGGACCCATAACCTTCTTGACAATAATCCACCCCTAGTTGAAGATGTTCCTACATCCAAGTTTTTAAGTGGTGAATTTGTTGTCACATTTGTCTTCTTCACAGGAGCAATACGTGCATTTTTACACGTCCTCTTGTTATGGCCCGTTTGTTGACAATTAGAGCATTTCATTACCACTCCAGTTCTCCTCATTCCATATCTATTTTTGTAGGGTGGGTCGTCATTTTTCTTGTTTCTTGACTTTTTTGGACGCCCCGGTCGTTTCTTAACAAATGGCGGTGCGCATACAGGATCACCTACACCATGAGGCCAAAATCTGCTATCTGGAATTGGAAATATCATCTCAGAATAGCACTTCCTCCAAGTACTAATATGGTAGCATTGATCCACGTAATCTACAAGTTGTTTTCTGAGATGGTGTAATGCTGCTATTGCATGCAAACAAGGAATTCCAGAAAGTTGCCATACTCTTGCAATCACATATCCTTAAATTTGTGTCCAAAGTATAAATGTCAGCCTCATGTGCAACTTCAAAATTGGATTCATTTCCTGCATAAGTTACTGTACATTCTCTAGATTTGCCATTTCTCTCATCCAACTTCTTCTCTATGTTTGGACACAACAAATTATTGTCCGATCTTTCAATTTTCTCTCTTTTCACTTGAATTTTTTTTCATTAGCAATCTTCTTATCATCTCCAACATTGTGAGAATTGGCTTATCTCTTGGTAATAAATTGTTCTTGTTGAAAGCTTCGGATATGTTGTTAGTCAACTGATCACATTTCAAGTAGTCAACAAAGAATGCCCTACACCATTGCACTTTGTTCAACTTTGTCAACCACGTCCATGCTTCTTTGTTCTCCTGCATCATAGCCTGCATATGAAATTCTCAATCTGGAACAGTGTGAGCTCTTGCAATATTCCACAACATGTTTGTTAGTTTGCCTCCTCTGTAGCCAGAATCCCTGAAGTTTGCATGAAGATGCCTAACACAGTACCCTATGGTTATCATCGGTCATGATCTGTTTGAAAGCCTCAACAAGTCCCTGCAATATAAATAGATGTAATTCTCAAGTTCAATTGGTTATTATGAATCACTGAAATATAAATAGAAGTATAGTAATATGTGTATACCTTTTGCCTATCACTTATGAAATGCCAATTGTTCTCTGACTGGCTCCCAATAGCATAAATCAAATAATCAAGAAACCAACTCCATGTATCGTGGCTTTCTTGGGCTACTACTACCATGGCTATAGGAAAGATTTGGTCGTTGGCATCCCTAGCAATAGTAGTGAGTAAAATCCCTCCTGCAGGACCTTTCAAATGAGTTCCATCAACACCAATAATATTCCTACACCCACTTTTAAAACCTTTTATTTGTGCATTGTATGCAATAAAAATCCCATCGAAGATGTTGGGCTCCTCCATTGCCACCCTTTGTGTCCTTATTTTCACAACACTACCAGGATTCTTTTGCAATATGACTGCCACATAGTCTCTCAACAACCCGTACTGCTCTTTGTAACAACCATATGTGATACTCATTGTTTTTCTCCTTGCTCTGTAGGCTTTAGATCTGGAGATTTCAACTGAGAACTTCCTATTTACATCACTTATGAACTCCTCAACGTTCCATGTAGGACTGCTTCTAAACACCTCCAAATATTTGTTTGCCAACCAAAATGCATCTGCGTATTCACCAAAACCCTTGAGCACTTGTGGGTTAGTTGCATACTTTTCAACTGCCATCTAGTGCCATCAGAATTCAATGAGTCATATAGTCTAAACCCACACTTTTTTTGCACTATACAGATATTCTTCTTCCTTCATTCTTCTTCCACGAGATGTCATATCCCCTTTTAATTGCATCTTCCCTGACTAATCTTCTAAATTCTTTTGAACTTTGAAACTCCATGCCGAGAATAAATGATGGGCCTTTCAAGTCCTTCACTTCGTTAAACTTTGGAAACTTGGGCCTAGATTTTCCAAGTTCATCGTCTTCGTTAATGCTTATGTTATCATCACTGTCATCGTACTCACTTTCAACCAAATCTGGCAATTCACTGTTCTCTATATCTTCTCTAATGTTAGCATCATCTTCATCTTCTGCATCAGAGTTTTTATCAGTTTCAGAATCTTCTGTCTCGTCACTCTCTTGTACATAGGCATCATCATTTGATCCATCACTTTCGCCAATATCTTCATTCTCTTCATTGTTTCTTGGAGACAAAAAGAATTGCTAATTTTGAAATATACCTACTACAAGTAAATCATAACTAATATAAGTAACGAGAATATTTGTGTACATACATACCTCTTTCACAAACATCTTCATCTTCACTAAATATGGCTAGTGAACCTTGTGTGGCGATGTATCCATCAACTTGTTCAATATGACTTAGGTTCATCGTTTCAGGGAGATCTTTATTCTGACCATCAATATGTTCAACAAATAAATCCAGAATCTCTGAACCTTTGTTGTTAGTGTTGAACATCCCTAACACTTTCTGATCGGTGTCCAAAAGCAGAAGATAGTTGTTGGACCTACTATTCTGGTAGAATATTCTACAGTGACCATTGTACCCTAACTCCCTCACCCAACCCAATATTTCTTGAAGAGACATTCGATCTAAGTCAACGTTATGTGTTGTGTTCACCATACCACCAAGATATCTCGAATTTGGACCCGTAGAAAAAATCCACCATGGTGTAGTCTTAAAGACTACATCATCTGCACAATAAGGAAATATAACACCATTAAAACTCAATGTAATCTTAACAAAGGTCTTTCTTACTAATAAAGTGTGTAATGTTAAATGAAAGCCTAGGAACAAATAATATGTACTGTCTAAACATCAAATAGAGCATTTGGTCCCCACTCCATATAACAAATACTGTATCAGGTCCCCACCACATACATATATATTCATTTGGTCCCCACCCGATATTCAACCTCATCCCCACCGTGCATTATGATTTACAAACATATGCCAGAAAAATCCTAAGCCGTAAAATCCAACCATCATAACCCTAAATTGACTTACAATGTCAGAAAAACCCTAAGTTAGAAAATTCAACCATCAAAACCCGCACATCAAAATACATACTGAAATAAACAAAAAAAATTGACAAAAAAATCCAAAACAAACAAGAAAATGAATACATTTGAATGAAAAACATACAAAACCATATATGAAACGATTTTTTTTTACACATACCTTCAAATACTTCGATATCTGCCAGTGAATAGAGAGGGGATGAGGGAGAACATCAAATGAGAGAAGAGGGAGAGAGTGTTCTCCACATTTCTAAAATTAGGTCGAGTGATTTTTGGGTTGAGTGATTTTTGGGAATTCCTAATTCAGATATAACTGTACGGTAGTAGAGTATTAAGTTGAGTGATTTTTGGGTTGAGTGATTTTTGGGATGTGGGTTTTTTTTTTGTCTTTTTCACTTCTCCGTTGACTCCGTTAGGGTATTAAGTTGTATAATGATAGTTGAGGTATTAAGTTGATACCTAACAAAGTTGAGGGTATCAACTTGAAAAAGTGGAATAGTTGAGGGTATTAAGTTGTAATTTAGCCCAATTTTGGTTTTTATTTGTAAAATTTACATTCTTCAATACTTTGTTGTGATTTGGGATAAAGCAAAATATGGATGTAATTTTCCCTATATACAATCACCTCTATCCTATTCTATTTATATATATTATTAATGAGAAAATCCTGGTGTATTCATTCGGCTACCATATTGTCTTTTTGTTCCATTTTATAACACGTTATCAATACTATTGCTCAAGGAGTTTCAAACCACTCCCAAAAAGGATTGAACAATCGAACCAGGTTCATAGATTCTTTTTTTTCTTTTGATAAATTTTTTATGCTATGATCTAAGATTCAAAAATATATTTTTGTACTTGCGCAAAATTTGTATATTAATATCTTGACTACAAAATACATACTATGTATTTCCCTTTTCTAGTAGATAATTTTACTTTTATGCCCTTAAATTTTTGAGTAGTTCTATGTTTTAGACATGTTGATTCAGTTTAAAGTTTTTTTTCGTGGCGGTACACACTTGTAATGGTTTATGAATATAAAATGTTGTAGGTTAAAGTCAAGGCTACAAATCTTTCTCTTTCTCTTTCTCTTTCTCTTATTTTCCTAACACGTAGAGGAGTTGTGACATTTTCATGAACAGTTTAACGAATAATCTTTGAATGTTAAAAAAGATAATATTGGCCAAAAATGGAAAGATGCGATATCCCTCACAAAACATGGAGTGTTCGGTCCATGAATAGAATATGAAGAAACATATTCTTCGGTCATAACCTAGACAATAAGATATACATGAAATTTCCGAAGAATTTAAATTGTCAGGTATATCCTGAAGGATTTAAAATTACCAGAATATCCCTGAAGGATTTGCAAAATGAACCATATTAGAGTAAAACCATCTGGAAGAATGTGATAGGCTCATCGAGTACCAGTCTAAGAAAGGATATCATAATGATCCTAAATGTCCAGTCATATGTATGAATAAATCCATGAACAGATTCATCAAAACGGCCATCTATGTACTCAACAGTATCTCCCGAAGAGATTGGAAGTACCCCCTGAAGAGAAGATTTCCTGAAGAGAATAGAAATATGACACTATCTCCTGAAGAGAAGATCTCCCAAAGAGATAATATTAATCTCATGAAGAGATCGAAAATATCTCCTGAAGAGATACTCTCCAGAAGAGTGTTCAGTCCATTCAGGGTGCTTGCAAGGTTCAAAACGATGGTAGGCGGGTGCGCGACGGAGCGAATCCGCCTACCGCCTATGCGGTCGATATATTTTGAATATATTTTTATTTTACCATTATTTTTTGCATAATATACATATTTTAAGGGTGTTCCACGCATAACTAAGTTGTAGAACGAAGATTTATAAAGATTTAGTTTTGTAAAAGTGAACCATAGGCCCATAATGCTTAAAAAACTCTTTTAACCAAAATATTTTGTTAAGTATTATTCCGCCTAGGCGCCCGCCTACACCGCCTCACCTCCGCCTATGCCGCCAACCTCCGTTGGCCGCCTACTCCACCGCCTACCGTCTAGGCGCCGCCTAGGCGGCCTTGGCGGATTCCATTTAGAACACTGGGATCTAAGAAAAACTATGTACTTTGCTCTTAGGGCTCGTCATCCAAGACAAAGGAAAGAGGAGATCTGATCGAGGAGTCGTCTCCTTCGTTCAGGGAGATTGCTACGTATAGGGTGAGTGGTTTTAAGTTGTAATATATGTTTTCTTGTTGAGTGTGATGAGGGGGTTGAACCTATTAGGACAAATGGTTCAACATTAGTTTTTGTTAATCTTGTAAATTTATCTGAGTTATATAGATTGAAATTGGTCCAAGTGACGTAGTCACCAATAATTATGTTGTTTTTATCTGTGCTTGCCATTCGTTAGACGAGGGCTGGTTATCTCGGGTGGATTAGCCTAAGTTTTCGTTGCGGTCACGTTTCATTCTCGGTATCAGAGAGCTTGTGGGGCGTGTACGATCCCAACAGAGAGATCTCATATAATCTCATGAAGAGATAATATTAATCACCTGAAGTGATAATATTAATCTCCTGAAAAGATAGTCTCTCATAAAAAGATAAATCTCCAGAAAAGATCTCCTCAAATAATCTCCCGAGGAGAAGATCTCCTGAAGAGATTTAATATTAGTTATCATTTACTCGATATACTAATGGTCAGGTCAATAGAATACGTTACGACCTAAAGAATAAAAGAACATTTTTTGGATTCTGAAGTACCATATTTTAAGTGCAAATTCTTCATTGTCATTCACTCGGCACAACATATGTGAACCTGCTGATATACACATACAAATAGACACTAGAATGACATAAATTACAGAAATCATTCTTGATTTAAATTCATACGAATGTGATCTTACGTGATATGCAAACACATGTTATTTATCTGATCCACTTTTAGGGGATATCACAACAATGTTTGTTTTCTAAAAAGTATTGCAGGTATTTAGAGATCGATAAATCAAATCATTGCATCAACATCGAATTTATTTCATATCAGAAAGCAAGTAATTATCAATAAATTATTAAAATTTTAGAATTTTTTATACATTTAAACATAATTTTAAGTATTTCCTGTGTTGTTTCTTAATAATTTTGAAATGGAATGAAATAGTACGTAGTCACCACTTTCGATTTTGTTTAGTTGCGATGGATAAGTTCTCTTTTTATTGCAATCTTATTATGCTTTTACACACTTGTTTATTGGTCTTTTTCATTTAATTTTCTTTGTCGAATTGACCGAAAAAGAGACCCACAACGTCGGTATCGGTTAGTATCGCTATTGGCCGGTATCGGATAGGGACACACCAAATCATATCGATATCGGTCATATCGTATTGGTATAGGCCGATACTGTAAACTACCAAATAAATCACCAACCGAAGTATTTACAATTTTGCATGAATTTGAAACTTCCATATCCTTCTAAATGAATCACACCAGTGCTCAACTTTCTCGATTCAGAAGAATTTACAGTTCCTTGGATAGGATATCAAACAACTGTACTTCAGTAGTTTGATATATCCTTCAGTAGTTACCTTGCTTCAGATGAAAAAGAAGACTTATCCCAAGATATATCCTTCAGTAGTTACCTTGCTACTTAACAGAGCTATCAATGTATATATGATATGTATATATGATATCTGTTAAACCCTTCTTAATATGCAATACTATATTGACAGGTTATATTAAGAGCCATTTATATCCAAAAAAAACATTCAAAATATAAATATCTTATTCGAATCAAAGGTTACAAATCTTTCTAGTGACACAAATATAGATAGTATTATATATTAGGTATTATAGCTTTAACATTAAGCATGTACTCTTGCAGTTATTTATATAATGCTTAATAACATTGCAATAGTTTTGACATGTGTACTACTACTACTTGTAGCTTTCAAAACCAGTTGCATGAAACCTAGGCTGGGCACTTGAAATCAGAGGGTGCATGCTTCCCACAATCAACCAACACCTGCAGAGCTATGGGCAGCAGGATATCGATATTAAGAAGCTTGACCTTTATGCTGGTGCACAAGCAAAGCGCGGCGTCGAGGTCAGCGAGGCCGGAGATCACCGGGCAGCATTCCTTGTCTGCCTCCCCGCTGCCGAGCAACGCGTGCAGGAGGCCGCCCAGCACGTCGACGCACGCGTCGAGCTTGAGGATGTCTATGGGGCAACCGGATGATGGCGGCGGTGCCTTTGGGGGAGTGGGTGCCTTTGGTGGAGTACTGGGAGCCTTTGGCGGCTTTGGGGGTGAAGGCGGTGTAGGGGGTGGCTTTACCTTGGGTGGTGGAGGGCATGGCTTTGCCTTGGGTGGTGGTGGTGGGGTTTTTGGAGTTGGGCATGTTGGGCAAGCAAGGGAACTTGGAAGGAGGGATGACAAGCTTAGGATTAGGAGGATGGGGAATAGAGTAGTATGGCTCCTCATCATGTTTGTTACTGAGCAGGCAAGAATACTTGGTGTAGTGTAGGGAAGTAAGGGTGGTGGTAGAATACTTGAATGTAGGGCTTTCTTTTATAGAGAGAGGGGCATGCTTGTTCTTGTGCAATGTGGTGGTGGTATTGTAACTTGCAAGCTTGTAAGACTTTGAACAACCCCACACCAAAGTCACAGGCTTTTGTCCCTTGTATAAGTAGCTAGTGTGCATGCATGAACCACTACTATAGCACTAGCAAGTTGCTCTTGATTCTTTTCAAACGAGTGTTGATCAAATTGAACAAGTTGTTATATTTACATTCTTTGCAAGCTAGCAATCCCTTGTCCCATGGCCCTCTCAAAGCAAATAGTTCAGACTCAAATCTGGATAACAAACAAAACTAATTAAATCATCCTTGCCCCCCTCTTTCTAATATATACACACAAGTATAGAATATATAGGTTAAAGTAGACCTGAACAATATTAAACCGTATATATATATATATATATATATATATATATATATATATATATATATATATATATATATATATATATATATATATATATTAGAGTTCATAGTTATATATATATATATATATATATATATTAGAGTTCATAGTTATATATATATATATATATATATATATATATATATATATATATATATATATATATATAAAATATATATATATATATATATATATATATATATATATATATATATATATATATATATATATATATATATATATATATATATATATAACTATGAACTCTAATATACAAGGGAATGAGGAGTTGGTCATGGTCTAGTACTGCATTGCTTCATCAACCTGTTGAGGCCATAAATTTTGTGGCTTCAACATTATACTAGCTTCTTGAGCAATTTGCATAATTAAAACCTCAAATTAAGTCTTGCAATTTTAGTTGGTAGCTCTATGAACTCTTGGATATTTTTTTTTCCTGCTACATTATTATACTTCTTGTGCAATTTGCATAATTAAACCCTCAAATTAAGTCTTGCAATTTTAGTTGGTACTCTCTGAAGTTTTGATTTTTTTTTTCTGGCAACCCATCAGGATGTTAAAAAACCTCTCCATGCCCTATATATTATCATGATCAATATGAACCAATTTCTAATAAAAGTGGAAATTTTACAAAATGTGAGTGTGATATATGATCTCCGAGGGACCCATGGAAAAGATGAGTGGCACCAGGCCATTCTCTCTTCTCCAGGGTCGAAGAATGGGGAGTACATGTGATCTAAATCTTACATTAATATCTCAACAAAAATTCAAATGGTCCCCTCTACACTTAGCAGAAGGACGAGCATCAAAGTAGAGAAATTCTAGATAGGACAGTTCTAACTGCAGGTCCTTGTTTCATGCATTCATCATATATTTGGGTTTTATTAGATTCATATGTTACAAGAACATCAAATATTATCCTAATTATGGGCACCCCAACTATACTGTTCAGACGTTTTGGCACCTTAACTTTCCGCTGCTCGATTTTGGCACCCCAACTTTATGAGTTGCTTTTTTGAAGCACATTTAGCCAATTTTGAAGCACATATATCGGCACCGACTTTTGTACTACAAGATATACTTTTGAAGTGTTGGGAAAGAAGCGCGGAAACTTTTTCCCAAACTAGAGAGTACCTGCGAGAGAATCGAGCAATACAACGCACGAACCAAACACCAAACACAATCAACGCAGACACAGAGAATTTTTGACGTGAAAAACCTTTGCGGAAAAAACTACGAGACGATCGGAGTCCAACCCTTGAGAAGCCTTCACTAATGAAATAAAGGAGTACACCCTCCACAAACTTCTCCCGATCCAATACGGATCCCCACAACACTTGGAAGCAAGAATAATTGATTACAAGGCTACGAAGAACAAAGACGACGAGTAAAGATTATCCGAACACGATTCTACTTCAAAAACGGCCTTCAGACCCCCTCCTTCTCTCCCAAAGTTGCAATGGCACTCTTGCCTCTTTTCTCTCTATTTTTCTCAATGTTGTGTTGTGATTAGGATTAGAAAAAACTATGTATAAACCCCCTAATCTGTAGCAAAACCTGGACCGTAGGATATGATCCAACGACATAAAAATATCCTGAAATCAGCCTCAGCCCGTCGACATAGAGTTCGGCCAGAACTATGTGTTTTCATGATAGATCAGTTCTGGAACCAAGGGACAAAGTACTCTGGTAGTTCCCGAGCTTCTTCTTCGTCTCCGAATGGCCTCGTCACCTTTTCGATCTTCTCTGACATATAGACGGCGCTCGTCGCACTCCGGGGTCTTCTCCACATAGGTTGGAAACCCCACCCACTCCAACATTTCTCTCCCTTCATAACTATGTGGAGGAGGTCGTCATCCCGACGATCTTCCTGCAGAAATCAAACGTTTTCCTTGGTAGAAACTTGGTGAACATATCTGCTCCGTTATCATCTGTATGAACCTTCTCAACCTCCGCGTCCTTCTTTTCAACCACATCTCGTATCCAATGATACCGAGTCTCGATGTGCTTGGACCGGCTATGAAAGGTTTGATTCTTCACAAGGTGAATAGCACTCTAACTGTCGTAAAGCAAAGTATATTGCTCTTGCTTCAGCTCCATTCCTGTAACAGCTTTTTTATCCACAATAACTCCTTGCAAGCCTCCGTTGTCGTAATGTACTCTGTCTCTGTCGTCGACAAGGCACCGTAATGTACTCTGCCTCTGTCGTCGACAAGGCAACCCATTTCTGCAATCGCGACTGACACGATACCGTTCCTCCAGCAAACATCATCACATGGCCCGAAGTCGATCGTCTCGTGTCTACATCTCCAGCTATACCAGCGTTGGTATATCCAACCAGCTTCGGCTCGTCACCACTAAAAGAAAGTCTCCAGTCGACAGTGCCCTGAAGATATCGTAGAATCTACTTAACCGCACTCTAATGTACCCTTTCAGGATTTGAAAGATACCTGCTAACTGTGCCAACTGCATGAGCGATGTATGGTCTCGTACACACCATAGCATACATAAGGCTTACTACAGCTGAGGCATATGGAACACGCTCCATATCTTCTTTTTCGTCCTCGGTAGATGGACACTGTTCCTCAGTAAGCTTAAAGTGGGCCATAAAGGGACAACTCACTTTTTTTGACCCGTCCATCCCGAAACGATGAAGTATCCGGTGTACTTATTTTGGGACAAGTGTAGCAGCTTGGACTCTCTCTCTCGGCTGATCTCTATCCCAAGAATAGTCTTTGTTGCGCCCAAATCCTTCATAGAGAAAGCCGCGCCCAGTTGGCGCTTCAACTGCGCTATCCTAGTGGCATTCCAACCCACTAATAACATGTCATGAACATAGAGCAATAAAATAATAAAATCATCATCGGCAAAGTACCTCACAAATACACAATGGTACGACATCGTCCGTGCATAACCATGCTCCCCCATCTCCTCCTGCATAGCCTGTATCCACTCCAACCTGTGTTCGTCTTCCATAGCCTCTGCAAAGCTTTCGGGCTCTCCCCCGTCAGTCAGTAGCACATACTCACCCGGTGAGTATCTCGTAGATGGTCGACGATCTTTGTCGCTCCTTCTCAATGGAGCCATTGGTGCTGGTTGTATACCAACAGCCTCCTCCCCTTCAGGAACTGCCTCGCCGGCATGCTCATCCTCTCGAGGGACACCCTAACCACTATCAGCAGGCTGATGATCAAGGTTGGGAGCAACTCCATGTACTGGCTCCCCCATAACTGGATCCTCTGCGGTGTCCTTTGAAAACTGCTCGAAGCAAAATGACTCTAACTCAGGCAATTCCTCAGCCTCAGAAGGCGTCTCAGAATCCTGAGAGTTGGTCATGGTCTGATCCTCGACGAATACCACGTTCCTGCTTCTGTAGTGCTTTTTTTCCACTGGGTCGTAGAGTCTACAGCCAAACTCATCCCGACCGTAGCCAACAAAGACGCACCGTCTCGTCTTCGGCTCAAGTTTGGACCTCTTGTTCTTCGGTACATGCACGAAGGCCTTACAACCAAACAATCGCAGGTGATTGTATGACGGCTCTTTGTCGTACCATACTTTGTCAGGCACATCACCCGGTAAAGGAGCACTAAGAGATAAATTAATAACATAAGCAGCTATGAGAAGAACCTCACCCCAATAAATGCCTGGCAAATTTGCTTCTGACAGCAAACACCGCACCCTCTCCATCAGTGTCTTATTCATGCGCTCCGCTACACCATTGAGCTGAGGTGTCTTGGGCGGAGTCTTCTGGTGTTGTATCCCTTGCTCTCTGCAATAAGCATCAAAGGGACCAATGTCACTACAACAAATATGGCCTACGATAGCAGTTTTTTGATAGCGTTCAGGCGTCCCCGCTATAGAATGTTATCAACAATAGCGTTCTTTCAGCATTGCTATAAAAATGTTGAATCTATAGCGTTTCCTAAATGCTGTAGAATATGTAACATTCATATTTGTATGTCAATGCAGATCTCATGTTCGAATGCTTGGAGAAGCAGCATAGAAAAATTTCTTTGGTTTGTTTATATAACAGTTATAGCATTCTTCTTTATTTAAAAAAAATCTAACAACACAACCAAAGGTTGTAGGTTTCCTATTTTGTACTTTGGTTAGTTTATATAGCATTAATAGCATTCTTCCCTATTTTTTTTTAAAATTATGTAATCTAACAACACAGCCTTTGTTTTTCAGTTATAACCTGACAACACACAGCTATAGGATTCGAACCAAAGGTTGTAGGATTCGAACCTAACAACACAGACAGAAAAGAAAAAAAAATAAATTATATAACCTAGCAACACACGGCCAAAGGATTCAAACCTTTAACCTTCAATATAAGCACTCAAAGACCCAACCAATTACTCTACAGCCCACTTGTTTTAGTTTACGGTAGATTTGCTATTAATCCTAGTGTTGGCTTCCACCACCATTTCACACGAAAAGTTTTCCCACAAAAACTAACCCATGCATCCCACAAAAAAATTTTAAGCCCCACGAAAATTTTTTCTCCTGCGCGCGAAGGAAGCTCTAGGGACAATAGGGTTTGCTGATCAAACCCTAATCCCTCTCGTCGAGTTTCAGGTATCTCTCTCCCTCCTCCTTAATTTTTTTCAGTTAAGAGAAGAATCTCCCACAAAAACTAACCCATGCATCCCACAAAAACTTCTTAAGCCCCATGAAAAGTTTTCCTCCTGCGCGCGAAGGAAGCTGTAGGATTAATAGGGTTTGCGGATCAAACCCTAATCTATCTCTCGTCGAGGTTCAGGTACCTCTCTCCCCCCTTAATTTTTTTCGGTTTGCTGATCAAACCCTGAAATTTTCCTTTTGGGTTTGCTGATCAAACCCAAAAATTCTTCGATCTTCTTCGCTTTCGAGAGGGCGTAATGGCACGATTGTGACATTCTTGCGGACAGAGGCATCTGCCCTAATTTCTTAAAAAGTTTCTAGAAGGTATATTTTTAATTTTTCAATATTTAACCTCCAGTACTTGTTTTTCTTTTCTTTTTTAGGTTTATTGTGCATCTATCAGTCGTGTCTTTCCAACCAAGGTATGGCAGAACAAACCCTAACATTTATTTTAAGTTTGAATATACGCTGTTTTGCAAAGTCTGAGTTATTTTTTGGTGTTGTCAAGTTGGATATAAGCACGTGGTGGGTGTCATCATGATGAATAAAGATTGGGTTCATTTTAACAAGTCTTGAAATCCATCGCTATACTAATGTGTTCACCTAAATTAAATCCATTTGTATCACTTATTTATTTGATAATTCCTTTGCATTTGTTTTTAGGAATACAACTTTGTATAAGCAATCTGTCCGTCAGTTTGTGGAATTTGCCAAGTCAAATGCAAAGAATGTAGATTTCATGTTATGTCCTTGTATTGATTGTAAGAATTTGTGTCGTAGAAATGAAGATATGATTTTGCTTCATTTGCTAAGACGTGGGATGGATATGTCTTACACCACTTGGATTTGGCATGGGGAAGGGTTGAACAATGAAATTCCAAATGTGGAACAGACTGAGATAACTGAAATATTTGAAGATGAACCCAATCCTGAACCTATTGAAGTGGAAAGCGAGGATGGATTGACAACCTTATTGAAGGATGCAAATAATCCATTATACCCAACTTGCACAAAATATACTAGGTTATCAGCAACCGTTGTTTTATACAAGCACAAGTCTATGTATGGAATTTCTGATAAATGCTTTAGTCATCTTTTGGAAATATTGCATGACATGTTACCTGCTGAAAATACAATTCCAGAATCTTCACGTGCCGTTTCTTCATTGCTTAAGACGTTTGAGCTTGATTGTGAGAAGATAGATGCGTGTCCCAATGATTGCTGTCTATATAGAAAAGAATTGAAAAATGAGGAAAAGTGTAACAAATGTGGATTGGAACGGTGGAAGAAAGATAAGACTGGTAAAATTCAGAAAGGAGTTCCGGCAAAAGTACTAAGGTACTTTCCGATAATTCCAAGGTTCAGAAGGATGTTTCAGTCAGCTGAATCGGCTGAAAACTTAAGGTGGCATCACAATCACAAAAGTGAAGATGACATCATGAGTCATCCTGTGGATTCCTTGGCATGGAAGACAATTGATATGAAGTGGCCCTCTTTCTCAGAAGAGCCACGCAATCTTAGACTTGGTCTTGCTGCGGATGGGTTTAATCCTTTCGGCAATCTTAGTTCTTCATATTCTTGTTGGCCAGTGATGCTCACGACATATAATCTTTCACCGTGGCTATGCATGCGAAAAGAAAATATAATGTTGACACTACTAATTCCTGGACCGAAGCAACCTGGAAATGATATAGATATTTATTTACAGCCACTCATAGATGATTTGCTAGAGCTATGAAATAATGGAGTGCATGCTTATGATGCATTCACCAAATCTTTTTTCAACTTGAAAGCAATTTTGATGTGGACGATAAATGATTTTCCGGCTTATGGTAACCTAGCTGGATGTACTACCAAAGGAAAATTAGGATGTCCTATATGTGGAGTGAGTACATATTCGCCGCCGTTGTCGGACCGAACACACAATAACTTCTTGCCCGTCTCTCTTTCAACAGAGGCCTGAAACTCTTTGAAAGTTGGCATCACTTGATCCTTGGTTTTTAAGGCATACACCCAAACCTTCCTGGAACAGTCATCAATAAAAGTTACAAAGTAAGAAGCACCACCAATAGATTTTACCTTCATAGGACCGTAGACATCCAACGCCGGCTTCCTTGAACTTGGGTGAATTTGGAAAGACACCATATTTTGCTTCCCAGCTAAGCAGTGCGTGCACTTCTCCAACTTTGTAGACTTGAGCCCTGAAATCACTTTCCTGTTCACCAAGTAGTTCATCCCCTTCTCGCTGATATGGCCAAGCCGCCTGTGCCACAACTCGGTAGACACGTCAGAAACTGCGTTCACCTTATGTGTCCCCTGTGCGCTCCCCTCCATATAGTAGAGATCGGACTTCTTGCTTCCTCTGGCAATCACCATCGAACCTCTAGAAAGCTTCCACTGACCATTCCCGAAGAGACCGAAGAATCCCTCGTCATCCAACCTTCCAACCGACACCAGGTTGAAACGGATATCAGAGACATGACGAACATCTTTGAGAACAAAAACTGCAACCGTCTTCGTCATCAAATGCACATCTCCAATGGCAACCGTCTTATACACATCTCTATTGCCCATCTTCAATACTCCACAGTCGCCTGTCGTATAAATGGCAAATAGTGCCCTATTGTGAGATACGTGCGCTGAAGCCCCTGAGTCCACCAGCCAAGAATTGTCGTCGCAGGCGAGGTTTGTAATAACCTCATCACCTACGACGATCATATCGCCTCCATGTATCGAAGTTGCCGCTATAGTATTCTCATCTTGCTTCCCCTTGTTGCCCTTCTTCTCTCTCTTCCAAGCGAAATAGTTCCGCTTGATGTGGCCATTCTTGCCATAATGGTAACACTCCGAGTCCTCGTACCGACCCTTGGGCTTCCCCCTGCTCTTGTCTCTAACACCACCTGGACCCCTGCTTTTGCCCCTTCCGCGGCTCTCTAAAACTAGTGCCTCTAATTGGTGGGATGTGGATGAAGTGCCTTGAGAACGTCTCTGCATCTCTTCATTCAGCACCCCGCTCTTGGCAAACTCCAGACTGACCATGCCGTCTGGAGCAGAAACGATCATAGATACTCATATGGTCTCCCAGGAGTCTCGCTCATCGAAGATAGCTGGTCAACTACGTCCTGAAAATCATTCAAGTGATCCGTAATTGACGCCCCATCTTTGTACCGTAGACACATCATCGTCCGGATCAGGAACAACTTGTTTACCCCGGTCTTCTTCGCGTACAAGGATTCCAGTTTATCCCATAACGTCTTCGGGTGCTCAATATTGGCAACGCGGTTGTACACGCTCTCGTCAACGAACTGCCTAATATATCCACACACCTGTATGTGCTCGAAATTCCAGTCCTCCTCGAATTTATCAACTGGTCGCTCGGAAGCAACTACGGGCAGATGCAGCTTCTTGACAAACAGCAAATCTTTCATCTTGCTCCGCCAATAATGATATATAGTTGGTGTCGTTCAGATTCACCATGCGCACCGGCTTCGCGTCCATCTCTCCTCTCTGGTTTTCCTGTCAACTCCTGACACTACCCTTCTGAATTCCAGAACCTTGTACTGATACCACTTTGTTGGAAAAGAAGTGTGAAAACTTTTTCCCAAACTAGAAAGTATCTGCGAGAGAACCGAGCAATACAACGCACGAACCAAACACCAAACACAATCCACGCAGACACAAAAAAAATTTGACGTGAAAAACCCTCGCAGAAAAAACCACGGGACGATCGGAGTGCAACCCTTGAGAAGCCTTCAGTAATGAAATAAATGAGTACACCCTCTACAAACTTCTCCCGATCCAATACGGATTCCCACAACACTTGGAAGCAAGAATAATTGATTACAAGGCTACGAAGAACAAAGACGGCGAGTAGAGATTTCCCGAACACGATCCTCCTTCGAAAACGGCCTTCAATCCTCCTTCTCTCCCAAAGTTGCAATGGCACTCTTGCCTCTTTTCTCTCTATTTTTCTCAATGTTGTGTTGTGATTAGGGTTAGGAAAAACCATGTATAAATTCCCTAAACCGCAGCAAAACCTGGACCGTATGATACGATCCAACGGTATAAAAATATCCTGAAATCAGCCTCAGCCCGTCGACACAGAGTACGGCCAGAACTCTCTGTTTTTGTGACAGAACAGTTCTGGAACCAAGGGGGCAGAGTTCGGCCAGAACTCTGCCTCCCCTGTTCCAGAAAGTACTCTGGTAGCTTCCGAGCTTCTTCTTCGTCTCCGAATGGCCTCGTCATCTCCCCGAGCTTCTCTAACATACAGACGGCGCTCGTCGCACTCCGGGATCTTCTCCACATAGGTTGGGAACCCCACCCACTCCAACATGAAGCAGTCTCGGTGTGCTTCAAAATTGATGAAATGTACATCAAAAGAACGATTTATGAATTTGGAGTGCAAAACTCGAGCAGTGTAAAGTTGATGTGCCAAAAACGTCCGAACGTTATAATTGGGTTGTCATTATGTAATTTTATGTAACCTCGAAATAGTTTGCCTACGTATAACCACTTCGGTGGATGAAGATATAGAGATGTATATACGCACATACACAAAACAGAAATGTTCAATAAAGACGTTGATGACCATAAACATGAATGAATAAATAGATATCAGGATGCACAATACTTTTTGAGTTTAGACAGTTCAGTATACAAAAGAGATCAAACTCAAATTCCTCAAATAAATTGTTCCAACCATGTAAATTTAGAGGTAAAATAGTTTTCTCAGGTAAGCCTCTTTTAAACAGTTACTATTTATTTTCCTTCGTTTTTCTTACCACAGTTTTAAACAGATTTAGATGTTGATCCCATATATATATATTAATAATCTTTCATATTTGTTTTCCCAATTGTAGTACTGTATTTTTCTGCCGACATAGGCAGAAAGCGACTATATATGTCTACTGATAGGATATCATTCTTCAAATATGTAGCTGGAAATACTCTGAATGCACTGTGTTCTGACTTTGAACAGAGGTCGATACGAAACCTTGAACGAAGGGAAAGGGAACAGAGAAAGAATTAAATCATTAGCTGCACAAGATCAATTCAATAATTTCAGGCAGGGTGTTTGTTTTGTAGCAGTAGATGAAACATGACACTCAACCTATTGATCTAAGTAATATCAACTTGCGCGCACAAAGGACAGAGTTTGATACTGTTTCATTATGGTTCTGACTGACTTGGAAGGAGAAAAAAATGGACAGGTTGACTACATATATAATAGGACACTCTTACTCATAGTAGCTTAGTAATTGGGATAATAATCTTTGCATCACGCGTGGATTACTTGACTTTGGCTATGGGATATTTTAGCAGATGCGTCCCATTCAAAATATAGAAACTAGCATATACCTATTATCCTTATTTTTGTACGGAACATTCATAAAACTAAGATATACCCCGAGATTTTGACAGTTTTATAATTAAAAAAAAAAAAGAGCGCATCTTTTATTATTATTATTTTTTAAAGTGGATGTATATATGAAATATCCCTTTGATTATTGATTTCCAGCCCCCAATTGCATGCATGGACCAGCCTAATTGAGCTTTGTCCAGAAGATGATATACAATAGCCACTTCTTAACCCCACAAGAGGACCTCTTGTACAGTTAATGTACGTTCTCCTGTCCAGGGATAGCTCTACGCAATCTTCCTTTATGATTGCAAGAATGTGACTCTCTAGAATGTCACTATCTACAAAGGAGTTCACATAAAGGAATGTTTATTATTCTATCATTTAATGTTTGATTTCTCTTCCCTTGCCTCTTTTGCTCCCTGATAGTGTGCCTCTTTTGGATATATCATTTTCTAACTTTAAGTGCATCTGTACAATAAAAAGATAAATCTAGAATGGGTTGGTTTTGTATGGAAATAGTAGAAAATGGTCCAACAAAACATAAAATGATCTTTGGTGGCAAAGGTCAAAGCTAAAACGTAATGTGAAATTTATAATCTACAAACTGGGGCTCTAAATTGAGCATTACTATTCTAAAAGATTTTTTATAAGGGTACATCAAAACTTGATCAGGGCTAGCCAGTTCATAATTTTTATTTATTTACAAGTTTGCCACTGAAAAAATTACTCAGGGCTATCCAATTCCTAGGTATAAAAGACAACTCTTTTTATTTTTTCTCTCTCTCTCTTCTCCTTCTTCACAACAAGAAGAACAAGAAGAAAGAAGAAAGAAGAAAGAAGAAGAAGAGCAAGAACAAGAAGAAAGAAAACAAAAATATATATATATATATATATTTCTCCAAACCCTAGTTTATTTTTTTGCTCTCTTCTAATTTCTCATATATTTTTTCTCTAAACCCTACTTTATGGATGAAATCTTAGTTGTAGAAGAAATTTGGTTACCAAATCTATCAAATTTACTAATATATTAATCATTTTTTCTTTATTAATAGAAGAAATTATGGATGAAACCCTAATTCTAGAAGAAATCGATTTGTTGAGCAAGTTTATATCATGACTGCCACAATTTCTGGCAGTGCTAGAAGTATTGAGGACTGCCAGGAATTGTGGCAGTCCTGAAAGGGCCGAAAATTATGGCAGTCCTGAAATGACCTTGCTATACAACAGAATTGTCACAATTTCTGGCAGTCCTAGAAGTATTAAGGACTGTCAGAAATTGTGGCAGTCCTGAAAGGACCTTGCTATACAACAGGATTGCCACAATTTCTAGCAGTCATAGAAGTATTGAGGACTGTCAGAAATTATGGCAGTCCTAAAAGGGACTTGTTGTACAACAAGTACATTTTAGGACTGCCACAATTCCTGGCAGTCCTAAAATCGAAATGGCCGAATGAAAAACATATGTTAGGATTTATTTCCATCTTGATAATATAATGAAATATACATTTTTGGGTTTATTTTCATGTATTTTTTGTGAGAAAGAATGAAATAAACATGTTAGGACTTATTTTCATGCATTATTCGTGAGGAATCAAAATGATGAGAATAAAAATTGTGGAGAGAAAAACTAGGGTTTTGATGAAAATGATGGAGAAGAAAACTAGGATTTGGAGTAGGAAAATTGTGGAGAAGAAGATGAAGAAGAAGATGTATAGTTTGGGGAGTGGAAAATGGTGAAGAAGAAGAAGAAGAAGAGGAGGAGGAAGAAGAAAGTTAGGATTTTGGAAGAGAGGGGGTGAAATTTGCAAATGAGAGTAAAATTTGGGGTTTGGAGGGGTGTGGGGTTAGGACAGCCCCTGAGAAGAAAAATTGGATAGTTCCAGTAATTTCTCCTCAAACTTGGGCTAGCCCCAATCCTGACTAGCCCTGATCAAGTTTTGATGTGCCCTCATGAAAAATCTTCTAAAAAATGAGTTCCTATATTATGAATGTAGAAATTCTCATGCACATGCTATAGTATAGCAGCTCTTGTGGCTGGGACGGAATCATCATGGGACTTCAATTGAATCTTACTAATCTACAAAATGAGCCCCCTACATTCTTAATCTAGAATCTAGAAATTGGGATGAGCCTTACTATTCATGATGCTCTTAGAGAGGAGTCCTTGCCAGAGCTAAATGGAAGATGAGCTTTCATGTAACTGACCCTAAAAATTTGGTACGAAGGATTTGTTATTGTTGTATTGTATGCATCTCCTGGTCAGGATTTATGTAGTGCATAGAAACTTGATTTCTTTTTTATTGTTCTTACATCTTTAAATATAAATATGAACTTATGATCACACCCTCCTTTTGGATCATAACAAACTCTTGCGAGGACATGGTGATAGAGAATTGTTACATATCCGTAGGTGATGATGGAATAGCTATCTATAAAGAGTGGTTGGCATCGGTATGGAATTGCATATGATCGGCCATATGCAATTTGCCTGTAGAGAAGTTCTCTTTTTACATACTTTTACACTCTTGCTGGTTGGTCTTTTTCATTCAATTTGCTTTACCGAATTGACTGAAAAGAGACCCACAATGTCGGTATCAGTTAGTATCGCTGTTGGCCGGTATCAGATAGGGACATTGCCAAATCATATTGATTTCGGTCGTCTCGGATCGGTATCGGTCGATACTGCAAACTATCAAATAAATCACCAACCGAAGTATTTACAATTCTTACGAATTTGAAACTTCCATATCCTTCTAAATGAATCTATGAAACACGCACCAGTGCACAACTTTCTCCATTCAGAAGAATTTATAGTTCCTTGGATAACATATCAAACAAATGTACTTCCAGCTTCAGATGAAAAAGAAGATTTATCCCAAGATATATCCTTCAGTAGTTACCTTACTACTTAACAGTACTATCAATGTACATATGATATCTATTAAACCCTTCATAATATGCATAATATGTGATACTATATTGACAGGTTACGTTAATAACGATTTATATCCATAAACATTCATAATATAAATTTCTTATTCATCAAAGATTACAAATCTTTCTAGTGACACAAATACAGATATATAGCATTATATATTTGGTGGAGTACTGGGAGCCTTTGGCGGCTTTGGGGGTGAAGGCGGTGTAGGGGGTGGCTTTACCTTGGGTGGTGGAGGGCATGGCTTTGCCTTGGGTGGTGGTGGTGGGGTTTTTGGAGTTGGGCATGTTGGGCAAGCAAGGGAACTTGGAAGGAGGGATGATAAGCTTAGGATTAGGAGGATAGGGAGTAGAGTAGTATGGCTCCTTATCATGTTTGTTACTGAGCAGGCAAGAATACTTGGTGTAGTGTAGGGAAGTAAGGGTGGTGGTAGAATACTTGAATGTAGGGCTTTCTTTTATAGAGGGAGGGGCATGCTTGTTCTTGTGCAATGTGGTGGTGGTATTGTAACTTGCAAGCTTGTAAGACTTTGAACAACCCCACACCCAAGTCATTGGTTTTTGTCCCTTGTATAAGTAGCTAGTGTGCATGCATGAACCACTACTATAGCACTAGCAAGTTGCTCTTGATTCTTTTCAAACGAGTGTTGATCAAATTGAACAAGTTGTTATATTTACATTCTTTGCAAGCTAGCAATCCCTTGTCCCATGGCCCTCTCAAAGCAAATAGTTCAGACTCAAATCTGGATAACAAACAAAATGAAACCGTATATGTTAACCATTTAGTGGAGTTCTGAAGTTGATTTATGAAAGGATTAGAATGTCTATATATGATTTCATACAAGAAATAAAAACCATAACAATCAGGGCCGGCACAGGGGTAAGCGGGACAAGACTTGGGGCTTGGGCAACCCCCTTCTGCTTGGGGCAATCCACAGGTTCAACATGACCCCAGCATGACCCCCCACAAGAGGTTGGGATTGCAGGTAACCCTCTAGAATCGGCCTATAATAAGGCTTAAGGGGTAACCTCAAAACTAGCTCCGGACAGGACAACCCAATCCCGTGAGCCGGCCCTGACAATTAAGGTTGATTGGATCTTACTATTTTAGTCAACGTTTTGTGTCTGGGCATCACAAAAAAAGAAGCCAGCAATCAGTCAGCTTCATTGACACGGCACACACATTCGACAAAGTTCATTATGTGCATTGCTATGTGGGTGGATCATGCATGTGGTTGCTCTTGCAATTTGTGCTGCATAGTTACCTGCAATAATGTCCTATTTCTTCTGTAAGTTTAACCTTAGTGTATATATATATATATATATATATATATATATATATATATATATATATATATAAAATATATATATATATATATATATATATATATATATATATATATATATATATATATATATATATATATATATATATATATATATATATATATATATATATATGCAGAACTGTTCTCAAATCGGCTATCAGGAGGGTCATGTGTGATGGGGCTGGAACTGACCTATGGCTGGATCCTTGGATTGAGTATCAGTCTCTGGTGGACATTATGGGAGATCGAGATCACAGGGAGGCGGGCCGAGGTCCGTCTTGTAAACATATCATCAGGAATGGTGCTTGGAGTCCGGAATCCTACCGCCATACTGAGGAGCTTGGTGAGATTATTCGTGGGATTGTGATTGACCCATCCCAGTCTGAAGATGTTTGGGTCTGGGATCCGTCTAGTTTGACTGGAAACACACTACCAAAATACAGTAAATTAGCGACGGACAATTAGCGACAGAAATATTCAGTCGGCGTTAGCGACGGCTTCGTGGCCGCTCGCCGACGGATTACCGACCACACGCCTTTACATTTTTTATTTTAATTTTAGGGGGGGGGAAGGTCGCACATCCGTCGCTAGGGTGTCAGAGATATAGCGACGGAACCCCGGTCGTCGCTACTCAGTCGATTATTTGGCAGAAATTGTGTAGAGAATTGGCGGAACATTTCTTCGACTACGTAGCGACGGATATTCAGTCGGCAAGTATCAAAAATAGCGACTACCGGGCGACGGATTCTAAGACGTCGCTATTCCGTCGCTAAATATACGTTCAAGACTTAAATTGAAACGGCGGAGGAGACTTTTCGTATTCCCCCCAATTTCACTCTCTCTCATCTCTCTTTCTCTCTCCCGCGGCTTCGATGATCGGCGTCGACGTCCTCTCCTCTCTCTCTCCCGAAGGTAATCTCCCCTCTCTCTCTCTCTCTCTCTCTCTCTGTCACGGTGTCGACGTAGGGGTAGCGGGGGCGGCGGGCTTGGGGACATTCGGGGTCTGGGCGGCTGGCTTGGGGCGGAGGCGTCGGGGGCTGGGCGGCGGGCTTGCGGCGGGGGCGTCGGGGGCTGGGCGGCTGGCTTGGGGTGGGGCGTCGGGGGCTGGGCGGCGGGCTTTGGGCGGGGGCGTCGGGGGCTGGGCGGCGGGCTTGGGGCGGGGGCGTCGGGGGCTGGGCGGCGGGCTTGGGGCGGGGGCGTCGGGGGCTGGGCGGCGGGCTTGGGGCGGCGGGCTTTGGTCGGGGGCGGCGTGGGGCTTTGCTTCTCAAATTCATCTGAGTTTATATATTGGCTAAATAATGTGTTATCCATATTGGGTGTTATCCATTAGTTTGGTGGTGTTTTGGATTAGTAAATGTGAATATGGAGTTTGGATTCATGGTGTATATGTTCACTGTGTCAAGGACAGTGCGAGTTCTTCATCTGCATAAGTCACTGAATAAGTGAAGTTTTTCCTGGAGTTTGGACATTCGCTTCACCAAAGTCACTGAATAAGTGAAGTTTTTCCTGGAAAACCGACCCTTAGAGTGTATCAGTTGTGTGCTTCTATATAGATGTATATATCTATACATCTAACTGTGATATACATATATATGTGTATGTGTGCTTTAGAGAGTGAGGAATGAAGGCAGGCCTACCATGCCTATTAGCATGCAAGACGGCTTGGGGTGTAATGTGTGAGTGTAGACATGGTAGGAATTATAGGTAATTAATGCTAGTGTGACTAGACTAAGGTAGTGCTTGCTAGATAGTAAGGACACTCTAGTATCCTAACCAAGTTAATTTTAGACTAGATATTTAGGATATAGCTCCCATGTCCTAGAAGTGGACTCTTGCAATTTAGAAATAGATAGATTAACTCAGTTTGATTAATTGACCTATAATGACTCTAAAACATGATTTGCTGCTGCAAGCATACAACACCACAAAAATATTTAAGAACTCGTTAAGGTGAACCGTGTATAACATGCTTGACGCTTAAGAGGAATCATTTCGACTTAGTGGACTATCGAAGAATCGTATCGGACTATCGGTATCGGTATCGAACTATCGAACTATCGGTATCGCTAGCGGACTATCATACTATCGCACTATCGGTATCGTATCGCACTATCGGTATCGGTATCGCACTATCGGTACCGGACTATCAGTATCGGTATCGCGCTATCGGTATCGGTATCGAACTATCGGTATCGGTATCGGTATCAAGCTATCGGTATCGAACTATTAGTAACAACTGTATTTAGATTTTTCTCTTCTCGAGCTAGAATACCAGCGGATCCACCAGTTATATGATTATATACTAATTCTGTTTAGTTTGTCTTACTATATAGATTTTTACATCCAATCTGTGATGGATCGTTATTTCGTTGATTGTGCATGGATGTACAAACGACAACACGAGAGCAGAATAGGTGTGAGTAACGATTTTCAGGCAGGCGTGGAAGTGTTTCTTAAGTATGCCATGAGCAAAGCTCAGTTTATGGACGGTAACAAAATTAAGTGTCCATGTCATAATTATCGCAATAGACGTTACGAAGAAGTGGTGAGTGTAAGAGATCATTTGACCCGTAAGGGTTTCGTACGTGATTACGGCCTGTGGTCATCGCAAGGTGAACTATATGCGGAAAGACAGGTTGCGAATGCTGCTACTTATGCTTTTGATGATAATGCTGCAGCGGATTTTGTCGTCGATGACGACGAATGCTCCGTTGATTATGGAGACGTGCAGAACCTTGCACGAGATATGGTGTACGACGCGACAGGGCCTAATTTTGATCCGGAGGATCCTAATCCCGAGGCGAAGGAGTGTATTAAGACTCCTTATATGTTCTTGACAGCTATCATACCGGGTCCCAAAAATTCGACGAAGAATATCGATATATATTTACAGCCGTTGGTGGATGAGCTGAAACAGCTGTGGGAGATCGGCATCACGACCTATGATATTTTCAGGAAACAGAACTTTCAGATGAGAGCTTCACTGATGTGGACAATCAATAATTTTCCCGCATACGGTATGCTGTCGGGATGGAGTACTCACGGCACCCTGTCTTGTCCGATATGCATGCAAAATAGTAAGGCGTTCCGCCTTAAGCATGGAGGAAAAACTTCATTCTTTGATTGTCATCGTCAATTTCTGCCCGCGAGTCATCCTTGGAGAAAGAACAAGGACGCGTTCAGAGCTGGAAAACAAGAATTTTCTCATCCGCCTGCCAGATTGTCGGGATACGATATTTGGGAAGATGTAAAGGACTTGCCCACTGTAATGGAAGATCCATCGAACAATCGTGTCGATGGGTTCGGACAAAACCCATAACTGGACCAAACGGAGTATCTTCTGGGACTTGCCTTATTGGAAAGATAATCTTATAAGGCATAATCTTGATGTTATGCATATCGAAAAGAATGTGTTCGATAATGTCTTCAATACCGTCATGGACATTAAAGGAAAGACGAAGTACAATCCAAAAGCAAGACAAGACATTGACGAGATATGCAAGCGTCCTTATCTGAACTTGATACAAAGGAGAGCTGTTGGACAATTAAGTAAGCCGATAGCACAATACATATTGAGCAAGGAAGATAGATTAATAATCTGCAAGTGGGTATCTACTTTAAGATTTTCCGACGGCTATGTGTCGAATTTGTCTAGATGCGTTGATCTCAATGAACGCAAGCTAACGGGAATGAAGAGTCATGACTGCCACGTGTTTATGGAAAGATTACTGCCCATTGCTTTGAAAGAGTTGTTGCCTTCTGCTGTATGGGTTCTGTTGGCCGAACTATCAATATTTTTTAGGAATATTTGTTCAACTAAGTTGACTGTGCAACACATGGTTGAACTTGAGGAGAAGATTATCTTAACAATTTGTAAGTTGGAGAAAATATTTCCTCCTAGCTTCTTCGACAGCATGGAGCATCTACCGATTCATCTAGCATATGAAGCCCGTGTCGGTACATCTGTTCATTATCGATGGACGTACCCATTTGAAAGGTACATAAAAATCGATATAATTTAAGTTGAATTTCAGTGTGGTTTAAAATTCTTTCTTAATTCTTAAGGTAATTTGTCTCTCTAGATACTTACACCATCTAAAGAAGAAAGTTGGCAACAAAGCTCATATAGAGGCTTCGATATGCGAAGCATATCTTATCGAAGATGTGTCAAACTTCTGCTCCATTTATTTCGATACTCATGTTAAGACAAATCGAAATAGACCTCAAAGGAATGACGAAGACGTTAAAGATGGAGGAATATTCAATGTAAGGGGCAAGCCTGTTGGGGCTAGTAAAAGACGGTGGTTGACAGACGACGAGTATGATGCCGCTCACCGATATGTCTTGTTAAACTATGACATACAAAAAGTGAGAGATTTGGAAAAGTAAGTCAGTACACTTGCACTCGTTATAATCTCGAATTTGATGAAGTAAGTGACTACACTTATATATTCTTATTTTCTCTAATAGTGTATTTAGAGATGAAGTCAAAATGAGTACACCCGATATTACCGATGAGGGACTTCAAAGAGAGGTTGATTGTACATTTCTGTCATGGTTTCGTAAATACGTAAGTAATTGTGATTATAATTGAGATTATAAATATGTAATCTGAAACATTTAAATTATAAATATTTGTTTACAGGTTTTATTGCCTGAAACAACACTCACTCATGAGAGTGTTCGTTATCTGGCATTTGGACCGAAGAAGCAAATAAAGACTTGGCCAGGCTATGTCGTTAATGGCTTCAGGTTTAAGTCAACTCAGAATGCTATAAATGTCGAATTTATCAATGACGGCATCAGTACCAAGGATTCTGGTGTTTGCATAAGAGGCACCATCTATGACGACGAGCCGGACTTTGACTATTATGGAGTGCTTTGGGATATTGTAGATTTACAATATACTGGCCCATATGATATGCATATTGTGATGTTCAAATGTGAGTGGTTCGATACGACACCAAATATCGGTTGGAGAATCGATAAATAATTTGGATTCGTCGATATAAATCATCGCAGGAGGTATAGAGGGCCCGATACATTTGCGATAGCAAATCAGGCTGTTCAAGTCTACTATACAAGCTACCCAAGGCGTCGTAGAGATCGATTTGACTGGTGGGCAGTATGCAAGATTAAATCTAGAAATATATTCAACGTTGGAGACCCAGCATACCAAGAGGACCAGATCGAAAAGTCCCAATACTTGGGACAACACTCAGATACAATGGATGTTGAAGATATTGTTAAGGAAAATAGAGGGGAGGAAGAGGTTGATACACAAGATTTAGCTGTCAACCAGGGGAGAAAGAGGCGTCTTGTCCCAAATATTGAGGCAGAAGAAGAAGAAGAAGACGAAGAAGAAGAAGAAGAAGAAGAAGAAGAAGAAGAAGAAGAAGAAGAATTTGATGGGGATGAGGATACAGATGAAATCGACGATGAAGATAAGGATGAGGATGAGGATGAGGAGGATGATGATGAAGACGAGGCCGAGGATGAGAACGAAGACGATGATTAGGTTAAATATTGTTGTATATTAAAAACACTTCAAATTACGTGAATTAAGTTTGACCTCATAAAAGCAATTACGTGAATTCATGTTTTTTTCATTCGATTATTTACTTATTGCAGATGGCACTCCTAGTCTTTTTTGTCGCGGCGGCACTCGTCTTCCTACTGGTGGTATGTATATTTTAGTTTAGTTTTTTTATATTCATTTACACTTTTATATTGTTAATTATGTTTATGTATTCTATTTACAGGTCATGATGGCTGGCCGTGGTCGTGCAGCTGGTGGTGGTCGTGGTGGTGGTGGTGGTGGTGGTGGTGGTGCGGGTCGTGGTCGTGGTCGTAGTGGTGCTGGTGGTCGTGGTCGCATTCAAAGTTCCCGGGATGTGACCCCATCGAGCGACCCCGACCCGGAGAGTACCCCGGGCACAGACACATCCCGCCCTCGATCGACCACTTCATCGAGGCATGAGTCCGGATCTGCTAGCGGATCCGTTCCGCTATCGGAACCACCAGCAGCGGATCCACCAGGGGATGCCCCAGTTACTGCACAGTGGGCCTCGGAGTACCCCCATACTCGGTTCCATCCAGTTACTGGGGAGTACATGTGCGGACCCGCGGATCCTCCGACGGCACCAGAGAGGCCGAGAGGCGAGTTCCGACGAGAGCTATGGCCCGCGGGGACCTCGTAAGTAAATTTAAAATAATTTATTAAATTTTTTTCATTTATTCAAGTTAATAATCCAGTCGTTTCTTCTTTGTAGGTTTTTTCCGTTTAATATTGGCAGGGCTCTTGGAGAAATTATCAGGGCTAACTTCCACGGTCCCTACCTCAACTTTTCGTCGGTGTCCCTAAACGTGAAGTACGTCTGGCTCGACGAGTTGAGGATATATATCTATATCTTCTGGTTAATTATTAGTTACTCTTTAATCAACCATTTTTTAAATTATGTGATAATTGAATTTCTATGTTAGACGACGTATTGGTGGCCCCCCCATCGCGAGGACACGATCCGCAGGACCTACAGAAGCGCTGCCTCAAAGAAGATACGGGATATGATTCATGACCTGAAAATGGGGCATACGAGGCCGAATTGGATCCGGCAGGAGTATTATGAGGACCTCTTAGGTATGATGGATACCCCTGCGTACAAGGAGAAATCGGAGAAGGCAAAGGCGAACCGACAGGCCGCGGGCCTTCATACGGGGGGATCAAGGCCCCACGCAGCGACGCTTGCAGATCTGGTGAGCTACCGTATATTTATTTCACTATCGAATTAGGTATTATCAATTAAAGGAGTTAATTAGGTTCTACGGAAATTTCGTATGCAGGCCCAACGGGCGGTGAAGGAGGGAAGGGTGCCAGAATCGGTCACCATGTACGACGTGTTCTAGCATACGCACAAAAGACGGAAGGACGGGAGCTTCGTCGACGAGAGGTCCAAGGAGACTGATGTAAGTACTTATGTTTATGAGATTTACGTTAGAATTAAAAGTATTCGGACTATAACTTAAGTAAACTTAGGATTCACACTTAACTTAGTGAAACATAGTATTTAGATTACAACTTAGGTAAATCTTATAATATAAATACATTCATTTGATAGGCTGCGTATCGTGAGGCCCTTAGTCGGGCTCAGTTAACTGACACCGAGGATGTCGGTGAAACGACGCCCGCCCAGACGTCCTCTTCTTTGGCCGCTCGCAACGACTTGTTCGTAGATACCGTCCGCGGCTTTAAGAAAGGGCTCATGTACGGACTCGGCTCCCTAGGGCCGTTGCACATGGTGACGCAGAGATTTTTACCGACACCGCCTCCTCCCGTGGTCCCGCAGACGATGATGTTAGGTCGCAGCTTACGCAGCTGCACGAGACGGTGTCGTCCTTGCGGGAGCAATTTGCCACGTACTTTCTGCCTCCGTCTGCTGCTGTCGGTCCGTCTGCTGATGGTGTTGGTCCGTCTTCTACTGGTCCGTCGACTGTTGGTGTCGGTCCTTCTTTCGTGGGTCATCTTTCTTTCAACCCTGTTGCCCCTGTGGTACCGCCTACGACTGTGACGTCACTCCTGGATCTCATGTCGCCAGAGCAGCTACGCCGACTTTCGAGCAGTGTCAACAACGGCTTGCCGCCGTACCTAGTGGAGGAGTATATTCGTCGATCACAGCTGGGATTACCACCACCGGACAATCGACCTCCTCCTTCTTCTTAAAATATTGTATTAAGAAAATTTGGAATATTTGTGAGAGCTTTGGATTAATTGTGCTATAATCGGATTATAGCACCGGATATTATGTTACTCTTCAGGATAATTGATGTTTATTTTCTATTAATTTGGTTTGGTCTGTGATTCTTGGATAATTGGTGTGCATTAAATTCGTATGTGCATATTTGGTCTATGTGATTCTTGGATAGTTGGTGTGCATTATATATTTGGTCTATGTGATTGTTGGATAATTGGTGTGCATTATATATTGGTTTGGTTTATGCATATTTTTGTGATCAGGGAAAGTGCTGCAATTTTTTTTTCCAAAAAATCTCAGTTAACGACGGACTAGTGACTGGTTAGCGACGAATATTCCCAGTTTCCGACTGATTTTCGACGGATGAGCCGTCGCTAACTAGAGATTTGAAACTGTTTCCAGGTAGCGACGGGTGATCGACGGAATATCCGTCGGCAAGGTTCTGGTGGTATATAGTTCGACGGAATAGCGACGGAATATCTGTCACCAGGACGACTGATAATCAGCCACTAATCAGTCGCTCTCGCGACAGCGTAGCGACGGTCAATCCGTCGATAAGGTTCTGGAAATGCTTGACATTTCCAGAACCATGGTGACGGATAATCAGCCACTAATCAGTCGCTCTGTCGACGGCGTAGTGACGGATTAGCGACGACTATTCCGTCGCCATGGTGCTGGAAATGCTAAGCATTTCCACAACCTGATCGACGAATTTTCCGTCAGCAAACCGTCGCTAATCTGTCCTTTGTTATCGACGGCGATCGACGGATTAGCGACGGAACGATACACTCTGATACGCTATTACGACAGTTTACCGACGAAACTTTACGTCGCTATTGTCTAAACAGTTCAGTATTTAATACTTGAAATGGACGACAGTCCGTCGGAAAGTAGTCGCTAATGCTTCGTATTGTGAAGTCGAAATGCCGTCGCTAGTCCGTCGCTTGACGACTACGTAGCGACGGACCGTTATTAGCGACGAGCTGATTGCCAACGGATTTTTTTGGCCAAATCCCGTCAGTGATCGATCGCTAATAGAAATTCTCGTCGGACTGGCGACGGATCTGGCCGTCGCTAAATCGACAAATTAATTGGTAGTGACACTACCTCGGGGGGTTCACCTTCCAGAGTGGCTACAACCTTATGCGCAATGTCTATCCCCCTATTAATGATTATGACTTCATCTGGTGTAAGTATCTGGCGAGGAAAATGCAGCTATGTATGTATCGCCTGCTTCTGGGTCACCTTCTGACTAGGGACAGACTAATATCTTTTGGGATTCATGTCCCCAATCCGAAGTGTGCACTCTGTGATTTGGAGGAGGAATCGATGTCCCACCTATTTTTTTACTGTGGAGTTGCATGGTCCATATGGTCTGAGCAGAACCGTATGCTGGACGGAGGTATTTCTGGTAGGTCGATTGGAGCAATCATAACGGGTATTCGGGATTGCAGAGGGCAATGCATGGTCTGGTTCAAGACTGTGAGGATTCGGCTGGCTGCTGCTGTCTGGCATGTTTGGAGGGAGCGGAATCGACATATTTTCGAGGGATTTATCACCCCTCCGGTTGGTATCCTTCACAATTTGGAGTTTGATGTAAAAGAAATGGTTGACTAACGGGTGGGCGACCATCTTGTCTGTATGTTGTATGAGTATTGTTGGATTTTGGAATAAAATTTACCATTTTTCCAATATATATATATATATATATATATATATATATATATATATATATATATATATATATATATATATATGAACTCTGATATAAATGAGGAGTTGATCTTGGTCTAGTATATTTTTTTCCCTGCTACATTATTATACTAGCTTCTTCTGCAATTTGCATAATTAAACCTTCAAATTAAGTCTTGCAATTTTAGTTGGTACTCTCTGAAGTTTTGATTTTTTTTTCTGGCAACCCATCAGGATGTTAAAAACCCTCTCCATGCCCTATATATTATCAATGATCAATATGAACCAATTTCTAATAAAAGTGGAAATTTTACAAAATGTGAGTATGATATATGATCTCCGGGGGACCCAGGACGCGGCTCTTCTATTGGCCATGGAAAGATGAGTGGCACCAGGCCATTCTCTCTTCTCCAGAGTTGAAGAATGGGGAGTACATGTGATCTAAATCTTACATTAATATCTCAACAAAATTTCAAATGGTCCCCTCTACACTTAGCAGAAGGATGAGCATAAAATTCTAGATAGGATAGTTCTCCAGACTAACCACCTAATTGAGGTCCTTGTTTCATGCATTCATCATATATTTGAGTTTTATTAGATTCATTATGTTACAAGAACATTAAAAAATATCCTAATTAGTGACACCCCAACTTTAGTCTTTGACGTTTTTGGCACAATAACTTTACACTGCTCGATTTGGCACCCTAATTTTATAAATTATTTTTTTGTAGCACATTTCGCCAATTTTGAAGCACATATATCGGCACCAACTTTTGTAGTACAAGATATACTTTTGAAGTGTTGGAAAAGAAGCGCGGAAACATTTTTCCAAACCTCAGAGTACCTGCGAGAGAATCGAGCAATACAACGCACGAACCAAACACCAAACACAATCCACGCAGACACAGAGAATTTTTGACGTGGAAAATCCTTGCGGGAAAAACCACGGGACGATCGGAGTCCAACCCTTGAGAAGCCTTCACTAATGAAATAAAGGAGTACACCCTCTACAAACTTCTCCCGATCCAAAACGGATCCCCACAACACTTGGAAGCAAGAATAATTGATTACAAGGCTACGAAGAACAAAGACGACGAGTAGAGATTATCCGTACACGATCCTCCTTCAAAAATAGCCTTCAATCCTCCATCTTCTCTCCCAAAGTTGCAATGGCGCTCTTGCCTCCGTTCTCTCTATTTTTCTCAATGTTGTGTTGTGATTAGGGTTAGAAAAAACCATGTATAAATCCCCTAATCCGCAGCAAAACCTGGACCGTAGGATACGATCAAACGGTATAAAAATATCCTGAAATCAGCCTCAGCCCGTTGACACAGTGTTTAGCCAGAACTCTGTGTTTTCGTGACAAAATAGTTCTGGAACCAAGGGGCAAAGTACAATAGTAGTTCCCGAGCTTCTTCTTCGTCTCTGAATGGCCTCGTCACCTCCCCGATCTTCTCTGACATACATACGACACTCGTCGCACTCCGAGGTCTTCTCCACATAGGTTGGGAACCCCACCCACTCCAACATTTCTCTACCTTCACAACTATGTGGAGGAGGTCGTCATCCCGACGATCTGCCTGCAGAACTCAAACTTTTCTCTTGGTAGAATCTTGGTGAACATATCTGCTCCGTTATCATTTGTATGAACATTCTCAAGCTCCGCGTCCTTCTTCTCAATCACATCTCGTATCCAATGATACCGAGTCTCGATGTGCCTGGGCCGACTATGGAAGGTTTAATTATTCACAAGGTGAATAGTACTCTAATTGTCGCAAAGCAAAGTATACTGCTCTTGCTTCAGCCCTATTTTTTGCAACAGCTTTTTTTATCCACAACAACTCCTTGCAAGTCTCCGTTGTCGTAATGTACTCTGCCTCTATCGTCGACAAGACAACACACTTCTGCAAACGTGACTGCCACGATACCGCTCCTCCAGCAGACATCATCACATGGCCCGAAGTCGATCATCTCGTGTCTACATCTCCAGCCATATTAGCGTCGGTATATCCAACCAGCTTCGGCTCGGCACCACCAAAAGAAACTCTCCAGTCGCTAAATCATCGCTAACCGTGTATTCGAGGGTTTCTGATACGCAATATCCGTCGCTCAAAGCGTCGCTAACCTCGACGGATTAGCGGTGGAAGAGCGACGGATAATACGTCGCCACCCTTCTGGAAATCTTTCATATATTCCAGAATATGAGCGACAAAAAGTCCGTCGTCCTTCCGTCGCGAAATTTTTCCAGAAACAGGCCGACGGACAATCCGTCAGAAAACCGTCGCTAGCTGCAAAAGCCAGTCGGTAACCCGTCGGTAATCCGTCGATAAATGCAACTGTCCGTCGGCAATCCGTCGGTAATCCGTCGCTAACTGAAATACTTTTGAAAAAAATTTGCAGGAAAGAGACTATTCCCTGTAATATAACATATTCAGCATCCACCATACACAAATATAACATATCCGACATCCAATATATCCAACAAATATCCATATTGCCAACACAATATCTCCAAACATCCAATATATCACAACATACACAAAAAATATCCAACACAATGACCAACAAAATATCCAACACAATGTCCAACACACTATCCCAACATACATAGCAAAATATCCAAACATAAACAACCCAATACAAATAGTCCAATACAAATAAGTACTAATAGCTAATGAGAACCACGCAGCTCACGCAAACGCTCAGTGATACGATCACGCAACCACCTCGAATAAGTGGGATCGACGGCGGCAGGAGAGATGTAGTCCATTACAAATGCTGCATGAATAGAACTCCCGGTCTCACTGGCTACCGGTGCTGGATGAATAGAACTCCCGATCTCACTAGCTACCGGTGCCACTTCCTCCTTAACAGTAGGAGGAGCCACCTCAACATTCACTGTTTCCCTTAAACGACGTGCCGCTGGGGTCATGGGTGCCATCTGGTAAAATCAATATTCACAGGGGGGAGCGGTTGAAAATGAATGAGAGAACTATCAGAGAATCACATAAAACTAACTAGAACTGAAATACAGTAATTGACAAATAAATAAGAGAACTATCAGATGTGATACTTGAGTATCAATACGATACTCGAGTATCGGTATTGTGATTGCGATACCGATACACATAGGAATGGTCTGATACTCAGAGTATCGGTATCGGACCATTCTATATTGCGAGGGGAACAACACTATAGTGTTGATAGCGGGATAGATAAAGAGAGAGACACAACTAAGTAGCACTTGAACTTTAACTAAGTAACACTTGTAACTAATGTACAAAATCACCTATTGATACGATGCAATGATCGATTTTAATTACAGTAATAAAAAATGACAAAAATATAATACGTATAAAGAATTAGAAAACTTACATAAGCTTTGGCAGCCATCTTCTTCGTCATCTCTGTCCAGAAATCCGCTCTGAGTCAATCATTTGCCCCGGAGCTCGAGTGGACATTCTTGAGTAGAGCTCGAGCGAGAGGCTCCTGATAGCATGGTGGTCTCCTTTGTCAAAGGATTCTTGCTCGTCCCACAACCAATCGAATTTTTTTTCATTTCTAATATCTTGAATATGAAACTCTTTTTCACATTTGGTTCTTATATACCAGAAGGTAGAGCCAAATGTGAAGCAGAGCTTCATATTCAAGAGATTAAAAATAAAAAAATTTGATTGGTTATGGGACGAGCAGGATACTTTAATAAAGGAGACCACCATGCTGTCAGTAACCTCTCACTCGAGCTCTACACGAAGGATGTCCACTTGAGCTCCGGGGCAAAGTTTTGGCTCAGAGCAAGAATCTGTTGACGGAGCACATCCACCATCTGTAACTGTAAGAGACCCATCTGAGTAGGACGTATACTCTGATAATATCTCCTCCAACACTCAATCCCACTACTGATATCATTCTTGTAAAGGTGATCTCTCAGAGTATACGTCCTACTCAGATGGATCTCTCAAAGTATCCTCTCCGGTTGGTTGTCGAGACATAGGGTACAGTCTCTCCCGGCCGAGCCAGCCCCACCGGTGAATACATGTCATTACCTACATTAATGCTTACCTATACATTACATTTCATATGTTATCCAAACATTGTATTTATAATACGTAGAGAGAAAGGGGTTCATTTATTTAACCTAACCCCTATTCTATCATACATATGAATGAAACAGATTTCTACGTCCTTTCCGGTCCTCTCGTACTAGGGAAAGGTCCTCTCAATGCTCTAATGCCCGCACCGGATATGGACCGAACTGTCTCACGACGTTCTGAACCCAGCTCTGGAACAATTAGGAGATTCTCTGGAAGAAATACGGGGTTCTGCTTCTGGTGGCAACATGCTATTGGGTGGTGGTCCCGCTTATGGGGTCAAATCAATATATATATCCATGTATTCCCATTTGCATACATATATGCATATTGCATTCATATGTGCTTACCAACATGCATGACATTACACATATATCATTCATTACATACACATGTTGTGTGTCCATGTGTTTCAGGGAATCAATGCAAGGTGAGTGAAACTATAGGGTGTGTGTAATGGAGAAACAGGGAATATGTTTGTTCTCAGGTTTGGATGAGTGTGACTGAAACAGTAATGTGTGTGTAAATCAGTGAAAATTTGCACTTAATCTCAGGAATTAGTTCTCAGGAAAGCAGAGAACAATGCAAGTCCTATTGACAGTCTACATTTTAGTAATCTAATATATGTGTAAATGAACTAATCCCAAAGGACACACATGTGCACATGTCTCCCAAAGGGTCTGTGTGTCCAACCAAGTGGACACAACCGTGTCCATGACACCAAAATTACTACACGAGCACACACGCAGTGCACACGTGTACGCCAGGGGTAGGCTACATGTCCAGTGGCCTGATGCATGTCCACGTCGTGTCATGTGTAAACCCAAACTTATCCCAAACTGATATATAAACCCATAAACTGAACTGAATTAACTACAACCCAAGCTAACTCAGAGACTCACAAACTCAACCTGGGAATCAAACCTGTCACGACCCGCTACCCAAATTGTTGGGCCAGGCCGAGTCATGCCCAGCCTACGTTGAGATAAAACGTAGTAAGCTGTTCTAAAGACAACATGATAAGACTAAATGTGCTGACAGTTCTATAAGTGAAGAAGAATCATAAATGCTCCAAACACAAAAGTCGTCGTATATAGTAAAATGTCCAAGTACAAGTGAACTGAAATGTAAAACTGGATACATGTCCAGTTATAAAATATATATAGTCTAATACATGACTACTCTCAAAAGTCTAAAAATACAAAAGACAACTAGGCGAGGTTCCCCGCAGGAACATCCTCGTAAAGCAGAGCCGGGTCCTCGACAGTAACCCCATAATATGTGTCGCAGAGTAACTCCTCCTCAGTAAGGACACCTACAACGTTATCCTGTCAGGACGGGAGCAAGTACTGAATCTAACAAACTAGCATATAAAACATGGAAATGAACATAGGAGGAATAACTGGAAAGCATGGCATCATGTAGTCTATCATGGCAAGAACATATATGTCATAGAGACATATGTATATGTAATGTTTAAAACTGTAGCAAGTACGTGATCGGTCAATAGATGTACAATGTACTGTGGTACATGTAAATAAAATGTACATACGTATAAGTTAACAAGCATAGGTGTACATCCGTACAGAAATGCGGGATAATGGCCTGCGGCAAGGTATGCATATAAAATGCGACCTCGCTCGCTACTATAGGGGGGGTCATGATCACGTACACTACTATCAGTTCCCCATAACCCATATTTTAATCATGTGAGAGATACATCAAGACTGTTCTAAGCATGGTAGTAATGGAAAGTACAACATGTGACATTTTAACTTGCTACCCCAAGGATCAGCATTTAACATGGTTGGATTGGCAGTTCACTTATGTGACAATATGTAAAGTTTGTAGAAAGTACTTGCCTCTAGCAAAGCAAAGCAAAACAAGCTGCGATATAAGTGCTATGGATGTCCGATAACTCGTCATTGTAGAAATAAATACAATAACTTAATTTTTACACTAATCTAAAACGCTAAGACACTAATTGGTGCGACACGACTTGTGACTGGGCACCTAGCCAAAATGATGACTTTGGCATAGGAGACCAATGTGGGGTGACACACTACTTTAACTAACTTTCTACGGTCTTTACACTAGTGAGGGGTGGGGTTCAACACGGCTAAAACTCAAAATAACACAAAAAGCTACAAGTCGTAATTAATCAATAAATAAATCAAATGATCATTGTGTTCTAACAACAGTAGAAACTCTATAAAATAATACACTTGGGACCACCAAAATTTATTAATTAAAAGAGTTATTAATTAATCGATAAATTAATAATTATTAATTTATATATTAATTAATATTTTATTAATTAAAAGAGTTGGGTTATCGTAATGCAATAGATGTCGAAGATGTTCTGACTCACCCAGAAGAAAATGTAGTTGCACAGTTGTTGACTGATGAAGAAATTATTGAAAGCGTTATTGAAATTAATAAAGATGATATCGATGAAGAAGATGATGAAAGTTCTACAATGGAGCCCCCTTCGCGAAACGAAGCTATTAAAGCGGCAATCACATTGAACAATTTCTTGTTGAGCTATGAGAAAACAACACCAGAAGTTTTTACCATGCTAAGGAAAATTAGAGACGAGATTCAAGGGGAAATTGATTTCAACAAAAAACAAAAGACAATTGAGTCATTTTTCAAGAAACCTTCATAAATCATTCATGTAATATGCTATATATAAGGAATTATTAATTTATATTTTATATGGGGTCTGAAGAAATTATCAAAAATGTATTATCTTATAATTTTAGCGAATTATTAATTTAGCACCCTATCCCCGAGTCGGGACCGGCCAAAAATATTATCTTAGAGAGTTTATTAAATAATCGAGTATTAATTTATAGAGTTTCTACTTTTAGAGATAGACAAAAAGCCAAGTTTTACTTAAAGTAAAGTATCAAAGAGATCCTTGTTAATCATAGAAATTTATTATAATTTTTTCTGGAATTTATTAACGAGTACAAATATTTTATAAAAATCAGTTTTCCTAAGTATAAAGAAAATGAGTTTTGGTTTCATATGCCAAACTAGTGGCAAAATAGTAAATTAAATACTACAAAAATTATACTAAATTAGGTAAATTAACATAGTATCTAAATACTATTTTTTCAGAATTTTAACAGTACTTTAAGTATTTTTAGAAAATCAAAAACAGCATTGCACACAATTGAAATTAAATAATTAATTATCTGCGTATTTTGTCCATGTATATAATTTGAACCAAAGTTCAAATACAGGACCCAAGGCCATGAATCAAGTCCAATATGACTTGTACAGGTCTTGAATGTGTGAAAACACATTTGGGCCCAAAAACCCATGCTAGGCTTGGACACCAAATGGTTGCAGTAATTTAAATACACTAAAATACAATTTGGTAAAAAGTGCAAAATAAATATTAATATTTTAATAAGGCAAAATTATGCATAGTGAAAATATACATACATGTGTTTAAAAGTACATATATATTTATAAGGAAAATACTTCATTTATAAAGTATATATATATATATATATATATACAAATATATATATAAGGAAACATTTAATTATAAAGTGTATACATAATAATATATATATATATATATATATACACAAGAAAATATATACATAAATATATATGTACATATGTGTACACAATACATATATATATATATATATATATATATATATATATATAAAGTACTAAAAATGAAGTATTTATATATATATAAAAACAGCATATATATATATATATACATAAAATAGTATGTATAATAATACAAATATATATATATACAAATACATGTATATATATACATGTATATATATATATATACATGTATATATATATATATATATATATATATATATATATATATATATATATATATATATATATATATATATATATATATATATATATATATAACAAAAAGAAAAGAAAAAGAAAAAGGAAAAGAAACAAGAAAACAACACAGGGGCTCGAACTCGGCCCACTGTGCGCACAGGGGGGGGTTTTAACTCGGGTCGGGCTGGCCAGGGGGTCAGCCCGAGCTCTGTATTAGGGGTTAGGTTTAGGTTAGTATTATTAGGTTTTGTTTAATTAACACATAAAAAAATAATAATAAATTCGACCCTGTGTCCTGACAGTTAGGGACACAGGTATTAACGTCTGGGCTAGCACGACACATACGAGTTCAGTCTCGCATGTCCAGTTTTACCATCATGATCGTCAGGACACGGCGAACAATATAGACTCAACACGAGACACGCACGACACGAGAAAACAATGTTAAATACGTGTCCGACTTGCTGGGGGTGGGTTCGATCGTGCTGGACGGCGGCTGAGGCGACGTCGCGGTGGCGCTCGGGTGGCGCTGGGCTCGGCTTGGTGCGGCGCGTCGAATGGTGGTGGTGGATGAGGGTGTTTGTCGCTGTGGGGGTGCCGTAGGGGATCGCCGGAGTTAGGGTTAGGGTTTGGCTCGTCGGGGAAGAAAGGGGGTTTGGGGTGGTCGTGGGGAGAATTTAGGGTTAGGGTTTGGTTCGGGGAGAGAAGGGGAGTTTTTATAGAAGACTTAGGTCGGTCGGGGGGCTGTGCGCTGGCCGGAGAACGCGGGTCGCCGTCGGCGTGGCAGTCGTCGGGGGTGGGTGAGCCCGATCGTGGGGGGGGGGGGGGTAGGGTTCACACTTAGGTCCCTGGTAGTTTAGGATTTATAGTTAGGTCCAAAAACTTAAGTAATGCAAATACTAATTTGCACAAACAAATCATAATTTGCAAACTGCTTATATTAACAATTTAACAAATTACATAATAATATTAAAATAATTCTAATAATTGCAAAATGATATTAAAACATTTAAATAAATTGCAAAATGATATATTAGTATTAGAAACTCATTTAAAAGTCATTTAAAAATTCTAGAAAAATTCCTAAAAATCTAAATAATTATTTTAAGGCTAAATTGACACTAAAAATTAATTAACACTAATAAAAATGAAATTTGAAAAACAGGGGCTTACAAGTCTTCCCTCCTTGAAAAATTTCGTCCTCAAAATTCACAAGGATTGAAGACCCTACAATATTCTAACATAGCAAGCAATGCAATAAATGACTAAGGCTATGATCGAAACTAACCTCTAAGGTATCAAGCCGGAACGGGTGGTTCCCTCGCAGCGGTTGGATCGAACAAGTAAGGGTATCTCTCCCTCATGTCCGACTCCCTCTCCCAAGTAGATTCACCTGGGGAGTGACGGCTCCAAGCTACTCGTACTAGGGGTATAACCTTGTTCCTCAGCCTCTTCTCTCTTCTGTCTAATATCTCCACTGGCTGCTCAGAAACTGTAAGGCTCGGTCCGACCTCCAACTCTGAATGATCTAGCACATGACTGGGGTCTGGAACATATCTCCTCAGCTGAGATACGTGAAAGACATCGTAAACTCCTGCTAGGTTGGGTGGAAGTGCAACCCTGTAAGCTACCTCTACGATCCTGCCAAGTACCTCGAACGGCCCGATGTATCTGGGGCTCAGCTTCCCTCCTCGTCCGAACCGGATCGTCCCTCTAGTAGGTGATATCTTCACTAGCACCATATCACCGTCTGCGAACTCCATCGGCCTGCGACTAGCATCAGCCCAGTGTTTCTGCCTGTCCTGAGCTACTCTGAGCCTGTCTCTGATCATCCCGACTTTCTCTGCTGCATCCGTGATCATCTCTGGCCCAAGCATAACTCTGTCTCCAACATCATCCCAAAAGAGAGGTGTGCGGCATCATCGTCCATAAAGCGCCTCGAAAGGAGACATACCAATACTGGCCTGGTAGCTGTTGTTGTATGAAAACTCTACCAAGTGCAGATGGCTCTCCCAAGATCCTCCGAAGTCCAGCATGCAGGTCCTCAGCATATCCTGCAGTGTCTGTATCGTCCTCTCGGACTGCCCATCTGTCTGCGGGTGGTACGCCGTACTGAACTTGAGCCTACTGCCCAACTCCTCCTGCAAGCTCCTCCAGTAGTGGGATGTGAATCTGCTGTCTCTGTCCGACACGATGCTCACCGGCACTCCGTGTAGGCGAACTATCTGCTGCATGTGTAGCTCCGCCAACTTCTCGGTGGAAAGCCCCACCTTGAAGGGTATGAAGTGCGTACACTTCGTCAGCCTGTCTACGATGACCCAAATGGCATCCTTCCCTCCTTGGGAACGAGGAAGCCCTGAGACGAAGTCCATCGTAATATGTTCCTACTTCCACTCGGGAATGGGTAACGGCTGCAACAAACCAGCTGGCCTCTGACACTCCGCCTTGACCTGCTGGCAAACTATGCATCTCGAGATAAAACGTGATACATCCCTCTTCATCCCGTGCCACCAAAAATGTTTCCGCAAGTCACGGTACATCTTGTTAGCACTAGGGTGAATAGCATATCTCGATCGGTGCGCCTCCTGCAAGACTGTCTCTACCAACTCTCCTTCGGCACGCACAATCGGCTGCCATGCCTCAAGGATCCATCCTCTGCTATAGTGAAGTCATCTAGCAATCCCGCTAAAGCCTGGGGTCGAAGTCTGCGAAGGCTCTCATCTGTAGACTGTGCCTCCCGGATCTGCTCCATCAAACCTGACTGAATGTCAAGCGCCATCATCTGTATCACTGATCCTGGCCGAACTAGCTCGATACCTGTCACGCCCCAGAACCAGAATACTGGAGAGCGGGGGCAGACATAGCCAGCTACGTATAACGGAATGGAATCCACACCGCTATACGGTCACGGCTGTCTAGATATGTGAGGGTTTTACTACAATCCATCAGTCTCTTAAGGTCATAAAATAGCCTATTGTCTCAATCTCAACCAACTAATAATAATCACAAGATATCAGATCTCCAAATATACAATTGTAAGGCGTCCCAAACATTACATATCCAGATGATCATGAAGCTAGTCGTTACAAAATGTGAGGACTAGCAAGAGTTCAGTCATACATGATCAACCCCCGGGGCTTGTCAATCATGTTACAGCCCGTAGGCAGACAGTAAGTAAGTACAATCGAGCTAACACTTGCTCGTCGGCTAAACGCCTCAAAAGAATAATTTAAAATATTACAGTGGGAGAACAAAAGAAACCAACTCGATGCCCTGGTTACGCCTGGTGACCACCATCGGGCTGGAAGACAGGTAGATCCTTTGCTGCTGCTCCGGTATCTGGCCATACAAAACCAGCTGGGTCAGACCCCAGAAAGAGCAAGTGCCACAAAGGAGGCCACAAAATAAGAACCAAAGCAAGCAATTAGCACCATAATATAATTAAATAATAAGAGACAATAATTTAAGAAAAAGCATGATGGGTAATTATAAAAGACAATCTTGCATGGAATCACTAAAAGACAGGACATATGGAAAAGCATGACAGGATGATATACGATGAGATAACCATGGGACTATTCAGATAGCTAGGTTACAACCCGTAAACCAAACAAGGACCGGGGTTGTAACCCTTCGTCTGAACAGAACTTGGTTTCTCTCACCATTTATCGGCAAAATAAATATAAGAAATCAGGTCAAGTGACAATCTGGAGTGACAATCATTATAGTGACAATCTGGAGTGACAATCCTTATAGTGACAATCTGGAGTGACAATCCTTCAATCATTCTGGTACAATCTTACAATCAATCAATTCTAGACAATACTATACTGGACCAGACTCCATCCAAGCAATCACGGCCAATCATTGCCTACGGCTTTCTACATTAACTAACTAGGGTTATCACAATCCTAGTTACTAGCAAGATGCAATGAGATGCTCCAAGTAGTCACAGGCCCTGCAGCTATCCAGGTTATCCAGGCAATCATTATAGTGACAATCTGGAGAGTACAATGCATTATAGTGACAATAGAGTTCAATCATTTAAGTGACAATGGTGGGTGCCCCACATAACAGTGGGCTGGAAACGTGCCCTACTCGTCGGCAGGCTACAAGTCCAATCATTTGCGGCCGGGATAACGGGATCGCCTGTAACTGGGGAACATCTCTTCATGACTAGTGAATTATACTAATTATTAACCTTAGTCCAATTCCGTAGGTACTCCTGACCGTGGTACTCAGGAGTCCCCTCCTAGACATGATGTAAGACATGACTGGATTATTTGTACAAGCACAATCGCCCACGGTGTCAGGATTAACTATACATGTCATGTCATGTCAGGTAGCCGTCGCAACAGCCTTTCAAGATGTATCAGGTCAGGTTATCATATCAAGTGTACTAGTCAGGAGTGCACCACGACGGGCCACTATCAGGTCATGCTCAATTATCAATTCCAAACATATCAAGTAAATTCGTGATTATCAAGTTCAGGACAAAAGGCATAAGGATATAAAATGGACGTAAAATATCTAATAAAATATCAATATACAGGGCTATAGAAGAGCCAAGCATTAAAGAAATAAGACCAAAACTCCAAGAGCCAATGGGTTAAGCAAGGCGTCAGGGGGGCAGCGTACGAAAAAGTCACGCACGCTGAGAGAGCAGCGTAGATGAAAGTCACGCACGCTACAGGGAGCAGCTGCGTGAAAAGTCACGCACGCTCAAGAGGAGCAGCTGCGTGAAAATCACGCACGCTCAAGGAAGCAGCTGCGTGAAAAGTCACGCACGCTACAGGGAGCAGCTGCGTGAAAAGTCACGCACGCTCAAGGAAGCAGCGTTCATGAAAAGTTACGCACGCTCAAGAGAGCAGCGTACATGAAAAGTCACGCACGCTGAGAGAGCAGCGTAGGTGAAAGTCACGCACGCTCAAGGAAGCAGCTGCGTGAAAAGTCACGCACGCTCCAGGGAGCAGCGTACATGAAAGGTCACGCACGCTCAAGTCTGCGTACGCACAAAAGCACGCACGCAGGAGACACGCTTCCAACAGAAAGCGTATCCAAGACTCAGTGGCGTAAGCTAAGAAGCTCTGCACACTACTCACTATCTTCTCCAAACAGCAAGAACACCATGGATGAACCCAAAGCTTCAAAAGTTCAGAACTTGGCCATCCGAACTCCAAATCCGGATTTCCAAGGCTCCAACTGGAGTAAAACTGAATGCTCTTCCACATGGAAACATCAAAACCCATAAACATCCAACTAAAATAGATCAAACCATGCAAAATCCGAAAATACAAAAACTTAGATCTAGAGCAATGGAGACACCAAATCACAAAAAGCCAAGAACTAATGTTGATCACCATGTCCTAATCTAGCTAATGGACCAAGAAAATAGGGTTCTCATGTAGTGGCAAGATGCACTTGCCTATGGGTGGAGAGTTGTGGAGGAAGGAGAAGAAGAAGAAAATAAATGGTGGTGGTAATGAAGAGAGAGAGAGGTAGGTGGGGATTATAAAGAGGGGGAGTTGTGGTGGAATGAAGGTGGAGCATAGGCTAAGGTGATCCAACCATAAAGAACCAAACTAAACCAACCCAAACCAATTAAAACCGAACCATGACAAAACCCGAAAATACGAAAAATACCGAAATTCCACAAGTCGAAAAAAATAAAAATACATGCCAAAATCCAGATACGAATATAAATACGAAATACGAGAAATACGGGAAATGAGGGTGACAATACCGAGCTTCTCCAGATCCTCCCGTAAATGTCGATCTATCATCAGATACCATGCCATCGGATGCCTGCTCAGCGCATCCGCCACCACATTTGCCTTCCCGGGGTGATACTGTAAATCGATGTCAAAGTCTTTTATCAACTCCAACCATCGTCTTTGCCTCATGTTCAGCTCTTTCTGCGTGAACACATACTTCAAGCTTTGGTGGTCAGTAAGATCTCCACACGCTCTCCGTATAAGTAATGTTTCCATAACTTGAGTGCAAAGATCACCGCAGCTAACTCTAGGTCATGGGTAGGATAATTTCTCTCATGAGTCTGCAATTGCCTAGATGCATAAGCAATTACTTTCCCATGCTGCTGTAGGACACATCCCAGCCCCTTCCCAGAAGCATCGCTGTATATGGTGAAACCTCCAGAACCTGAAGGTAAAGTCAGAACTGGAGCGGTCGTCAGTCTTCTCTTCGGCTCCTCAAACGCTGCCTGGCAGTCCTCTGACCAGATGTACTCTGCGTCCTTCCGCGTCAGCTTTGTCATGGGTTCAGCTATCCTAGCAAAGTCCTGGACGAACTTTCTATAATAGCCTGCTAAACCCAGAAAGCTCCTGATCTCTGAAACTGACGTCGGAGCCTTCCACGTCTCAACTGCAGCAATCTTCCTGGGATCCACCGAGATTCCATCTCCAGTGACTACATGGCCGAGAAACTCCACTCGGTCTAAAAAGAACTCGTACTTCGGCAATTTGGCAAACAATCTCTCCTGCCTCAGAATCTCCAAAACTATCCGCAAGTGCTCTGCATGCTCCTCTGGCGTCTTCGAGTATATCAGGATGTCGTCGATAAACACTACGACGAACTTATCCAGATACTGGTGAAATATCTTATTCATCAAGTTCATAAAGACAGCTGGCGTATTTGTGAGACCAAATGGCATCACCAGAAACTCGTACTGCCCGTACTTCGTGTTGAACGCCATCTTCTGGATGTCTGCTGGCCTAACCTTCACCTGGTGGTACCCGGATCTCAAGTCTATCCTGGAAAACACCTTCGCCCCACTCAACTGGTCGAACAAATCATCTATCCTGGGCAGAGGATATTTGTTCTTAATGGTGATAGCATTCAAGGCTCGGTAGTCAATACACAACCGGACTGTACCATCCTTCTTAGGCACAAAGAGCACTGGTGCTCCCCATGGAGAAGTACTGGATCGAATGAAACCCTTTTTCAACAGGTCATCAATCTGCTCTTTCATCTCTATGGCCTCCTTGGGATTCACTCTATAGCAAGCCCGGGATATTGGTGATGAACCCGGCACTAAATCTATAGTGAACACCACATCTCTGTCAGGCAGAAGCCCTGGAAGATCCTCTGGGAATACATCCATAAACTTCCTAATGATAGGGTGTGGCGGTGCTACGTCCCCAACTGTCGCACAACAGTTCGGCTCTAGGCTGATCTCCGACCCTGTCCTCCTGACACTGAATGGTGTTGTGCCTGGGGGACTGAACAAAATAGTACCCTCATGACAGTCTATAGATGCATGGGCATAGCTAAGCCAGTCCATCCCCAATATGATATCATAACCGGGGAGTGGCATCACAAAGAATCGTCTCCTGAACTCTCTCCCGGCTATAAAAATAGAACATCTATAGATAGATCTAATAGGCACTGGTCCTCCTCCCGTCATCACTCTACTAATCTTCGCAGTAGGTGTAGCTACTAGATGATGTTTATGCATAAACTCTAATGATAGGAAGCTATGAGATGCACCAGAATCAAACAAATGTACAGCTAGAAAAGTATGCAAATAAATATGACCTGTGATGATGTCAGCTAAGTAATCCGGCTCCGAAACCTGCTCCGGCTCCGGCTCAAGGGCTAGGCTATAAACCTTCCCCTGAGGTCCCTTCTGCTGCTGCAGATGCTGCCCAAACCTCTGCTGCTGAGTCGGGAGTGGTCCCCTAGGCTTCGCTACTGGGCAGTCCCGAATCTGATGGGTGGCAAACCCACAAACTAAGCACTGCTTCAACCTCTTCCTGCAAATAGAGCTGTCGTGCCCTGGTCTTCCGCAGAAAGAACATATAGCTTCCCTCTGCTGTTGCCGGGGTCCCGGGGCTCGAACTGGCGGGGTCTGATGATGTGATGTAAGGGGACGGTAAGTCTGCTGGGGCGGCGTCGGTGCTCTCTGCTGGAAAGCCTGACGCTTGGACGGTCCCTCATGATGTACAGAAGCCGGCCTCTTGCTAGACAGAAGATGCTCCTCGATGCTCCGGGCCAACTCTAGACTCTGGTAGTAATCAGTCGTACCATTCTCCACTATAAGAATGCCAATGTCTGGAACTAGACCATGGCAAAACCTACGGGTCATCTCCTCTGGATCTGCAACCAGACTAGGAGCAAAACGGCTCAGGCGACTAAACTCTGCCGCATAGTCATCAACAGAACGGTTCCCCTGCTGGATGTTCTGGAATCATAGCCCCATGGCTACTCTAGCAGTGGTCGAGAAGAATTTCTTCTTGAACTGGGTCTTGAACTGATCCCAAGTGGCTCTCCCTCTCGCAAACAACGGCTCATTCCGGAACCAGCCTCCTGCTAAGTCTATCAGCAAAAATCCTGCTGCCTCGACCTGGAGGTCATCCGACATCCTAACTCCCAGAAGCTTCCTCTCTACCGAATCTAGCCAGTCATCTGCTACTACTATGCCCTCAGTCCCTGAGAACTCCTTGGGATTCAGACCCATGAAGTCCTTGATCGTCCCCGCTCTCTGCCGTGGCTCTACATGTGGTGGGACCACGGGACGTCCCTCAGAACGCTCCATGCTCTGGCGGAGTAGGGTAGTCTGCTCCTGATGGGTTGTTAGGAACCCCTGAATCAGTGTGAGCAGCTAGTTTTCGTCGAGTGTGACGGAAGCCTGGGTGGGTATAGTGATAGGGGGTGGTGGAAGTATCGGGTCCTGCTGGGCCTGTGATATGGAAGGTGGTTGTGGTATCTGGGTTTGTGGATCTGTAGAGTGGGAGAATGTGGTAGGTGGAGGTGTATCAGTCGACTGGTCAGCTGACTGGATAAGGAGGGCCCCATTCTCGGGGGTAACATACTGGGATGAACGAGTAAGCACCATCTAAATTACAAAATAAAAGGACTTATAAGGACCTATTTAAAGTAAGTAATCATATGCAAGAAAATCTAATTATAATAGCAAACATGTGATGTATTTCCTATGTTGCAATCCTAGCATTCCTCTAGGTGTTCTAAGCGTCATTCCTAATATTGTCTAATTACCTTAAGTTCATAATTGCAGGCATGCTTGGTACAATAACGTAACCAAACAATTTAGTCAGGACCTGCGTGGGCCACCACTAAAACATGTCACGATCCGCTACCCAAATTGTTGGGCCAGGCTGAGTCATGCCCAGCCTACGTTGAAATAAAACGTAGTAAGCTGTTCTAAAGACAACATGATAAGACTAAATGTGCTGACAGTTCTATAAGTGAAGAAGAATCATAAATGCTCCAAACACAAAAGTCGTCGTATATAGTAAAATGTCCAAGTACAAGTGAACTAAAATGTAAAACTGGATACATGTCCAGTTACAAAATATATAGTCTAATACATGACTACTCTCAAAAGTCTAAAAATACAAAAGACAACTAGGCGAGGTTCTCCGCAGGAACATCCTCGTAAAGCAGAGCCGGGTCCTCGGCAGTAACCCCATAATATGTGTCGCAGAGTAACTCCTCCTCAGTAAGGACACCTACAACGTTATCCTGTCAGGACGGGAGCAAGTACTGAATCTAACAAACTAGCATATGAAACATGAAAATGAACATAGGAGGAATAACTGGAAAGCATGGCATCACGTAGTCTATCATGGCAAGAACACATATGTCATAGAGACAGATGTATATGTAATGTTTAAAACTGTAGCAAGTACGTGATCGGTCAATAGATGTACAATGTACTGTGGTACATGTAAATGAAATGTACATACGTACAAGTTAACAAGCATAGGTGTACATCCGTACAGAAATGCGAGATAATGGCCTGCGGCAAGGTATGCATATAAAATGCGACCTCGCTCACTACTATAGGGGGGTCATGATCACGTACACTACTATCAGTTTCCCCATAACCCATATTCTAATCATGTGAGAGATACATCAAGACTGTTCTAAGCATGGTAGTAATGAAAAGTACAACATGTGACATTTTAACTTGCTACCCCAAGTATCAATATTTAACATGGTTGGATTGGCAGTTCACTTATGTGACAATATGTAAAGTTTGTAGAAAGTACTTGCCTCTAGCAAAGCAAAGCAAAACAAAGCTGCGATATAAGTGCTATGGATGTCCGGTAACTCGTCACTGTAGAAATAAATACAATAACTTAGTTTTTACACTAATCTAAAATGCTAAGACACTAATTGGTACGACACGACTTGTGACTGGGCACCTAGCCAAAATGATGACTTTGACATAGGAGACCAATGTGGGGTGACACACTACTTTAACTAACTTTCTAGGGTCTTTACACTAGTGAGGGGTGGGGTTCAACACGGCTAAAACTCAAAATAACACAAAAAGCTACAAGTCGTAATTAATCAATAAATAAATCAAATGATCATTGTGTTCTAACAATTTTAGAGATAGACAAAAAGCCTAGTTTTACTTAAAGTAAAGTATCAAAGAGATCCTTGTTAATCATAGAAATTTATTATAATTTTTTCTGGAATTTATTAACCAGTACAAATATTTTATAAAAATCAGTTTTCCTAAGTATACAGAAAATAAGTTTTGGTTTCATATGCCAAACTAGTGGCAAAACAGTAAATAAATACTACAAAAATTATACTAAATTAGCTAAATTAACATAGTATCTAAATACTATTTTTCTAGAATTTTAACAGTACTTTAAGTATTTTTAGAAAATCAAAAACAGAATTGCACACAATTGAAATTAAATAATTAATTATCTGCGTATTTTGTTCATGTATATAATTTGAACCAAAGTTCAAATACAGGACCCAAGGCCATGAATCAAGTCCAATATGACTTGTACAGGTCTTGAATGTGTGAAAACACATTTGGGCCCAAAAACCCATGCTAGGCTTGGACACCAAATGGTTGCAGTAATTTAAATACACTAAAATACAATTTGGTAAAAAGTGCAAAATAAATATTAATATTTTAATAAGGCAAAATTATGCATAGTGAAAATATACATACATGTGTTTAAAAGTACATATATATTTATAAGGAAAATACTTTATTTATAAGAAACAAGAAAACAACACAGGGGCTCGAACTCGGCCCACTGTGCGCGCAGGGGGGGGTTTAACTCGGGTCGGGCTGGCCAGGGGGTCAGCCCGAGCTCTGTGTTAGGGGTTAGGTTTAGGTTAGTATTATTAGGTTTTGTTTAATTAACACATAAAAAAAAATTCGACCCTGTGTCCTGACAGTTAGGGACACAGGTATATATTAACGTGTCTGGGCTAGCACGACACGTACGAGTTCAGTCTCGCGTGTCCAGTTTTACCATCATGATCGTCAGGACACGGCGAACAATATAGACTCAACACGAGACACGCACGACACGAGAAAACAATGTTACATACGTGTTTGACTTACGGGGGTGGGTTCGATCGTGCTGGACGGCGGCTGAGGCGACGTCGCGGTAGCGCTCGGGTGGCGCTGGGCTCGGCTTGGTGCGGCGCGTCGAATGGTGGTGGTGGATGAGGGTGTTTGTCGCTGTGGGGGTGGCGTAGGGGATCGCCGGAGTTAGGGTTAGGGTTTGGCTCGTCGGGGAAGAAAGGGGGTTTGGGGTGGTCGTGGGGAGAATTTAGGGTTAGGGTTTGGTTCGGGGAGAGAAGGGGAGTTTTTATAGAAGACTTAGGTCGGTCGGGGGGCTGTGCGCTGGCCGGAGAACGCGGGTCGCCGTCGGCGTGGCAGTCGTCAGGGGTGGGTGAGCCCGATCGTGGGGGGGGGGGGGTAGGGTTCACACTTAGGTCCCTGGTAGTTTAGGATTTACAGTTAGGTCCAAAAACTTAAGTAATGCAAATACTAATTTGCACAAACAAATCATAATTTGCAAACTGCTTATATTAACAATTTAACAAATTATATAATAATATTAAAATAATTCTAATAATTGCAAAATAATATTAAAACATTTAAATAAATTGCAAAATGATATATTAGTATTAGAAACTCATTTAAAAATAATTTAAAAATTCTAGAAAAATTCCTAAAAATCTAAATAATTATTTTAAGGCTAAATTGACACTAAAAATTAATTAACACTAATAAAAATAAAATTTGAAAAACAGGGGCTTACAAAACCCTAACTCAGAACTCACCCAAACTCCCAAACAACATACAACATTCAATTATATAGCCTATTTTTATAAATACAGAAAAATAATGGGGGGGAATGAAAACTGAAAGCCCTATATTTTCAATTTAGCGACGTCACACATATACTTCGGTAAACATCGCTATTATTAGTGAAATTAGCAACGTTACAATAGTTACGTCGGTAAACGTCGCTAATATTAGTGATATTAGCACCGTTCGCCGACTTATCCGTGACGTATGTTTTCTTATACACAAAAAAGTCGCAAAACGTCACCGATCGTCGGTAATAGTGACGTATTGCGATGTTTTTAGAGTACGTCGCTAATTCCTAAAATATCGACTATGAGCGACGTTTAGACAAAACGTCGACTATCAGCGACGTTTAGACAATTTGTCGCTAATGTACACAATTTAGCGACATTAATCGAACGTCGCTAAATATATGTCGCCAATTGAGCAGAGTATCTGCTCATAGTATCGGTCAGTATCGGTCCGATACCGATTCTGATACCCCCCCTCCCCCGATCTGATACTCATAGGATTGGTCCGATCCGAAACCACCTATACCCCCTCCCCTGATCCGATATTTCGATTCGAAACTACTGAAACTCATAGGAATGGTCCGATCCGAAACCACCGATACCGCCCTACCCCGTCCCCTACCCCGTCGGACAGCAAACCCCCCTCCCACTCCCATACCCCCGACAGCAAACCCCTACCCCCCCTCCCCTCCCGACAGCAAACGCCCACCCCCCTCCCTCTCACCCCCGACAGCAAACCCTAAAGCCTACCCCTGCCCCCCGCCCCGTACCCAACACCATCCACCCCTCGCCCCCCTCCCTCCCCCCATCACCGTCGGCCCCCGCGATAGCCGGCCCACCCCCCATGACCCAAAACCCTACCCCTACCCCGAAACCCTACCCTGCCCTCCGCCCTCAATAACCACCCCACCCTCCCGTCCCACTCCCTCCCCCCACCCCGTCGGCCCCTGCGACAGCCGACCCCCCCACCAACCTAAAACCCTATATGTTATGCTAAACAGAGAGAGAGAGAGAAAGAAAGAGGGGGAGGAGAGAGAGAGAGCATACCTGAGAGAGAGATATCCCGTCGGAGAGAGCTTCGTCGGAGAATGTGACCCGTCGGAGAGAGCTCGCCGGAGAAAGAGAGAGAGGGGGAAGAGAGAGAGTTTTTTTGGGGTAATGAAAAATTTCCCCCCGTCGGTTCAATTTAAGCTAGGTTACAGTATTTAGCGACGGATTATCGACGGATATATCCGTCGGTAGATAGTCGCTAAATACCCACTGGATTACCAATGGAACGTCCGTCGCTAGATAGACGCTAATTTAGCGTACCATTTTTTACAGATTTTGCCGCCATAATGTTCGACATATTAGCGACGAACATGAATCCGTCGCTAAAGTTTCGTCAAATGAGCGACGGATGTGCGACTGATTTTGACGCAAAAAAACTAAAAAAATTATCCATTTCTTTCTGACGGTAGCCCGTCACAAAGTAGTCGCGAGGCCGTCGCTATGGCCGACGGATACGGTCCGTCACTAATCTTCCGTCGCCAAATTGCTGTATTTTAGTAGTGTTTATCAACTGGTCGCTCGGAAGTAAATACTGGCAGATGTGTAACGCCCCAGTCCCAAAATACGTAGGACTAGAAACGTAGACATGCCAGCTGTATACATACGAAGTACACTCTAATATATTGAAACCTCGTATGAATACATAAGCTGTAAAATGCAGTAGAAGCATAACTAATCTCATCCACAACAAAATAAATGAATAAAAGATATCATATAATGATAATGAATTGTCTTGATACAATATGTTAGGCGGAGACAAATCCACTACCAACAAGTAAAGGAAAAATACATGAGAAAAAAAATAAATTTGGCGAGCGAAGCGAAGACGATCCAAGTGCAATCATCCTCGAAGAAATAGCGATGATCACGGCTAGAGCTAGAACACCTGCAAAAAACTAGAGCACATACCTGGCGAGATAACCAGGTCCTCAGAGAGACGTAACAAGACACATAATATCATGCCAATAACTAAATAAATAAAAGCTCAATAGAAAAGTATATACGACTAACAGATAAAGGTCCTTAACCATTCTATGTGTAATGCACTTTGAAGACAACGTTCCACACAAGGGCTCTCGAGACTAGAAATACGACGCGTTAGCGTTTCAACCAAGGCACTAGTGGCGTCTAGAGAAAAGTAAATGCACGGCCCATTAGCACTCGAGTGAGAACTAAGGGGCATCTAGAGAAAAATAAATGCACGGCCACTAGCTCTTGGGTGAGTCACTAACGACAGCTAGAGGAAAGTAAATGTACGACACATTTGTGTTTCAACCGAGGCACTAGTGGCATCTAGAGAAAAGTAAATAAGTGCACGGCGCACTAGCTCTCGGCTGAGTCACAAATGGCAGCTAGAGAAAAGTAAATGTGTGAAAGCCCCTGCACCTAATAACTGTCTTCCCCCTCCTCATGCACTACTCGTGCTGAATCCACACCACGATATTTCTAATAACCGCTAAGTCTTCTAGACAACTATATTAGCAGTTATATCTTAACGCTCATCCTGTATGCACCGATGTACGGTCGGTACGTAAGTCCGAATCTATATGAGACACGTGACATCGTGGCACACAGGTGTCGGGCCAATGAATGCGGCACAAACAAAGGTGGTCCTTTAACTCTAGGCCAAATGCATAACGAAAAATAAGTATAGTAATTTACAACTACATAAAGTTTTGAAATAACAATTTATATTTGCTAGAAATAAATAATTATAAAGCATGCATGATATTGAGCAAGAAATTTAAACAGAAATGCAAGGTGTCTTGCCTGATGTTTCGCCTGGTGTGACGCCGGGTGTGGTGCAATAATCCGGCAAGTTTCGATTGTCCAATAGCCATGTTCGGTGTGTAATGGTTCGAGGTTGCGAAAAAATAGGAAAACATGATTTAGTCATAAGTAAAGTTGACAACTAGCGGGAATTTGAGGAGAAGAGTATTTATATTATTTTAGAAAATTTTCCTACTACTTTAAAAATATGTTTTCCTTAGTCAAAAGGATTTTGTAGAAAAAATACTTGAACTATTTTTACTAGTAGAATAAATTTTTAGGTAAATATTATGAGATATAAAAATGAGACATAATAATTATAATAATATAACTTCTGAAAATTAATAAAATAATAATAATTAATGTAAAAATACTTGGAACTATCTACCTTATATATTTTATAGGAAATTAATAATAATCATAAGAGTATAATAAGTAAACTAATAATATGATAATAATAATAATATAATAATAATAACAATAAAATAATAATAACAATAACACAAACCCTTTTAAAAGAAAACTTTGTTGTTTTCTTCCCAAATTCCATTAGAAAAGAGTGTGATCGAGAGAGGGCGAGGGAGGAAGAAGAGGGAGAAGGGGCTGGGGATTACAGGAGTTGCTCTGCGCTGGTGGCTCCGGCTGGCCGGCACGGCGGGGCAGATCCATGGCAGGGAGTGCCGCAGCGGAAGCGGATGGGAGCGGTAGCGCGGGGTGGTCCGGCGCGATGGAGGCGACGCGGTCGGCAGTGAGCTCCCGGTGACACGGCGGCCGGGTGGAGGCGCTGGAGGAGGGCGCGGTCGGTGGAGGAAGGAGGCGCGGTTGGAGGGACTGCGCCGGAGGCGGCGCTTGGCGGAGATCGGGGGTTTCGAGTCGCTGCGGCGACTATGCACGGAGGACGGCGTCGAAGGTGGCGCGGGGAGCTCGACCGCGCTGGGTGCGACGGGAGGAAGGAGATGCTCGCGGTCGGGGTCGCGGCGACGCGCTGGTCGGAACTTCTCGGCGCGACGGGGACAGTACGGCCGTTCGTGGTCGTCAGCGACGAACGCGGCAGGCGGCGCCTCGCCGACGCCCGACGGAAACTCAGGTGAGGGGGTTCGGCTCTTCCTCTTTTCTTTTTCTTTTTTTTAAAAAATGGGTGATGATGTTGTTTTGGGCGGCACCGAAAATTGGGCACGGGTGAGGGCGAGGTCGGGATGGACGGCCAGTGGTGGTGGCGTTGACGGTGGAGGCTGCAGGGAGGCGGGAGTGGGCCTGCAGGTGGTGGTGTTGTTAGGCTGTGGCCGGTGATGGCCACGACGGTAGGTTGGTTGGGATGATGGTGGCGGTGGTATTGGTAACAGTGATGGAGATGATCGGGACGGAGGGTGGCGAGGAGATGGGTCGGACAGGCGGGGTTGTGCTGGTCGCAGGGTGCGGGGCTGATGGAGGCACCGGGGAAGGAGCACGGACGTTCGGGTTGCCTGAGTTTGCTGGCGTCGGGGAGAGACGGGTTGCCGGGAGGCGGAGTGGCGCTGTATTTGTGGTGTCCGGGATTGTCGGACACGGAGAATCAATGTATTTGTAATTGATGGAATAAAATACTGGATGGTCACAGACACGATGCACAATGTGGTTGTGGATGAAAAATTTCTGGAGGAGTACCTCTCCTTTTATAGGAGGTGGGAATTTCCAGTTGGATAGGGATTGGGAGGATTTAAATTCCCCCAATAGATAATATAAATTTTAATTCAAATAAATCAAATCTAAATTTAAACTCAATTCTAATTTAAATCTAGATCATCTAAACTCAAATATAAATATAAATTCTACCTTTATACTATTTAAATTAAATCAATAAAATTAAATCGAGATTTAAAATGGCCACAATAATTTTCAAATATATTTTCCAAAAATACCATTAATAATAATTTCAAAAATAATAAATCTTTTTGAATAATAAAATATTAATATTAATAAATTTTGAAAATTATATTTTTATCTAAAAATAAACTAATAAAATATTTATGAAATATATGTACGCACTAAAAATATTATTTATTATTAATAACTGTATAAACGAAAGGCTTTGTATAAATAAAATAAATAAAATAATGAACTTGGAAATTTTGGTACGATAGCTAAAATAATTATTACATATATTATTTTGAAACTATAAAAATAGAAAAAATATTTTTCTACAAATATGTACGCTCGCACATATTCGCACTCGTCGAGCAATCACGAAAAACGAAAATTCGTGCGTGACGTACAATGCAACTACGCGACGTATAAAAATAAAAATCAATACCAAATTTATAAAAAAAAGTAGAAATTTTGGGGTTTTACAAGATGCAACTTCTTGACAAACATCATCTTTCATCTTGCTCCGCCAATAATGATAATTGGTGCCGTTCAGATTCACCATGCGCACCGGCTTCGCGTCCATCTCTCCTCTCTGATTTTCCTATCAACTCCTGACACCCTTCTGAATTCCAGAACCTTGCTCTGATACCACTTTGTTGGGAATGAAGCGCGGAAACATTTTCCCAAACTACAGAGTACCTGCGAGAGAACCGAGCAATACAACGCACGAACCAAACACCAAACACAATCCACGCAGACACAGAGAATTTTTGACGTAGAAAACTCTTACGAAAAAAAACCACGGGACGATCGGAGTCCAACCCTTGAGAAGCCTTCACTAATGAAATAAAGGAGTACACCCTCTACAAACTTCTCCCGATCCAATACGGATCCCCACAACACTTGGAAGCAAGAATAATTGATTACAAAGTTACGAAGAACAAAGACGACGAGTTTACCCGCACACGATCCTCCTTCGAAACCTTCTCTCCGAAAGTTGCAATGGCACTCTTGCCTCTTTTCTCTCTGTTTTTCTCAATGTTGTGTTGTGATTAGGGTTAGAAAAATAACATGTATAAATCCCATAATCCGCAGCAAAATTTGAACCGTAGGATACAATCCAACGGTATAAAAACACCCTGAAATCAGGCTCAGCCTGTCGACACAGAGTTCGGCCAGAACTCTGTGTTTTCGTGACAGAACAGTTCTGGAACCAAGGGGGCAGAGTTCGGCCAGAACTCTGCCTCCCCTGTTCCAGAAAGTACTCTGCTAGCTCCCGAGCTTCTTCTTCGTCTCCGAATGGCCTCGTCATCTCCCCGAGCTTCTCTAACATACAGACGGTGCTCGTCACACTCCGAGGTCTTCTCCACATATATATATTAATAATCTTTCATATTTGTTTTCCCAATTGTAGTACTGTCTTTTTCTGCCGACATAGGCAGAAAGCGACTATATATGTCTACTGATAGGATATCATTCTTCAAATATGTAGCTGGAAATACTCTGAATGCACTGTGTTTTCAACTTTGGTTCTAGTTAACATCGACCGATAATCATTAGCTGCACATGATCAATTCAATAATTTCAGGCAGGGTGTTTGTTTTGTAGCAGTAGATGATACTTGACACTCAACCTATTGATCCAAGTAATATCAACTTGCGCGCACAAAGGACGGAGTTTGATACTGTTTCATTATGGTTCTAATTGACATGGAAGGAGAAAAAAATGGACAGGTTGACTACATAGGACACTCTTACTCGTAGTAGCTTAGTAATTGGGATAATAATCTTTGCATCACGCGTGGATTACTTGACTTTGACTATGGGATATTTTAGCAGATGCGTCCCATTCAAAATATAGAAACTAGCATATACCTACTATCCTTATTTTTGTACGGAACATTCATAAAACTAAGATATACCCCGAGATTTTGACAGTTTTATCAAAAAAACGAGCGCATCTTTTAGTTTTTTTTTTAAAAAAAAAGTGGATGTATATATGAAATATCCCTTTGATTATTGATTTCCAGCCCCCAATTGCATGCATGGACCAGCCTATTGAACTTTGTACAGAAAGATGATATACAATAGCCACTTCTTAACCCCACAAGAGGACCTCTTGTACAGTTAATGTACGTTCTCCTGTCCAGGGATAGCTCTACGCAATCTTCCTTTATGATTGCAAGAATGTGACTCTCTAGAATGTCACTATCTACAAAGGAGTTCACATAAAGGAATGTCAAAAGTTAATTGTTCTATCATTTAATGTTTGATTTCTCTTCCCTTGCCTCTTTTGCTCCCTGATAGTATGCCTCTTTTAGATAGTATGCCTCTTTTAGGGAGCCCAAATCCTAGCCGTCACCCTACTCCCAAACCCTACCCATTGCCGCCGCTGTCGCGCCACCACCGCCGTCGCCGTCTGGAGCAGAAACGATCATAGATACTCATACGGTCTCCCAGGAGTCTCGCTCATCGAAGATAGCTGGTCAACTACGTCCTGAAAATCATTCAAGTGATCCGTAATTGACGCCCCATCTTTGTACCGTAGACACATCATCGTCCGGATCAGGAACAACTTGTTTACCCCTGTCTTCTTCGCGTACAAGGATTCCAGTTTATCCCATAACGTCTTCGGGTGCTCAATATTGGCAACGCGGTTGTACACGCTCTCGTCATCGAACTGCCTAATATATCCACACACCTGTATGTGCTCGAAATTTCAGTCCTCCTCGAATTTATCAACTGGTCGCTCGGAAGCAACTACGGGCAGATGCAGCTTCTTGACAAACAGCAAATCTTTCATCTTGCTCCGCCAATAATGATATATAGTTGGTGTCGTTCAGATTCACCATGCGCACCGGCTTCGCGTCCATCTCTCCTCTCTGGTTTTCCTGTCAACTCCTGACACTACCCTTCTGAATTCCAGAACCTTGTACTGATACCACTTTGTTGGGAAAGAAGTGTGAAAACTTTTTCCCAAACTAGAAAGTATCTGCGAGAGAACCAAGCAATACAACGCACGAACCAAACACCAAACACAATCCACGCAGACACAAAAAAATTTTGACGTGGAAAACCCTCGCAGAAAAAACCACGGGACGATCGGAGTCCAACCCTTGAGAAGCCTTAACTAATGAAATAAAGGAGTACACCCTCTACAAACTTCTCCCGATCCAATACGAATCCCACAACACTTGGAAGCAAGAATAATTGATTACAAGGCTACGAAGAACAAAGCGACGGGTAGAGATTACTCGAACACGATCCTCCTTTCGAAAACGGCCTTCAATCATCCTTCTTTGCCAAAGTTTCAATGGCACTCTTGCCTCTTTTCTCTCTATTTTTCTCAATGTTGTGTTGTGATTAGGGTTAGAAAAAACCATGTATAAATTTCCTAATCCGCAGCAAAACCTGGACCGTAGGATACGATCCAACGGTATAAAAATATACTGAAATCAGCCTCAACCCGTTGACACAGAGTACGGCCAGAACTCTGTGTTTTCGTGACAGAATAGTTCTGGAACCAAGGGGGCAGAGTTCGTTCAGAACTCTGCCTCCCCTGTTCCAGAAAGTACTCTGCTAGCTCCCGAGCTTCTTCTTCGTCTCCGAATGGCCTCGTCACCTCCCCGAGCTTCTCTAACATACAGACGGCGCTCGTCGCACTCCGGGGTCTCCACATAGGTTGGGAACCCCACCCACTCCAACATGAAGCAGTCTCGATGTGCTTCAAAATTGACGAAATGTACATCAAAAGAACGATTTATGAATTTGGAGTGCAAAACTCGAGCAGTGGAAAGTTGATGTGCCAAAAACGTCCGAACGTTATAATTGGGTTGTCATTATGTAATTTTATGTAACCTCGAAATAGTTTGCCTACGTATAACCACTTCGGTGGATGAAAATATAGAGATGTATATACGCACATACACAAAACAGAAATGTTCAATAAAGACGTTGATGACCATAAACATGAATGAATAAATAGATATCAGGATGCACAATACTTTTTGAGTTTAGACAGTTCAGTATACAAAAGAGATCAAACTCAAATTCCTCAAATAAATTGTTCCAACCATGTAAATTTAGAGGTAAAATAGTTTTCTCAGGTAAGCCTCTTTTAAACAGTTACTATTTATTTTCCTTCGTTTTTCTTACCACAGTTTTAAACAGATTTAGATGTTGATCCCATATATATATATTTATAATCTTTCATATTTGTTTTCCCAATTGTAGTACTGTATTTTTCTGCCGACATAGGCAGAAAGCGACTATATATGTGTACTGATAGGATATCATTCTTCAGGCAGGGTGTTTGTTTTGTTGCAGTAGATGAAACATGACACTCAACCTATTGATCTAAGTAATATCAACTTGCGCGCACAAAGGACAGAGTTTGATACTGTTTCATTATGGTTCTGACTGACTTGGAAGGAGAAAAAAATGGACAGGTTGACTACATATATAATAGGACACTCTTACTCATAGTAGCTTAGTAATTGGGATAATAATCTTTGCATCACGCGTGGATTACTTGACTTTGGCTATGGGATATTTTAGCAGATGCGTCCCATTCAAAATATAGAAACTAGCATATACCTATTATCCTTATTTTTGTACGGAACATTCATAAAACTAAGATATACCCCGAGATTTTGACAGTTTTATAATTAAAAAAAAAACGAGAGCATCTTTTATTATTATTATTTTTTAAAGTGGATGTATATATGAAATATCCCTTTGATTATTGATTTCCAGCCCCCAATTGCATGCATGGACCTCTTGTACAGAAGATGATACACAATAGCCACTTCTTAACCCCACAAGAGGACCTCTTGTACAGTTAATGTACGTTCTCCTGTCCAGAGATAGCTCTACGCAATCTTCCTTTATGATTGCAAGAATGTGACTCTCTAGAATGTCACTATCTAGAAAGGAGTTCACATAAAGGGATGTCAAAAGTTAATTATTCTATCATTTAATGTTTGATTTCTCTTCCCTTGCCTCTTTTGCTCCCTGATAGTATGCCTCTTTTAGATATATCATTTTCTAACTTTAAGTGCATCTGTACAATAAAAAGATAAATCTAGAATGGGTTGGTTTTGTATGGAAATAGTAGAAAATGGTCCAACAAAACATAAAATGATCTTTGGTGGCAAAGGTCAAAGCTAAAACGTAATGTGAAATTTATAATCTACAAACTGGGGCTCTAAATTGAGCATTACTATTCTAAAAGATTTTTTATAAGGGTACATCAAAACTTGATCAGGGCTAGCCAGTTCATAATTTTTATTTATTTACAATTTTGCCACTGAAAAATTTACTCGGGGCTATCCAATTCCTAGGTATAAAATGTTAGTCCCTTGGCGAACAATCGATGGAAAACCACGAATTCAGAAACTATTGTAAAGACAATGTTTCCAGCAACAACACCTTAAAGAAGGTGATGTTGTATTACGGGAATATAAAAAGATTTCGTAATATTTCTCGAAGGCAACAGAACCGTATGACTTCTAAAGAGAAGCGACGGTATTCTCGAAGGCAACAGAGGAAGAAGAAAGCCTGCTGGGGTGAAAGATCACCGGCGCTCAAAGCTATATCCGCCTTACGGACAAGCCTCCAGGAACCAGCAAGTTCGAAGAGAACTTTAGAACGCTGGCCAAAAATGTCGACGACTCCTCGGAATAGCAGCAGCACTTCTCTCTCTCTCTGGAAATTCTCTGATTATTTTCTGTACCTCTGGAGAGAGGAGATGCTCCTGATATTATAGGCACGAGGTGGACATTTCAAATTCTGAACGCACGCCCAGGTTTAATGCCAGATCCGGATTTTCTGGATCTGAGCCATTTCCGGATCTGAGCCCACAAGACCCGCGGACGTTACATAATTTGAACGGCCCACTCGACCCGCTCGACCCGCTCGACCCGTACGTCCCGTACGCTCCGTACGCTCCGTACGCCTCGCACACCACGCAGGGCCGTGCAGAGGCTCGCGCACGAGCGCAACTAAAGCGCACAATGCGCCTTGCGACGAGCTGTCGCCGCTCGACTCGCTCGACCCGTACGACCCGTACGTCCCGTAGGCTCCGTACGCTCCGTACGCCTCGCACACCACGCAGGGCCGCGCAGAGGCTCGCGTACGAGCGCAACTAAAGCGCACAATGCGCCTGCAAAGTGCCATCAAAAAGCCACAATAAGCCTCAAAAGCCCATTAGCCCAAGCCCAAGCCCGAGTCCGAGTCCGAGTCCGAGTCCGAGTCCGAGTCCGAGTCGCTAAGCCCCTTCGGGGCTTAGCTCCAATCTATTTTCATTTTGGCCAAAAGTTGGTTTCTTATTCTCACCTCTATGTAAAATCCCCCCATATGGCACCCTCCATTGGGCCTCAACCCATGTGCATCTCTCTATTCCTTCATAAGTAATATATAGAGATACATATTGGTGTGATTTTCCGATGTGGGACTATCTTTTAACAATAGAATGTTGTGAACACACACAACACATAGAATAAAACACCAACAATCCCCCACATATCTCTATATATATGAGTTAAGCGTTCCACATAATAACTGTCCATTATGCATTAGGATAGATGTCGCTGACGACTTGAATCTACCCGCATGGGTTGAACAACAGTATGATACAAGAATGGACTACGCCTTGAATTCTGTACCACAACTGTAATTTTTCCCACTCACATAATGTAGTTATCTGTGCTTCTGGCTGCACATTAAAGGCCTTTTGCCAGCCTGGATTTCAATGTATGTATTTTGGGCGTCTACAAATTTACCCTCAAGAAACGGCCTATTTTTCTGTCCATACATTATAGGTGAGTTCTTTATTAAAGAGGCATGGCATGAAGCGTCCAACGCTTCCTTTGCGGTGCTACGCCGCTATGACATGGCCTTAAGCCGAGGACCTTACCCCGAATCACCGGGAACCTCATCGTAGTGTCATACTACCCGTAGCATGAGGTCTAGCCCCTTTGTAGTGCCAAACTACCCAGCATGAAGCCTTACGCTTCTGTGCGGTGTTACGCCGCTACGACATGGCTTGCAAGGCCGAGGCTTTATCCCTAGCCGGGTTTACCTCATTGTGGTGTCGTGCCACCCGTAACATGAGGAGCACCTCCTCTTTGTAGTGCTGACTACATCCCTCTTTAATTCAATATACAGCATTAGGCCAACTGCCTATTTACGGTGCTACGCCGCTGTGACTTGGCTAACATAGCCGAGGATTTACCTCTTTCGAGAACCTCATGGTGGAGTCACCGCCACACATAGCATGGAGTCACACTCCTTGTAGTGTTGTGCTACCATGCTTCCTGTAAAGCATATAACAGACCTTCACTCAGTCTGAGAACTCATTAAGGCATTATGCCATCCTTCCCACAGAATCAATTTTCCGTAGAAAATTTATAGTAGACAACAGTGGTTCTGGGTCCGAAACCCTTCCATGTTCCGCAGAACAAGTACCTACTGTTAACTAATATTTTTCCAGTCAATAGTCCTCCCTTGAATCAAAAAATTAGATATCTGGTAGATTTCTCTTTGAACCAATAACATAAAATTTATTGATAGGATTATAATGACACAATATTAGAATGCCTTCAAACCCATCTTCCTTGCTGTGTCCTCGACCAGCTGTCGTTTGAGGCCTTTCGTGAACGGATCCGCCAGGTTCTCCTGACTCCGAACATCGATCACTGCAATGACGCCTCGTTTGATGAGATCGTTCACTGCTCTGTGCTTTAACCGCACAGTCCTCTTCTTCCCGTTAAAGAGTTCATTTGATGCTACTGCTGCTGCCGCCTGGTTGTCACAGTATATCGGGATTGCCGGTATCTGAGCTCCAACCACTGGAAGATCATACATGAGCTCCCGAAGCCACTCTGCTTCATCTGCAGCAGCATCCAATGCAAAGAATTCAGATTCCATGGAGGAGCTAGATAACATTGTCGGCTTCTTCGATTTCCACGATATAGCAGCTCCGCCCAAGGCTAATATGAATCCACCTGTAGAATACTCGCTCTCCACCTCTGAATACCAGCTAGCATCACTGAAGCCTTCCACTACTGACGGATCTCCGCTGTAGTATAGTGCAAATGTCTGAGTCTTTTTTAGATATCTCATAACACGCTTCACAGCGTTCCAGTATTCAACGCCTGGGTTGCTAGTGAACCGACTCAGCATTTCTACCGCAAAAGCTATGTCAGGCCTTGTGGCAGTAGTAGCGTACATCAAGCTTCCGATGACGCTGGCGTACTCCAATTGCTTGACGCTTTCTCTCGAATTTGGCTCCAGCTTCTGATCACTCCGGTACGGTGTATCAATTATAGGAAGATCTTGATACCCGTATCGAGTGAGCATTTTCTCAATGTAATGAGATTGTGACAATGCTATTCCCGTGCCTGTCCAGATGATCTTGAGCCCCAAGATAACATCGACATCCCCCAAGTCCTTCATACTGAACTTGGTCGAGAGAAATTTCTTTGTCTCTGTGACACAGCTTAAATCCGTACCTAGGATTAGCATGTCGTCAACGTATAGACAAACGATAACTCCTCTTCCGTCAACAAACTTAGTATAGACACACTTGTCTGTTTCACTGACCTTGTAGCCATTTGACCTTATCACTTTGTCAAACTTCTCATGCCACATTTTGGGAGCTTGTTTCAAACCATACAGAGACTTCATCAACTTGCAGACTTTGTCTTCCAGACCTCTGACGACAAAACCTTCTGGTTGTTGCATGTAGATCTCTTCTGTCAGCTTGCCATTAAGGAATGCCGTTTTCACATCCATCTGATGTATCACTAGTTTGTGTATTGCTGCTAGAGCAATTAACAATCTGATGGTTGTCATCCGAGCTACTGGAGCATAAGTATCAAAATAGTCGATCCCCTGTTTCTGAGCAAACCCTTTGGCCACTAGCCTGGCCTTGAATTTGTCGATGGTTCCATCTGCTTTCATCTTCTTCTTGAAGATCCATTTGCATCCGATGGGTCTTGCTCCTTCTGGCAGGTCAACTAACACCCATGTATTATTGGAGGTGATTGAGTCAATCTCATTGTCTATCGCCTCCTTCCAGAATACAACATCTCTGGTCTTCATCGCTTCATCATAGGTAAGCGGATCTGCTTCCACATGATAAGTGACGAAGTCATCTCTGAAGTCTTTCGGCCTCCTTACTCGCTTAGTTGACGGCTCAGCGAGTTCTGGTTCAACTGGTGTCTCTTCGACAATAGCTTCTTCTTGGACTACTGGTTCTTTAAGGACTTCTGTCTGTTTTGCACTCTCATCATTCTCCGGAAGATCCACGAGAACAATATTTTTGTGCCTTGCAAACTTGTCTTCAAAATATTCAGCATCGCGAGATTCAATGATATGATTTGATTCTATATCAAGGAATCTCCGAGCATCACTCTTCTCGGCATAACCCAAGAAGATAGCCTTAGTGGTCCTAGTCCCCAGCTTCTGAATCTTCAGATCTGGGAGCTTCACGTAAGCCAGATACCCCCACACTCAAATGACATTCAAGTTAGGTCTGACTTTGAACCAGAGTTCATGAGGTGTTATGTCCGAAGTTGCATACGGTACTCTATTGAGAATGAAAGTAGCCGTTAATGCAGCTTCTCCCCAGAAGCTCTTTGGAAGACCCGCAGTCAACAGCATAGAGTTCATCATCTCTGTCAATGTTCTGTTCTTCCTTTCTGCTACTCCGTTGGATTGAGGAGAGTACGGAGCCGTCGTCTCATTTATGATTCCATGTTCTTTACAGAATGATGAGAAATCATGAGACCGATACTCCCCGCCTCGATCACTCCTTAGCCTTTTGAGTTGTTGTCCAGTTTGCCGTTCAGCCTCGGCCCTGAACTCCTTGAACTTCTCGAATGCTTCGTCTTTAGACTTGAGCAGGTAGACAAAAGCATACTTTGAGAAGTCATCGATGAAAGTAATAAAATACTTCATCCCGGCTTTTGTAGAGAATTGCTTGAAATCACAGATATCTGAGTGAACCAACTCCAGAAGATCTGTGCTTCGATGGACCCTGTGAAAGGGTTTCCTTGTGATCTTCGTCTGAGCACACACTTCACATTTCTCTACCTTACCCCCACACTTGGAGATAAGTCCTAGGCTAGACATCTTGTTAATCCTTTTACAATGAACATGTCCTAGCCTATTATGCCACAACTCAAAAGAATAGTTCAAAGTAGAAATAGCATTAATATCATTTTTCTGGGTTACAACAAGCTGAATTTTGTACATTCCTTCAGTCTGGAAAGCTTTTCCGAAGAATGTACCCTTCTTGGACATCACCATCTGGCCAGCATTGATGTCCATCCTCAAGCCTGCGTTACACAGCAGGCTCCCAGAGATCAGGTTCTTAGCAATTGCAGGAACATGCTTCACTCCTTGAAGCGTCAGAGTGTTCTCCGATGTGAGTTTCAGCTCCACCGTCCCGATCCCCAGTACTTCAGCTTGTGCCTGGTTTGCCATTATGACTTTCTCGGAAGTTGGCTCATAGGAGTCGAACCATTCCTTGTCTGAGCAGACATGACATGTCGCACCAGTGTCTATCCACCAGTCCGAGTCGACCCCCACATTTGCAACCTGCGCTATCATTGCAACCAGATTAGTAACCAAAGAAACCTTACTAGGCTCACCTTTTTCTGGTTCCTTGCAGTCACTTTTGTAGTGGCCCTTCTTGCCATATTTGTAACAAGTCACATGGGACTTGGACTTCTGATTCTTGAATGAAGGACTCTTCACTTTCAGATTAGTGAAGTCCTTCTTCTTTTTGTGAGGAGAAGCCGCCTGCTTCCCCTTGTACTCTCTGGTTTGGACCAGATTTGCTTTCGCCAGTTGTTTGGACAGAGAATCCATCTTCTGTTGAGAGCGCATCTCGTCCTCAACATGGATCTCTTGCAGGAGATCTTCCATACATATGTCCAGCTTCTTGCGGTGCATCCTTGCATAGAAGTTGCTCCAACCCGCAGGAAGTTTAGAGACGATTCCTCCAACGACAAACTTGTCGACAAGAGGCATCTTCTCGTCATCCAACTTTTGGCGCAGCTTCAGAAACTCCTTTACTTGGGGCAGCATAGCCTTCTCATCTTCGAAGGTCCACTTGTGGTATCTTTTAACCAAGAAGATCTTGGACCGATTCTCGTCATCTTCATACAATTTCTCCAAGGAGTCCCAAATCTCTTTTGCAGAATTCTTCTTGGAATAGGACTCTGCCAAAGAGTCTTCCATGCTATTGAGAATCAACAGTTTACAGATATTGTTTTCTCTAATCCATTTTGCCTGCTTGGACTTAGCAACTGCAATAACTTCTGCGGTTCCGGTTGTTGGAACGATCGGTTCTTCCTCATTCAGCACGTGATCAACTTCCACGAGTTGAATGTTTAAGGTTACTTTCCGTTTCCAGATTTGGAAATATTCGCCGTCGAATTTCTCCAACTTGTTAAAGTCGGTATTGACGAGCGATGCACGTGAGTTATCCATCTTTTTGATATAGCTTTGAGATTGTTAGTCCCTTGGCGAACAATCGATGGAAAACCACGAATTCAGAAACTATTGTAAAGACAATGTTTCCAGCAACAACACCTTAAAGAAGGTGATGTTGTATTACGGGAATCTAAAAAGATTTCGTAATATTTCTCGAAGGCAACAGAACCGTATGACTTCTAAAGAGAAGCGACGGTATTCTCGAAGGCAACAGAGGAAGAAGAAAGCCTGCTGGGGTGAAAGATCATCGGCGCTCAAAGCTATATCCGCCTTACGGACAAGCCTCCAGGAACAAGCAAGTTCGAAGAGAACTTTAGAACGCTGGCCAAAAATGTCGACGACTCCTCGGAATAGCAGCAGCACTTCTCTCTCTCTCTGGAAATTCTCTGATTATTTTCTGTACCTCTGGAGAGAGGAGATGCTCCTGATATTATAGGCACGAGGTGGGCTTTTCAAATTCTGAACGCACGCCCTGGTTTAATGCCAGATCCGAATTTTCTGGATCTGAGCCATTTTCGGATCTGAGCCGACAAGACCCGCGGACGTTACATAATTTGAACGGCCCGCTCGACCCGCTCGACCCGCTCGACCCGTACGACCCGTACGCTCCGTACGCCTCGTACACCACGCAGGGCCGCGCAGAGGCTCGCGCACGAGCGCAACTAAAGCGCACAATGCGCCTTGCGACGAGCTGTCAAGTGCCATCAAAAAGCCACAATAAGCCTCAAAAGCCCATTAGCCCAAGCCCAAGCCCAAGCCCGAGTCCGAGTCCGAGTCCGAGTCCGAGTCCGAGTCGCTAAGCCCCTTCGGGGCTTAGCTCCAATCTATTTTCATTTTGGCCAAAAGTTGGTTTCTTATTCTCACCTTTATGTAAAATCCCCCCACATGGCACCCTCCATTGGGCCTCAACCCATGTGCATCTCTCTATTCCTTCATAAGTAATATATAGAGATACATATTGGTGTGATTTTCCGATGTGGGGCTATCTTTTAACAATAGAATGTTGTGAACACACACAACACATAGAATAAAACACCAACATAAAAGACAACTCTTTTTATTTTCTCTCTCTCTCTCTTCTCCTTCTTCACAACAAGAAGAACAAGAAGAAAGAAGAAAGAAGAAAGAAGAAAGAAGAAAGAAGAAAGAAGAAGAAGAGCAAGAACAAGAAGAAAGAAAACAAAAATATTTTTTTTGTATATATATATATTTCTCCAAACCCTAGTTTATTTTTTTGCTCTCTTCTAATTTCTCATATATTTTTTCTCTAAACCCTACTTTATGGATGAAATCTTAGTTGTAGAAAAAATTTGGATACCAAATCTATCAAATTTACTAATATATTAATCATTTTTTCTTTATTAATAGAAGAAATTATGGATGAAACCCTAATTCTAGAAGAAATCGATTTGTTGAGCAAGTTTATATCATGACTGCCATAATTTCTGGCAGTGCTAGAAGTATTGAGGACTGCCAGGAATTGTGGCAGTCCTGAAAGGGCCGAAAATTATGGTAGTCCTGAAATGACCTTGCTATACAACAGAATTGTCACAATTTCTGGCAGTCCTAGAAGTATTAAGGACTGTCAGGAATTGTGGCAGTCCTGAAAGGACCTTGCTATACAACAGGATTGCCACAATTTCTAGCAGTCATAGAAGTATTGAGGACTGTCAGAAATTATGGCAGTCCTAAAAGGGACTTGTTGTACAACAAGTACATTTTAGGACTGCCACAATTCCTGGCAGTCCTAAAATCGAAATGGCCGAATGAAAAACATATATTAGGATTTATTTCCATCTTGATAATATAATGAAATATACATTTTTGGGTTTATTTTCATGTATTTTTTGTGAGAAAGAATGAAATAAACATGTTAGGATTTATTTTCATGCTTTATTCGTGAGGAATCAAAATGATGAGAATAAAAATTGTGGAGAGAAAAACTAGGGTTTTGATGAAAATGATGGAGAAGAAAACTAGGATTTGGAGTAGGAAAATTGTGGAGAAGAAGATGAAGAAGAAGATGTATAGTTTGGGGAGTGGAAAATGGTGAAGAAGAAGAAGAAGAAGAAGAAGAAGAAGAGGAGGAGGAGGAGGAAGAAGAAAGTTAGGATTTTGGAAGAGAGAGGGTGAAATTTGCAAATGAGAGTAAAATTTGGGATTTGGAGGGGTGTGGGGTTAGGACAGCCCCTGAGAAGAAAAATTGGATAGTCCCAGTAATTTCTCCTCAAACTTGGGCTAGTCCCAATCCTGGCTAGCCCTGATCAAGTTTTGATGTGTCCTCATGAAAAATCTTCTAAAAAATGAGTTCCTATATTATGAATGTAGAAATTCTCATGCACATGCTATAGTATAGCAGCTCTTGTGGCTGGGACGGAATCATCATGGGACTTCAATTGAATCTTACTAATCTACAAAATGAGCCCCCTACATTCTTAATCTAGAATCTAGAAATTGGGATGAGCCTTACTATTCATGATGCTCTTAGAGAGGAGTCGTTGCCAGAGCTAAATGGAAGATGAGCTTTCATGTAACTGACCCTAAAAATTTGGTACGAAGGATTTGTTATTGTTGTATTGTATGCATCTCCTGGTCAGGATTTATGTAGTGCATAGAAACTTGATTTCTTTTTTATTGTTCTTACATCTTTAAATATAAATATGAACTTATGATCACACCCTCCTCTTGGATCATAACAAACTCTTGCGAGGACATGGTGATAGAGAATTGTTACATATCCGTAGGTGATGATGGAATAGCTATCTATAAAGAGTGGTTGGCATCGGTATGGAATTGCATATGATCGGCCATATGCAATTTGCCTGTAGATAAGTTCTCTTTTTACATACTTTTACACTCTTGCTGGTTGGTCTTTTTCATTCAATTTGCTTTACCGAATTGACTGAAAAGAGACCCACAATGTCGGTATCAGTTAGTATCGCTGTTGGCCGGTATCAGATAGGGACATTGCCAAATCATATTGATTTCGGTCGTCTCGGATCGGTATCGGTCGATACTGCAAACTATCAAATAAATCACCAACCGAAGTATTTACAATTCTTACGAATTTGAAACTTCCATATCCTTCTAAATGAATCTATGAAACACGCACCAGTGCACAACTTTCTCCATTCAGAAGAATTTATAGTTCCTTGGATAACATATCAAACAAATGTACTTCCAGCTTCAGATGAAAAAGAAGATTTATCCCAAGATATATCCTTCAGTAGTTACCTTACTACTTAACAGTACTATCAATGTACATATGATATCTATTAAACCCTTCATAATATGCATAATATGTGATACTATATTGACAGGTTACGTTAATAACGATTTATATCCATAAACATTCATAATATAAATTTCTTATTCATCAAAGATTACAAATCTTTCTAGTGACACAAATACAGATATATAGCATTATATATTTGGTGGAGTACTGGGAGCCTTTGGCGGCTTTGGGGGTGAAGGCGGTGTAGGGGGTGGCTTTACCTTGGGTGGTGGAGGGCATGGCTTTGCCTTGGGTGGTGGTGGTGGGGTTTTTGGAGTTGGGCATGTTGGGCAAGCAAGGGAACTTGGAAGGAGGGATGATAAGCTTAGGATTAGGAGGATAGGGAGTAGAGTAGTATGGCTCCTTATCACGTTTGTTACTGAGCAGGCAAGAATACTTGGTGTAGTGTAGGGAAGTAAGGGTGGTGGTAGAATACTTGAATGTAGGGCTTTCTTTTATAGAGGGAGGGGCATGCTTGTTCTTGTGCAATGTGGTGGTGGTATTGTAACTTGCAAGCTTGTAAGACTTTGAACAACCCCACACCCAAGTCATTGGTTTTTGTCCCTTGTATAAGTAGCTAGTGTGCATGCATGAACCACTACTATAGCACTAGCAAGTTGCTCTTGATTCTTTTCAAACGAGTGTTGATCAAATTGAACAAGTTGTTATATTTACATTCTTTGCAAGCTAGCAATCCCTTGTCCCATGGCCCTCTCAAAGCAAATAGTTCAGACTCAAATCTGGATAACAAACAAAATGAAACCGTATATGTTAACCATTTAGTGGAGTTCTGAAGTTGATTTATGAAAGGATTAGAATGTCTATATATGATTTCATACAAGAAATAAAAACCATAACAATCAGGGCCGGAACAGGGGTAAGCGGGACAAGACTTGGGGCTTGGGCAACCCCCTTCTGCTTGGGGCAATCCACAGGTTCAACATGACCCCAGCATGACCCCCCACAAGAGGTTGGGATTGCAGGTAACCCTCTAGAATCGGCCTATAATAAGGTTGATTGGATCTTACTATTTTAGTCAACGTTTTGTGTCTGGGCATCACAACAAAAGAAGCCAGCAATCAGTCAGCTTCATTAACACGGCACACACATTCGACAAAGTTCATTATGTGCATTGCTATGTGGGTGGATCATGCATGTGGTTGCTCTTGCAATTTGTGCTGCATAGTTACCTGCAATAATGTCCTATTTCTTCTGTAAGTTTAACCTAGTGTATATATATATATATATATATATATATATATATATATATATATATATATATATAAAATATATAATATATATATATATATATATATATATATATATATATATATATATATATATATATATATATATAAAAAATATATATATATATATATATATATATATATATATATATATATATATATATATATATATATATATACACTATGTGACAACAACCACTCTGTGACCTTCAAACAAATTCTGAGATGCAGAACTGTTCTCAAATCGGCTATCAGGAGGGTCATGTGTGATGGGGCTGGAACTGACCTATGGCTGGATCCTTGGATTGAGTATCAGTCTCTGGTGGACATTATGGGAGATCGAGATCACAGGGAGGCGGGCCGAGGTCCGTCTTGTAAGCATATCATCAGGAATGGTGCTTGGAGTCCGGAATCCTACCGCCATACTGAGGAGTTTGGTGAGATTATTCGTGGGATTGTGATTGACCCATCCCAGTCTGAAGATGTTTGGGTCTGGGATCCGTCTAGTTTGACTGGAAACACACTACCAAAATACAGTAAATTAGCGACGGACAATTAGCGACAGAAATATTCAGTCGGCGTTAGCGACGGCTTCGTGGCCGCTCGCCGACGGATTACCGACCACACGCCTTTACATTTTTTATTTTAATTTTAGGGGGGGGAAGGTCGCACATCCGTCGCTAGGGTGTCGGAGATATAGCGACGGAACTCCGGTCGTCGCTACTCAGTCGATTATTTGGCGGAAATTGTGTAGAGAATTGGCGGAATATTTCTTCGACTACGTAGCGACGAATATTCAGTTGGCAAGTATCAAAAATAGCGACTACCGGGCGATGGATTCTAAGACGTCGCTATTCCGTCGCTAAATATACGTTCAAGACTTAAATTGAAACGGCGGAGGAGACTTTTCGTATTCCCCCTAATTTCACTCTCTCTCCTCTCTCTCTCTCTCTCTCTCTCTCCCGCGGCTTCGATGATCGGCGTCGACGTCCTCTCCTCTCTCTCTCCCGAAGGTAATTCCCCCCTCTTTCTCTCTCTCTCGATCTCTCTCTCTCTCTCTGTCACGGTGTCGACGTAGGGGTAGCGGGGGCGGCGGGCTTGGGGACATTCGGGGTCTGGGCGGCTGGCTTGGGGCGGGAGCATCGGGGGCTGGGCGGCGGGCTTGCGGCGGGGGCGTCGGGGGCTGGGCGGCTGGCTTGGGGCGGGGGCGTCGGGGGCTGGGCGGCGGGCTTTGGGCGGGGGCGTCGGGGGCTGGGCGGCGGGCTTGGGGCGGGGGCGTCGAGGGCTGGGCGGCGGGCTTGGGGCGGGGGCGTCGGGGGCTGGACGGCGGGCTTGGGGCGGCGGGCTTTGGTCGGGGGCGGCGTGGGGCTTTGCTTCTCAAATTCATCTGAGTTTATATATTGGCTAAATAATGTGTTATCCATATTGGGTGTTATCCATTAGTTTGGTAGTGTTTTGGATTAGTAAATGTGAATATGGAGTTTGGGTTCATGGTGTATATGTTCACTGTGTCAAGGACAGTGCGAGTTCTTCATCTGCATAAGTCACTGAATAAGTGAAGTTTTTCCTGGAGTTTGGACATTCGCTTCACCAAAGTCACTGAATAAGTGAAGTTTTTCCTGGAAAACCGACCCTTAGAGTGTATCAGTTGTGTGCTTCTATATAGATGTATATATCTATACATCTAACTGTGATATACATATATATGTGTATGTGTGCTTTAGAGAGTGAGGAATGAAGGCAGGCCTACCATGCCTATTAGCATGCAGGACGGCTTGGGGTGTAATATGTGAGTGTAGACATGGTAGGAATTATAGGTAATTAATGCTAGTGTGACTAGACTAAGGTAGTGCTTGCTAGATAGTAAGGACACTCTACTATCCTAACCAAGTTAATTTTAGACTAGATATTTAGGATATAGCTCCCATGTCCTAGAAGTAGACTCTTGCAATTTAGAAATAGATAGATTAACTCAGTTTGATTAATTGACCTATAATGACTCTAAAACTTGATTTGCTGCTGCAAGCATACAACACCACAAAAATATTTAAGAACTCGTTAAGTTGAACCGTGTATAACATGCTCGACGCTTAAGAGGAATCATTTCGACTTAGTGGACTATCGAAGAATCGTATCGGACTATCGGTATCGGTATCGGTATCGAACTATCGGACTATCAGTATCGAACTATCGGTATTGCTAGCGGACTATCATACTATCGCACTATCGGTATCGTATCGCACTATCGGTATCGGTATCGCACTATCGGTACCGGACTATCAGTATCGGTATCGGTATCGAACTATCGGTATCGGTATCGGTATCAAGCTATCGGTATCGAACTATTAGTAACAACTGTACTTAGATTTTTCTCTTCTCGAGCTAGAATACCAGCGGATCCACCAGTTACATGATTATATACTAATTCTGTTTAGTTTGTCTTACTATACAGATTTTTACATCCAATCTGTGATGGATCGTTATTTCGTTGATCGTACATGGATGTACAAACGACAACACGAGAGCAGAATAGGTGTGAGTGACGATTTTCAGGCAGGCGTAGAAGTGTTTCTTAAGTATGCCATGAGCAAAGCTCAGTTTATGGACGGTAACAAAATCAAGTGTCCATGTCGTAATTGTCGCAATAGACGTTACGAAGAAGTGGTGAGTGTAAGAGATCATTTGACCCGTAAGGGTTTCGTACGTGATTACGGCCTGTGGTCATCGCAAGGTGAACTATATACGGAAAGACAGGTTGCGAATGCTGCTACTTATGCTTTTGATGATAATGCTGCAGCGGATTTTGTCGTCGATGACGACGAATGCTCCGTTGATTATGGAGACGTGCAGAACCTTGCACGAGATATGGTGTACGACGCGACAGGGCCTAATTTTGATCCGGAGGATCCTAATCCCGAGGCGAAGGAGTTCTATGATATGTTTTAGGATGCTGAAACTTTTTTATATCCTGGTTGTGAGCCACATTCCGTACTGTCAGTGACGATGCGGTTGTTGAACATAAAGTCCAATTTTAACTTGCCACAAACTTGCTATGATCGGATTACACAACTAATGAAGGAGGTGTTACGGAAGGAATCAAAAGAGCTTCCAAAAAACTTCTACAAGTCGAAGATGATGGTCCGACAACTGGGACTGGGGTACGACAAGATAGATTGTTGTCACAACGGATGCATGTTGTACTACAAGGAGAACGTGGATGTAGAAAGTTGCAGCTTCTGTAATGCGGATCGTTACAAGGAAGTCAGGGGAAAAGGAAAGTCAACTAGAAAACGACGTCCTTACAAGTATATGCATTACTTGTCGATCACGAAGCGCTTGCAGAGGATGTATATGTCTCAGAATACAGCAGAACACATGACGTGGCACAACGAAGAACGCACAAAGGACGATGGAGAATTGTCACATCCTTCGGATGGAGAGACGTGGATATATTTCGATTTTTGCCATCCAGATTTTGCTGCAGAGCCTAGAAATGTACGCATGGGGCTATGTTCTGATGGATTCGCCCCTTTCGGGCAGTCGGGATCTCAATACTCCTGCTGGCCGGTCATTCTGACCCCTTACAATCTGCCACCATGGATGTGTATTAAGACTCCTTATATGTTCTTGACAGCTATCATACCGGGTCCCAAAAATTCGACGAAGAATATCGATATATATTTACAGCCGTTGGTGGATGAGCTGAAACAGCTGTGGGAGATCGGCATCACGACCTATGATATTTTCAGGAAACAGAACTTTCAGATGAGAGCTTCACTGATGTGGACAATCAATAATTTTCCCGCATACGGTATGCTGTCGGGATGGAGTACTCACGGCACCCTGTCTTGTCCGATATGCATGCAAAATAGTAAGGCGTTCCGCCTTAAGCATGGAGGAAAAACTTCGTTCTTTGATTGTCATCGTCAATTTCTGCCCGCGAGTCATCCTTGGAGAAAGAACAAGGACGCGTTCAGAGCTTGAAAACAAGAATTTTCTCATCCGCCTGCCAGATTGTCGGAATACGATATTTGGGAAGATGTAAAGGACTTGCCCACTGTAATGGAAGATCCATCGAACAATCGTGTCAATGGGTTCGGACAAAACCCATAACTGGACCAAACGGAGTATCTTCTGGGACTTGCCTTATTGGAAAGATAATCTTATAAGGCATAATCTTGATGTTATGCATATCGAAAAGAATGTGTTCGATAATGTCTTCAATACCGTCATGGACATTAAAGGAAAGACGAAGGACAATCCAAAAGCAAGACAAGACATTGACGAGATATGCAAGCGTCCTTATCTGGACTTGATACAAAGGGGAGCTGTTGGACAATTAAGTAAGCCGATAGCACAATACACATTGAGCAAGGAAGATAGATTAATAATCTGCAAGTGGGTATCTACTTTAAGATTTCCCGACGGCTATGTGTCGAATTTGTCTAGATGCGTTGATCTCAATGAACGTAAGCTAACGGGAATGAAGAGTCATGACTGCCACGTGTTTATGGAAAGATTACTGCCTATTGCTTTGAAAGAGTTGTTGCCTTCTGCTGTATGGGTTCCGTTGGCCGAACTATCAATATTTTTTAGGGATATTTGTTCAACTAAGTTGACTGTGCAACACATGGTTGAACTTGAGGAGAAGATTATCTTAACAATTTGCAAGTTGGAGAAAATATTTCCTCCTAGCTTCTTCGACAGCATGGAGCATCTACCGATTCATCTAGCATATGAAGCCCGTGTCGGTACATCTGTTCATTATCGATGGACGTACCCATTTGAAAGGTACATAAAAATCGATATAATTTAAGTTGAATTTCAGTGTGTTTTAAAATTCTTTCTTAATTCTTAAGGTAATTTGTCTCTCTAGATACCTACACCATCTAAAGAAGAAAGTTGGCAACAAAGCTCATATAGAGGCTTCGATATGCGAAGCATATCTTATCGAAGAGGTGTCAAACTTCTGCTCCATTTATTTCGATACTCATGTTAAGACAAATCGAAATAGACCTCAAAGGAATGACGAAGACGTTGAAGATGTAGGAATATTCAATGTAAGGGGCAAGCCTGTTGGGGCTAGTAAAAGACGGTGGTTGACAGACGACGAGTATGATGCCGCTCACCGATATGTCTTGTTAAACTATGACATACAAAAAGTGAGAGATTTGGAAAAGTAAGTCAGTACACTTGCACTCGTTATAATCTCGAATTTGATGAAGTAAGTGACTACACTTATATATTCTTATTTTCTCTAATAGTGTATTTAGAGATGAAGTCAAAATGAGAACACCCGATATTACCGATGAGGAACTTCAAAGAGAGGTTGATTGTACAATTCTGTCATGGTTTCGCAAATACGTAAGTAATTGTGATTATAATTGAGATTATAAATATATAATCTGAAACATTTAAATTATAAATATTTGTTTACAGGTTTTATTGCCTGAAACAACACTCACTCATGAGAGTGTTCGTTATCTGGCATTTGGACCGAAGAAGCAAATAAAGACTTGGCCAGGCTATGTCGTTAATGGCTTCAGGTTTAAGTCAACTCAGAATGCTATAAATGTCGAATTTATCAATGACGGCATCAGTACCAAGGATTCTGGTGTTTGCATAAGAGGCACCATCTATGACGACGAGCCGGACTTTGACTATTATGGAGTGCTTCGGGATATTATAGATTTACAATATACTGTCTCATATGATATGCATATTGTGATGTTCAAATGTGAGTGATTCGATACAACACCAAATATCGGTTGGAGAATCGATAAACAATTTGGATTTGTCGATATAAATCATCGCAGGAGGTATAGAGGGCCCGATACATTTGCGATAGCAAATCAGGCTGTTCAAGTCTACTATACAAGCTACCCAAGGCGTCGTAGAGATCGATTTGACTAGTGGGCAGTATGCAAGATTAAATCTAGAAATACATTCAACGTTGGAGACCCAGCATACCAAGAGGACCAGATCGAAAAGTCCCAATACTTGGGACAACACTCAGATACAATGGATGTTGAAGATATTGTTGAGGAAAAAAGAGGGGAGAAAGAGGTTGATACACAAGATTTAGCTGTCAACCAGGGGAGAAAGAGGCGTCTTGTCCCAAATATTGAGGCAGAAGAAGAAGAAGAAGAAGAAGAACACGAAGAAGAAGAAGAAGAAGAAGAATTTGATGGGGATGAGGATACAGATGAAATCGACGATGAAGATAAGGATGGGGATGAGGATGAGAAGGATGATGATGAAGACGAGGCCGAGGATGAGAACGAAGACGATGATTAGGTTAAATATTGTTGTATATTAAAAACACTTCAAATTACGTGAATTAAGTTTGACCTCATAAAAGCAATTACGTGAATTCATGTTTTTTTCATTCGATTATTTACTTATTGCAGATGGCACTCCTAGTCTTTTTCATCGCGGCGGCACTCGTCTTCCTACTGGTGGTATGTATATTTTAGTTTAGTTTTTATATCCATTTACACTTTTGTATTGTTAATTATGTTTATGTGTTCTATTTACAGGTCATGATGACTGGCCGTGGTCGTGGTGCTGGTGGTGGTCGTGGTGGTGGTGGTGGTGGTGGTGGTGCGGGTCGTGGTCGTGGTTATAGTGGTGCTGGTGGTCGTGGTCGCATTCAAAGTTCCCGGGATGTGACCCCATCGAGCGACCCCGACCCGAAGAGTACCCCGGGCACAGACACATCCCGCCCTCGATCGACCACTTCATCGAGGCATGAGTCCGAATCTGCTAGCGGATCCGTTCCGCTATCGGAACCACCAGCAGCGGATCCACCAGGGGATGCCCCAGTTACTGCACAGTGGGCCCCGGAGTACCCCCATACTTGGTTCCATCCGGTTACTGGGGAGTACATGCGCGGACCCGCGGATCCTCCGACGGCACCAGAGAGGCCGAGAGGCGAGTTCCGACGAGAGCTATGGCCCGCGGGGACCTCGTAAGTAAATTTAAGATAATTTATTGAACTTTTTTCATTTATTCAAGTTAATAATCCAGTCGTTTCTTCTTTGTAGGTTTTTTCCGTTTAATATTGGCAGGGCTCTTGGAGAAATTATCAGGGCTAACTTCCACGGTCCCTACCTCAACTTTTTGTCGGTGCCCCTAAACGTGAAGTACGTCTGGCTCGACGAGTTGAGGATATATATCTATATCTTCTGGTTAATTATTAGTTACTCTTTAATCAACCATTTTTTAAATTACGTGATAATTAAATTTCTATGTTAGACAACGTATTGGTGGCCCCCCCATCGCGAGGACGCGATCCGCAGGACCTACAGAAGCGCTGCCTCAAAGAAGATACGGGATATGATTCATGACCTGAAAATGGGGCATACGAGGCCGAATTGGATCCGACAGGAGTATTATGAGGACCTCTTAGGTATGATGGATATCCCTGCGTACAAGGAGAAATCGGAGAAGGCGAAGGCGAACCGACAGGCCACGGGCCTTCATACGGAGGGATCAAGGCCCCACGCAGCGACGCTTGCAGATCTGGTGAGCTACTGTAAATTTATTTTACTATCAAATTAGGTATTATCAATTAAAGGAGTTAATTAGGTTCTACGGAAATTTCGTATGTAGGCCCAACGGGCGGTGAAGGAGAGAAGGGCGCCAGAATCGGTCACCATGCACGACGTGTTCTAGCATACGCACAAAAGACGGAAGGACGGGAGCTTCGTCGACGAGAGGTCCAAGGAGACTGATGTAAGTACTTATGTTTATGAGATTTACGTTAGAATTAAAAGTATTCGGACTATAACTTAAGTAAACTTAGGATTCACACTTAACTTAGTGAAACATAGTATTTAGATTACAACTTAGATAAATCTTATAATATAAACACATTTATTTGATAGGCTGCGTATCGTGAGGCCCTTAGTCGGGCTCAGTTAACTGACACTGAGGATGTCGGTGAAACGACGCCCGCCCGGACGCCCTCTTCTTTGGCCGCTCGCAACGACTTGTTCGTAGATACCGTCGGCGGCTTTAAGAAAGGGCTCCTGTACGGACTCGGCTCCCTAGGGCCGTTGCACATGGCGACGCAAAGATTTTCACCGACACCGTCTCCTCCCGTGGCCCCGCAGACGATGATGTTAGGTCGCAGCTTACGCAGCTGCACGAGGCGGTATCGTCCTTGCGGGAGCAATTTGCCACGTACTTTCTGCCTCCGTCTGCTGCTGTCGGTCCGTCTGCTGATGGTGTTGGTCCGTCTTCTACTGGTCCGTCGACTGCTGGTGTCGGTCCTTCTTCCGTGGGTCATCTTTCTTTCAACCCTGATGCCCCTGTGGTACCGCCTACGACTGTGACGTCACTCCTGGATCTCATGTCGCCAGAGCAGGTATGCCGACTTCCGAGCAGTGTCAACAACGGCTTGCCGCCGTACCTAGTGGAGGAGTATATTCGTCGGTCGCAGCTGGGATTACCACCACCGGACAATCGACCTCCTCCTTCTTCTTAAAATATTGTATTAAGAAAATTTGGAATATTTGTGAGAGCTTTGGATTAATTGTGCTATAATCGGATTATAACACCGGATATTATGTTACTCTTCAGGATAATTGATGTTTATTTTCTATTAATTTGGTTTGGTCTGTGATTCTTGGATAATTGGTGTGCATTAAATTCGTATGTGCATATTTGGTCTATGTGATTCTTGGATAATTGGTGTGCATTATATATTTGGTCTATGTGATTGTTGGATAATTGGTGTGCATTATATATTGGTTTCGTTTATGCATATTTTTGTGATCAGGGAAAGTGCTGCAATTTTTTTTTCCAAAAAATCTCAGTTAACGACGGACTAGTGACTGGTTAGCGACGAATATTCCCAGTTTTCGACTGATTTTCGACGGATGAGCCGTCGCTAACTGGAGATTTGAAACTATTTCCAGGTAGCGATGGGTGATCGACGGAATATCCGTCGGCAAGGTTCTGGTGGTATATAGTTCGACGAAATAGCGACGGAATATCTGTCACCAGGACGACTGATAATCAGCCACTAATCAGTCGCTCTCGCGACAGCGTAGCGACGGACAATCCGTCGACAAGGTTCTGGAAATGCTTGACATTTTCAGAACCATGGCGACGGATAATCAGCCACTAATCAGTCGCTCTGTCGACGGCGTAGCGACGGATTAGCGACGACTATTCCGTCGCCATGGTGCTGGAAATGCCAAGCATTTCCATAACCTGATCGACGAATTTTCCGTCAGCAAACCGTCGCTAATCCGTCCTTTGTTATCGACGGCGATCGACGGATTAGCGACGGAACGATACACTCTGATACGCTATTACGACAGTTTAGCGACGAAACTTTACGTCGTTATTGTCTAAACAGTTCAGTATTTAATACTTGAAATGGACGACAGTCCGTCGGAAAGTAGTCGCTAATGCTTCGTATTGTGAAGTCGAAATGCCGTCGCTAGTCCGTCGCTTGACGACTACGTAGCGACGGACCGTTATTAGCGACGAGCTGATTGCCGACGGATTTTTTTGGCCAAAACCCGTCAGTGATCGGTCGCTAATAGAAATTCCCGTCGGACTGGCGACCGATCTGGCCGTCGCTAAATCGACAAATTTTGGTAGTGACACTACCTCGGGGGGTTCACCTTCCAGAGTGGCTACAACCTTATGCGCAATGCCTATCCCCCTATTAATGATTATGACTTCATCTGGTGCAAGTATCTGGCGAGGAAAATGCAGCTATGTATGTATCGTCTGCTTCTGGGTCGCCTTCTGACTAGGGACAGACTAATATCTTTTGGGATTCATGTCCCCAATCCGAAGTGTGCACTCTGTGATTTGGAGGAGGAATCGATGTCCCACCTATTTTTTGACTGTGGAGTTGTATGGTCCATATGGTCTGAGCAGAACCGTATGCTGGACGGAGGTATTTCTGGTAGGTCGATTGGAGCAATCATAACGGGTATTCGGGATTGCAGAGGGCAATGCATGGTCTGGTTCAAGACTGTGAGGATTCGGCTGGCTGCTGCTGTCTGGCATGTTTGGAAGGAGAGGAGTCGACATATTTTCGAGGGATTTATCACCCCTCCGGTTGGTATCCTTCACAATTTGGAGTTTGATGTAAAAGAAATGGTTGACTGACGGGTGGGCGACCATCTTGTTTGTATGTTGTATGAGTATTGTTGGATTTTGGAATAAAATTTACCATTTTTCCAATATATATATATATATATATATATATATATATATATATATATATATATATATATATATATATATATATATGAACTCTGATATAAATGAGGAGTTTATCTTGGTCTAGTATATTTTTTTTCCTGCTACATTATTATACTAGCTTCTTCTGCAATTTGCATAATTAAACCCTCAAATTAAGTCTTGCAATTTTAGTTGGTACTCTCTGAAGTTTTGATTTTTTTTTCTGGCAACCCATCAGGATGTTAAAAACCCTCTCCATGCCCTATATATTATCAATGATCAATATGAACCAATTTCTAATAAAAGTGGAAATTTTACAAAATGTGAGTATGATATATGATCTCCGGGGGACCCAGGACGCGGCTCTTCTATTGGCCATGGAAAGATGAGTGGCACCAGGCCATTCTCTCTTCTCCAGAGTTGAAGAATGGGGAGTACATGTGATCTAAATCTTACATTAATATCTCAACAAAATTTCAAATGGTCCCCTCTACACTTAGCAGAAGGATGAGCATAAAATTCTAGATAGGATAGTTCTCCAGACTAACCACCTAATTGAGGTCCTTGTTTCATGCATTCATCATATATTTGAGTTTTATTAGATTCATTATGTTACAAGAACATTAAAAAATATCCTAATTAGTGACACTCTAACTTTAGTCTTTGACGTTTTTGGCACATTAACTTTACACTGCTCGATTTGGCACCCTAATTTTATAAATTATTTTTTTGTAGCACATTTCGCCAATTTCGAAGCACATATATCGGCACCAACTTTTGTAGTACAAGATATACTTTTGAAGTGTTGGAAAAGAAGCGCGGAAACATTTTTCCAAACCTTAGAGTACCTGCGAGAGAACCGAGCAATACAACGCACGAACCAAACACCAAACACAATCCACGCAGACACAGAGAATTTTTGACGTGGAAAATCCTTGCGAGAAAAACCACGGGACGATCGGAGTCCAACCCTTGAGAAGCCTTCACTAATGAAATAAAGGAGTACACCCTCTACAAACTTCTCCCGATCCAAAACGGATCCCCACAACACTTGGAAGCAAGAATAATTGATTACAAGGCTACGAAGAACAAAGACGACGAGTAGAGATTATCCGAACACGATCCTCCTTCAAAAATAGCCTTCAATCCTCCATCTTCTCTCCCAAAGTTGCAATGGCGCTCTTGCCTCCGTTCTCTCTATTTTTCTCAATGTTGTGTTGTGATTAGGGTTAGAAAAAACCATGTATAAATCCCCTAATCCGCAGCAAAACCTGGACCGTAGGATACGATCAAACGGTATAAAAATATCCTGAAATCAGCCTCAGCCCGTTGACACAGTGTTTAGCCAGAACTCTGTGTTTTCGTAACAAAATAGTTCTGGAACCAAGGGGCAAAGTACAATAGTAGTTCCCGAGCTTCTTCTTCGTCTCTGAATGGCCTCGTCACCTCCCGATCTTCTCTGACATACATACACACTCGTCGCACTCCGAGGTCTTCTCCACATAGGTTAGGAACCCCACCCACTCCAACATTTCTCTACCTTCACAACTATGTGGAGGAGGTCGTCATCCCGACGATCTGCCTGCAGAACTCAAACTTTTCTCTTGGTAGAATCTTGGTGAACATATCTGCTCCGTTATCATTTGTATGAACCTTCTCAAGCTCCGCGTCCTTCTTCTCAATCACATCCCGTATCCAATGATACCGAGTCTCGATGTGCCTGGGCCGGCTATGGAAGGTTTAATTATTCACAAGGTGAATAGTACTCTAATTGTCGCAAAGCAAAGTATACTGCTCTTGCTTCAGCCCTATTTTCTGCAACAGCTTTTTTTATCCACAACAACTCCTTGCAAGTCTCCGTTGTCGTAATGTACTCTGCCTCTGTCGTCGACAAGACAACACACTTCTGCAATCGTGACTGCCACGATACCGCTCCTCCAGCAGACATCATCACATGGCCCGAAGTCGATCATCTCGTGTCTACATCTCCAGCCATATCAGCGTCGGTATATCTAACCAGCTTCGGCTCGGCACCACCAAAAGAAAGTCTCCAGTCGCTAAATCGTCGCTAACCGTGTATTCGAGGGTTTCTGATACGCAATATCCGTCACTCAAAGCGTCGCTAACCTCGACGGATTAGCGGTGGAAGAGCGACGGATAATACGTCGCCACCCTTCTGGAAATCTTTCATATATTCCAGAATATGAGCGACGGAAAGTCCGTCGTCCTTCCGTCGCGAAATTTTTCCAGGAACAGGTCGACGGACAATCCGTCAGAAAACCGTCGCTAGCTGCAAAAGCCAGTCGGTAACCCGTCGGTAATCCGTCGATAAATGCAACTGTCCGTCGGCAACCCGTCGGTAATCCGTCGCTAACTGAAATACTTTTGAAAAAAATTTGCAGGAAAGAGACTATTCCCTGTAATATAACATATTCAGCATCCACCATACACAAATATAACATATCCGACATCCAATATATCCAACAAATATCCATATTGCCAACACAATATCTCCAAACATCCAATATATCACAACATACACAAAAAATATCCAACACAATGACCAACAAAATATCCAACACAATGTCCAACACACTATCCCAACATACATAGCAAAATATCCAAACATAAACAACCCAATACAAATAGTCCAATACAAATAAGTACTAATAGCTAATGAGAACCACGCAGCTCACGCAAACGCTTAGTGATACGATCACGCAACCACCTCGAATAAGTGGGATCGACGGCGGCAGGAGAGATGTAGTCCATTGCAAATGCTGCATGAATAGAACTCCCGGTCTCACTAGCTACCGGTGCTGGATGAATAGAACTCTCGGTCTCACTAGCTACCGGTGCCACTTCCTCCTTAACAGTAGGAGGAGCCACCTCAACATTCACTGTTTCCCTCAAACGACGTGCCGCTGGGGTCATGGGTGCCATCTGGTAAAATCAATATTCACAGGGGGGAGCGGTTGAAAATGAATGAGAGAACTATCAGAGAATCACATAAAACTAACTAGAACTGAAATACAGTAATTGACAAATAAATGAGAGAACTATCAGATGTGGTACTTGAGTATCAATGCGATACTCGAGTATCGGTATTGTGATTGCGATACCGATACACATAGGAATGGTCTGATACTCAGAGTATCGGTATCGGACCATTCTATATTGCGAGGGGAACACCACTATAGTGTTGATAGCGGGATAGATAAAGAGAGAGACACAACTAAGTAGCACTTGAACTTTAACTAAGTAGTACTTGTAACTAATGTACAAAATCACCTATTGATACGATGCAATGATCGATTTTAATTACAGTAATACAAAATGACAAAAATATAATACGTATAAAGAATTAGAAAACTTACATAAGCTTTGGCAGCCATCTTCTTCGTCATCTCTGTCCAGAAATCCGCTCTGAGTTAATCATTTGCCCCGGAGCTCAAGTGGACATTCTTGAGTAGAGCTCGAGCGAGAGGCTCCTGATAGCATGGTGGTCTCCTTTGTCAAAGGATTCTTGCTCGTCCCACAACCAATCGAAATTTTTTTCATTTCTAATATCTTGAATATGAAACTCTTTTTCACATTTGGTTCTTATATACCAGAAGGTAGAGCCAAATGTGAAGCAGAGCTTCATATTCAAGAGATTAAAAATAAAAAAAAATTTGATTGGTTGTGGGACGAGCAGGATACTTTAACAAAGGAGACCACCATGCTGTCAGGAACCTCTCACTCAAGCTCTACACGAAGGATGTCCACTTGAGCTCCGGGGCAAAGTTTTGGCTCAGAGCAAGAATCTGTTGACGGAGCACATCCACCATCTGTAACTGTGAGAGACCCATCTGAGTAGGACGTATACTCTGATAATATCTCCTCCAACACTCAATCCTACTACTGATATCATTCTTGTAAAGGTGATCTCTCAGAGTATACGTCCTACTCAGATGGATCTCTCAAAGTATCCTCTTCGGTTGGTTGTCGAGACATAGGGTACAGTCTCTCCCGGCCGAGCCAGCCCCACCGGTGAATACATGTCATTACCTACATTAATGCTTACCTATACATTACATTTCATATGTTATCCAAACATTGCATTTATAATACGTAGAGAGAAAGGGGTTCATTTATTTAACCTAACCCCTATTCTATCATACATATGAATGAAACAGATTTCTACGTCCTTTCCGGTCCTCTCGTACTAGGGAAAGGTCCTCTCAATGCTCTAACGCCTGCACCGGATATGGACCGAACTGTCTCACGACGTTCTAAACCCAGCTCTGGAACAATTAGGAGATTCTCTGGAAGAAATACGGAGTTCTGCTTCTGGTGGCAACATGCTATTGGGTGGTAGTCCCGCTTATGGGGTCAAATCAATATATATATCCATGTATTCCCATTTGCATACATATATGCATATTGCATTCATATGTGCTTACCAACATGTATGACATTACACATATATCATTCATTACATACACATGTTGTGTGTCCATGTGTTTCAGGGAATCAATGCAAGGTGAGTAAAACTATAGGGTGTGTGTAATGGAGAAACAGGGAATAGGTTAGTTCTCAGGTTTGGATGAGTGTGACTGAAACAGTAATGTGTGTGTAAATCAGTGAAAATTTGCACTTAATCTCAGGAATTAGTTCTCAGGAAAGCAGAGAACAATGCAAGTCCTATTGACAGTCTACATTTTAGTAATCTAATATATGTGTAAATGAACTAATCCCAAAGGACACACATGTGCACATGTCTCCCAAAGGGTCTATGTGTCCAACCAAGTGGACACAACCGTGTCTACGACACCAAAATCACTACACGAGCACACACGCAGTGCACACGTGTACGCCAGGGGTAGGCTACATGTCCAGTGGCCTGATGCATGTCCACGTCGTGTCATGTGTAAACCCAAACTTATCCCAAACTGGTATGTAAACCCATAAATTGAACTGAATTAACTACAACCCAAGCTAACTCAGAGACTCACAAACTCAACCTGGGAATCAAACCTGTCATGACCCGCTACCCAAATTGTTAGGCCAGGCCGAGTCATGTCCAGCCTACGTTGAGATAAAACGTAGTAAGCTGTTCTAAAGACAACATGATAAGACTAAATGTGCTGACAGTTCTATAGGTGAAGAAGAATCATAAATGCTCCAAACACAAAAGTCGTCGTATATAGTAAAATGTCCAAGTACAAGTGAACTGAAATGTAAAACTGGATACATGTCCAGTTACAAAATATATATAGTCTAATACATGACTACTCTCAAAAGTCTAAAAATACAAAAGACAACTAGGCGAGGTTCCCCGCAGGAACATCCTCGTAAAGCAGAGCCGGGTCCTCGACAGTAACCCCATAATATGTGTCGCAGAGTAACTCCTCCTTAGTAAGGACACCTACAACGTTATCCTGTCAGGACGGGAGCAAGTACTGAATCTAACAAACTAGCATATGAAACATGGAAATGAACATAGGAGGAATAACTGGAAAGCATGGCATCACGTAGTCTATCATGGCAAGAACATATATGTCATAGAGACAGATGTATATGTAATGTTTAAAACTGTAGCAAGTACGTGATCGATCAATAGATGTACAATGTACTGTGGTACATGTAAATAAAATGTACATACGTACAAGTTAACAAGCATAGGTGTACATCCATACAGAAATGCGGGATAATGGCCTGCGGCAAGGTATGCATATAAAATGTGACCTCACTCGCTACTATAGGGGGGTCATGATTACGTACACTACTATCAGTTTCCCCATAACCCATATTCTAATCATGTGAGAGATACATCAAGACTGTTCTAAGCATGGTAGTAATGAAAAGTACAACATGTGACATTTTAACTTGCTATCCCAAGGATCAGCATTTAACATGGTTGGATTGGCAGTTCACTTATGTGACAATATGTAAAGTTTGTAGAAATTACTTGCCTCTAGCAAAGCAAAGCAAAACAAGCTGCGATATAAGTGCTATGGATGTCCGGTAACTCGTCATTGTAGAAATAAATACAATAACTTAGTTTTTACACTAATCTAAAATGCTAAGACACTAATTGGTGCGATACGACTTGTGACTGGACACCTAGCCAAAATGATGACTTTGGCATAGAAGACCAATGTGGGGTAACACACTACTTTAACTAACTTTCTACGGTCTTTACACTAGTGAGGGGTGGGGTTCAACACGGCTAAAACTCAAAATAACACAAAAAGCTACAAGTCGTAATTAATCAATAAATAAATCAAATGATCATTGTGTTCTAACAATTTTAGAGATAGACAAAAAGCCTAGTTTTACTTAAAGTAAAGTATCAAAGAGATCCTTGTTAATCATAGAAATTTATTATAATTTTTTCTGGAATTTATTAACCAGTACAAATATTTTATAAAAATCAGTTTTCCTAAGTATACAGAAAATGAGTTTTGATTTCATATGCCAAACTAGTGGCAAAACAGTAAATTAAATACTACAAAAATTATACTAAATTAGCTAAATTAACATAGTATCTAAATACTATTTTTTCAGAATTTTAACAGTACTTTAAGTATTTTTAGAAAATCAAAAACAGCATTGCACACAATTAAAATTAAATAATTAATTATCTGCGTATTTTGTCCATGTATATAATTTGAACCAAAGTTCAAATACAGGACCCAAGGCCATGAATCAAGTCCAATATGACTTGTACAGGTCTTGAATGTGTGAAAACACATTTGGGCCCAAAAACCCATGCTAGACTTGGACACCAAATGGTTGCAGTAATTTAAATACACTAAAATACAATTTGGTAAAAAGTGCAAAATAAATATTAATATTTTAATAAGGCAAAATTATGCATAGTGAAAATATACATACATGTGTTTAAAAGTACATATATATTTATAAGGAAAATACTTAATTTATAAAGTATATATATATATACAAATATATATATAAGGAAACATTTAATTATAAAGTGTATACATAATAATATATATACACAAGAAAATATATACATAAATATATATGTACATATGTGTACACAATACATATATATATATATATATATATATATATATATATATATATATATATATATATATATATATATATATATATATATATATAAAGTACTAAAAATGAAGTATATATATATTAAAAGAAACAAGAAAACAACACAGGGGCTCGAACTCGGCCCACTGTGCACGCAGGAGGGGGTTTTAACTCGGGTCGGGCTGGCCAGGGGGTCAGCCCGAGCTCTGTATTAGGGGTTAGGTTTAGGTTAGTATTATTAGGTTTTGTTTAATTAACACATAAAAAAATAATAATAAATTCGACCCTGTGTCCTGACAGTTCGAGACACAGGTATTAACGTGTCTGGGCTAGTACGACACGTACGAGTTCAGTCTCGCGTGTCCAGTTTTACCATCATGATCGTCAGGACACGGCGAACAATATAGACTCAACACGAGACACGCACGACACGAGAAAACAATGTTAAATACGTATCCGACTTGCTGGGGGTGGGTTCGATCGTGCTGGACGGCGGCTGAGGCGACGTCGCGGTGGCGCTCGGGTGGCGCTGGGCTCGGCTTGGTGCGGCGCGTCGAATGGTAGTGGTGGATGAGGGTGTTTGTCGCTGTGGGGGTACCGTAGGGGATCGCCGGAGTTAGGGTTAGGGTTTGGCTCGTCGGGGAAGAAAGGGGGTTTGGGGTGGTCGTGGGGAGAATTTAGGGTTAGGGTTTGGTTCGGGGAGAGAAGGGGAGTTTTTATAGAAGACTTAGGTCGGTCGGGGGGCTGTGCGCTGGCCGGAGAACGCGGGTCGCCGTCGGCGTGGCAGTCGTCGGGGGTGGGTGAGCCCGATCGTGGGGTGGGGGGTAGGGTTCACACTTAGGTCCCTGGTAGTTTAGGATTTATAGTTAGGTCCAAAAACTTAAGTAATGCAAATACTAATTTGCACAAACAAATCATAATTTGCAAACTGCTTATATTAACAATTTAACAAATTACATAATAATATTAAAATAATTCTAATAATTGCAAAATGATATTAAAACATTTAAATAAATTGCAAAATGATATATTAGTATTAGAAACTCATTTAAAAATCATTTAAAAATTCTAGAAAAATTCCTAAAAATCTAAATAATTATTTTAAGGCTAAATTGACACTAAAAATTAATTAACACTAATAAAAATGAAATTTGAAAAACAGGGGCTTACAAGTCTTTCCTCCATGAAAAATTTCGTCCTCGAAATTTACAAGGATTGAAGACCCTACAATATTCTAACATAGCAAGTAATGCAATAAATGACTAAGGCTATGATCGAAACTAACCTCTAAGGTATCAAGCGGGAACGGGTGGTTCCCTCGCAGCGGTTGGATCGAACAAGTAAGGGTATCTCTCCCTCATGTCCGACTCCCTCTCCCAAGTAGATTCACCTGGGGAGTGACGGCTCCAAACTACTCGTACTAGGGGTATAACCTTGTTCCTCAGCCTCTTCTCTCCCCTGTCTAATATCTCCACTGGCTGCTCAGAAACTGTAAGGCTCGGTCTGACCTCCAACTCTGAATGATCTAGCACATGACTGGGGTCTGGAACATATCTCCTCAGCTGAGATACGTGAAAGACATCGTGAACTCCTGCTAGGTTGGATGGAAGTGCAACCCTGTAAGCTACCTCTCCGATCCTGCCAAGTACCTCGAACGGCCCGATGTATCTGGGGCTCAGCTTCCCTCCTCGTCCGAACCGGATCGTCCCTCTAGTAGGTGATATCTTCACTAGCACCATATCACCGTCTGCGAACTCCATCGGCCTGCGACTAGCATCAGCCCAGTGTTTCTGCCTATCCTGAGCTACTCTGAGCCTGTCTCTGATCATCCCGACTTTCTCTGCTGCATCCGTGATCATCTCTGGCCCAAGCATAACTCTGTCTCCAATATCATCCCAAAAGAGCGGTGTACGGCATCGTCGTCCATAAAGCGCCTCAAAAGGAGACATACCAATACTGGCCTGGTTGCTGTTGTTGTATGAAAACTCTACCAAGTGCAGATGGCTCTCCCAAGATCCTCCGAAGTCCAGCACGCAGGTCCTCAGCATATCCTCCAGTGTCTGTATCGTCCTCTCAGACTGTCCATCTGTCTGCGGGTGGTACGTCGTACTGAACTTGAGCCTACTGTCCAACTCCTCCTGCAAGCTCCTCCAGTAGTAGGATGTGAATCTGCTGTCTCTGTCCGACACGATGCTCACCGGCACTCCGTGTAGGTGAACTATCTACTGCATGTATAGCTCCGCCAACTTCTCGGTGGAAAGCCCCACCTTGAAGGGTATGAAGTGTGCACACTTCGTCAGCCTGTCTACGATGACCCAAATGGCATCCTTCCCTCCTTGGGAACGAGGAAGCCCTGAGACGAAGTCCATCGTAATATGTTCCCACTTCCACTCGGAAATGGGTAACGGCTGCAACAAACCAGCTGGCCTCTGGCACTCCGCCTTGACCTGCTGGCAAACTAGGCATCTCGAGATAAAACGTGATACATCCCTCTTCATCCCGTGCCACCAAAAATGTTTCCGCAAGTCACGGTACATCTTGTTAGCACCAGGGTGAATAGAATATCTCGATCGGTGCGCCTCCTGCAAGACTGCCTCTACCAACTCTCCTTCGGCACGCACAATCGGCTGCCATGCCTCAAGGATCCATCCTCTGCTATAGTGAAGTCATCTAGCAATCCCGCTAAAGCCTGGGGTCGAAGTCTGCGAAGGCTCTCATCTGTAGACTGTGCCTCCCGGATCTGCTCCATCAAACCTGACTGAATGTCAAGCGCCATCATCTGTATCACTGATCCTGGCCGAACTAGCTCGATACCGAGCTTCTCCATATCCTCCCGTAAATGCCGATCTATCATCAGATACCATGCCATCGGATGCCTGCTCAGCGCATCCGCCACCACATTTGCCTTCCCGAGGTGATACTGTAAATCGATGTCAAAGTCTTTCATCAACTCCAACCATCATCTTTGCCTCATGTTCAGCTCTTTCTGCGTGAACACATACTTCAAGCTTTTGTGGTCAGTAAAGATCTCCACACGCTCTCCGTATAAGTAATGTTTCCATAACTTGAGTGCAAAGATCACCGCAGCTAACTCTAGGTCAAGGGTAGGATAATTCCTCTTATGAGTCCGCAATTGCCTAGATGCATAAGCAATCACTTTCCCATGCTGCTGTAGGACACATCCTAGCCCCTTTCCAGAAGCATCGCTGTATATGGTGAAACCTCCAGAACCTGAAGGTAAAGTCAGAACTGGAGCGGTCGTCAGTCTCCTCTTCAGCTCCTCAAACGCTGCCTGGCAGTCCTCTGACCAGATGTACTCTGCGTCCTTCCGCGTCAGCTTTGTCATGGGTTCAGCTATCCTAGCAAAGTCCTGGACGAACTTTCTATAATAGCCTGCGAAACCCAGAAAGCTCCTGATCTCTGAAACTGACGTCGGAGCCTTCCACGTCTCAACTGCAGCAATCTTCCTGGGATCTACCGAGATTCCATCGCCAGTGACTACATGGCCGAGAAACTCCACTCGGTCTAAAAAGAACTCGCACTTCGGCAATTTGGCAAACAATCTCTCCTGCCTCATGACAGTCTATAGATGCATGGGCATAGCTAAGCCAGTCCATCCCCAATATGATATCATAACCGGGGAGTGGCATCACAAAGAATTGTCCCCTAAACTCTCTCCCGGCTATAAAAATAGAACATCTATAGATAGATCTAATAGGCACTGGTCCTCCTTCCGTCATCACTCTACTAATCTCCGCAGTAGGTATAGCTACTAGATGATGTTTATGCATAAACTCTAATGATAGGAAGCTATGAGATGCACCAGAATCAAACAAACATACAGCTAGAAAAGTATGCAAATAAATATGACCTGTGATGATGTCAGCTAAGTAATCCGGCTCCGAAACCTGCTCCGGCTCCGGCTCAAGGGCTAGGCTATAAACCTTCCCCTGAGGTCCCTTCTGCTGCTGCAGATGCTTCCCAAACCTCTGCTGCTGAGTCGAGAGTGGTCCCCTAGGCTTCGCTACTGGGCAGTCCCGAATCTGATGGGTGGCAAACCCACAGACTAAGCACTGCTTCAACCTCTTCCTGCAAATAGAGCTGTCGTGCCCTGGTCTTCCGTAGAAAGAACATATAGCTCCCATCTGCTGTTGCTGGGGTCCCGGGGCTCGAACTGGCGGGGTCTGATGATGTGATGTAGGGGGACGGTAAGTCTGCTGGGGCGGCGTCGGTGCTCTCTGCTGGAAAGCCTGACGCTTGGACGGTCCCTCATGATGTACAGAAGCCGGCCTCTTGCTAGACAGAAGATGCTCCTCGATGCTCCGGGCCAACTCTAGACTCTGGTAGTAATCAGTCGTACCGTTCGCCACTATAAGAATACCAATGTCTGGAACTAGACCATGGCAAAACCTACGGGTCATCTCCCCTGGATCTGCAACCAGACTAGGAGCAAAACGGCTCAGGCGACTAAACTCTGCCGCATAGTCATCAACAGAACGGTTCCCCTGCTGGATGTTCTGGAATCGTAGCCCCATGGCTACTCTAGCAGTGGTCGAGAAGAATTTCTTCTTGAACTGGGTCTTGAACTGATCCCAAGTGGCTCTTCCTCTCGCAAACAACGGCTCATTCCGGAACCAGACTCCTGCAAAGTCTATCAGCAAAAATCCTGCTGCCTCGACCTGGAGGTCATCCGACATCCTAACTCCCAGAAGCTTCCTCTCTACCGAATCTAGCCAGTCATCTGCTACTACTATGCCCTCAGTCCCTGAGAACTCCTTGGGATTCAGACCCATGAAGTCCTTGATCGTCCCCGCTCTCTGTCGTGGCTCTACATGTGGTGGGACCACGGGACGTCCCTCAGAACGCTCCATGCTCTGGCGGAGTAGGGTAGTCTGCTCCTGATGGGTTGTTAGGAACCCCTGAATCAGTGTGAGCAGCTGGTTTCCGTCAAGTGTGACGGAAGCCTGGGTGGGTATAGTAATAGGGGGTGGTGGAAGTATCGGGTCCTGCTGGGCCTGTGATGTGGAAGGTGGTTGTGGTATCTGGGTTTGTGGATCTGTGGAGTGGGGGAATGTGGTAGATGGAGGTGTATCAGTCGACTGGTCAGCTGACTGGATAAGGAGGGCTCCATTCTCGGGGGTAACATACTGGGATGAACGAGTAAGCACCATCTAAATTACAAAATAAAAGGACTTATAACGACCTATTTAAAGTAAGTAATCATATGCAAGAAAATCTAATTATAATATCAAACATGTGATGTATTTCCTATGTTGCAATCCTAGCATTCCTCTAGGTGTTCTAAGCGTCATTCCTAATGTTGTCTAATTACCTTAAGTTCCTAATTGCAGGCATGCTTGGTACAATAACGTAACCAAACAATTTAGTCAGGACCTGCCTGGGCTACCACTAAAACATGTCACGACCCGCTACCCAAATTGTTGGGCCAGGCCGAGTCATGCCCAGCCTACGTTGAGATAAAACGTAGTAAGCTGTTATAAAGACAACAGGATAAGACTAAATGTGCTGACAGTTCTATAAGTGAAGAAGAATCATAAATGCTCCAAACACAAAAGTCGTCGTATATAGTAAAATATCCAAGTACAAGTGAACTGAAATGTAAAAATGGATACATGTCCAGTTACAAAATATATAGTCTAATACATGACTACTCTCAAAAGTCTAAAAATATAAAAGACAACTAGGCGAGGTTCTCCGCAGGAACATCCTCGTAAAGCAGAGCCGGGTCCTCGACAGTAACCCCATAATATGTGTCGCAGAGTAACTCCTCAGTAAGGACACCTACAACGTTATCCTGTCAGGACGGGAGCAAGTACTGAATCTAACAAACTAGCATATGAAACATGGAAATGAACATAGGAGGAATAACTGGAAAGCATGGCATCACGTAGTCTATCATGGCAAGAACACATATGTCATAGAGACAGATGTATATGTAATATTTAAAACTGTAGCAAGTACGTGATCGGTCAATAGATGTACAATGTACTGTGGTACATGTAAATGAAATGTACATACGTACAAGTTAACAAGCATAGGTGTACATCCGTACAAAAATGCGAGATAATGGCCTGCGACAAGGTATGCATATAAAATACGACCTCGCTCACTACTATAGGGGGGTCATGATCACGTACACTACTATCAGTTTCCCCATAACCCATATTCTAATCATGTGAGAGATACATCAAGACTGTTCTAAGCATGGTAGTAATAAAAAGTACAACATGTGACATTTTAACTTGCTACCCCAAGTATCAGCATTTAACATGGTTGGATTGGCAGTTCACTTATGTGACAATATGTAAAGTTTGTAGAAAGTACTTGCCTCTAGCAAAGCAAAGCAAAACAAGCTGCGATATAAGTGCTATGGATGTTCGGTAACTCGTCACTGTAGAAATAAATACAATAACTTAGTTTTTACACTAATCTAAAACGCTAAGACACTAATTGGTGCGACACGACTTGTGACTGGGCACCTAGCCAAAATGATGACTTTGGCATAGGAGACCAATGTGGGATGACACACTACTTTAACTAACTTTCTAGGGTCTTTACACTAGTGAGGGGTGGGGTTCAACACGGCTAAAACTCAAAATAACTCAAAAAGCTACAAGTCGTAATTAATCAATAAATAAATCAAATGATCATTGTGTTCTAACAATTTTAGAGATAGACAAAAAGCCTAGTTTTACTTAAAGTAAAGTATCAAAGAGATCCTTGTTAATCATAGAAATTTATTATAATTTTTTCTGGAATTTATTAACCAGTACAAATATTTTATAAAAATCAGTTTTCCTAAGTATACAGAAAATGAGTTTTGGTTTCATATGCTAAACTAGTGGCAAAACAGTAAATTAAATACTACAAAAATTATACTAAATTAGCTAAATTAACATAGTATCTAAATACTATTTTTCCAGAATTTTAACAGTACTTTAAGTATTTTTAGAAAATCAAAAACAGCATTGCACACAATTGAAATTAAATAATTAATTATCTGCGTATTTTGTCCATGTATATAATTTGAACCAAAGTTCAAATACAGGACCCAAGGCCATGAATCAAGTCCAATATTACTTGTACAGGTCTTGAATGTGTGAAAACACATTTGGGCCCAAAAATTCATGCTAGGCTTGGACACCAAATGGTTGCAGTAATTTAAATACACTAAAATACAATTTGGTAAAAAGTGCAAAATAAATATTAATATTTTAATAAGGCAAAATTATGCATAGTGAAAATATACATACATGTGTTTAAAAGTACATATATATTTATAAGCAAAATACTTTATTTATAAAGTATATATATATATATATATATATATATATATATATATATATATATATATATATATATATATATATATATATATATATATATATAAAAATATATATATATATATATATATATATATATATATATATATATATATATATATATATATATATATATATACAAATATATATATAAGGAAACATTTAATTATAAAGTGTATACATAATAATATATATATACACAAGAAAATATATACATAAATATATATGTACATATGTGTACACAATACATATATATATATATATATATATATATAAATATATATATTTTTTTACATATATATATATATATATATATATATATATATATATATATATATATATATATATATATATATATATATACAAATACATGTATATAAATATTTTAAATATATATATATATATATATATATATATATATATATATATATATATATATATATATATATAAATATATATATATATATATATATATATATATATATATATATATATTATATTTATATATATATATATATATATATATATATATATATATATATATATATATATAACAAAAAGAAAAGAAAAAGAAAAAGGAAAATAAACAAGAAAACAACACAAGGGCTCCAACTCGGCCCACTGTGCGCGCAGGGGGGGTTTTAACTCGGGTCGGGCTGGCCAGGGGGTCAGCCCGAGCTCTGTGTTAGGGGTTAGGTTTAGGTTAGTATTATTACGTTTTGTTTAATTAACACATTAAAAAAAAAAATCGACCATGTGTCCTGACAGTTAGGGACACAGGTATTAACGTGTCTGGGCTAGCACGACACGTACGAGTTCAGTCTCGCATGTCCAGTTTTACCATCATGATCGTCAGGACACGGCGAACAATATAGACTCAACACGAGACACGCACGACACGAGAAAACAATGTTACATACGTGTCCGACTTGCGGGGGTGGGTTCGATCGTGATGGACGGCGGCTGAGGCGACGTCGCGGTGGCGCTCGGGTGGTGCTGGGCTCGGCTTGGTGCGGCGCGTCGAATGGTGGTGGTGGATGAGGGTGTTTGTCGCTGTGGGGGTGGCGTAGGGGATCGCCGGAGTTAGGGTTAGGGTTTGGCTCGTCGGGGAAGAAAGGGGGTTTGGGGTGGTCGTGGGGAGAATTTAGGGTTAGGGTTTGGTTCGGGGAGAGAAGGGGAGTTTTTATAGAAGACTTAGGTCGGTCGGAGAGCTGTGCGCTGGCCGGAGAACGCGGGTCGCCGTCGGCGTGGCAGTCGTCGGGGGTGGGTGAGCCCGATCGTGGGGGGGGGGGGGGGGGTAGGGTTCACACTTAGGTCCCTGGTAGTTTAGGATTTACAGTTAGGTCCAAAAACTTAAGTAATGCAAATACTAATTTGCACAAACAAATCATAATTTGCAAACTGCTTATATTAACAATTTAACAAATTACATAATAATATTAAAATAATTCTAATAATTGTAAAATGATATTAAAACATTTAAATAAATTGCAAAATAATATATTAGTATTAGAAACTCATTTAAAAATCATTTAAAAATTCTTGAAAAATTCCTAAAAATCTAAATAATTATTTTAAGGCTAAATTGACACTAAAAATTAATTAACACTAATAAAAATGAAATTTGAAAAACAGGGGCTTACAAAACCCTAACTCAGAACTCACCCAAACTCCCAAACAACATACAACATTCAATTATATAGCCTATTTTTATAAATACAGAAAAATAATGGGGGGAATGAAAACTGAAAGCCCTATATTTTCAATTTAGCGACGTCACACATATACTTCGGTAAACATCGCTATTATTAGTGAAATTAACAACGTTACAATAGTTACGTCGGTAAACGTCGCTAATATTAGTGATATTAGCGCCGTTCGCCGACTTATCCGTGACGTATGTTTTCTTATACACAAAAAAGTCGCAAAACGTTGCCGATCGTCGGTAATAGTGACGTATTGCGACGTTTTTAGAGTACGTCGCTAATTCCTAAAATGTCGACTATGAGCGACGTTTAGACAAAACGTCGACTATCAGCGACGTTTAGACAATTTGTCGCTAATGTACACAATTTAGCGACATTAATCGAACGTCGCTAAATATATGTCGCCAATTGAGCAGAGTATCTGCTCATAGTATCGGTCAGTATCGGTCCGATACCGATTCCGATACCGATTCTGATACCCCCCCTCCCCCGATCTGATACTCATAGGATTGGTCCGATCCGAAACCACCTATACCCCCTCCCCCGATCCGATATTCCGATTCGAAACCACTGAAACTCATAGGAATGGTCCGATCCGAAACCACCGATACCGCCCTACCCCGTCCCCTACCCCGTCGGACAGCAAACCCCCCTCCCACTCCCACACCCCCGACAGCAAACCCCCACCCCCCTCCCCTCCCGACAGCAAACGCCCACCCCCCCTCCCCCTCACCCCCCGACAGCAAACCCTAAAGCCTACCCCTGCCCCCCGCCCCGCACCCAACACCATCCACCCCCCGCCCCCCCTCCCTCCCCCCATCACCGTCGGCCCCCGCGATAGCCGGCCCACCCCCCATGACCCGAAACCCTACCCCTACCCCGAAACCCTACCCTGCCCTCCGCCCTCAATAACCACCCCACCCCCCCCCGTCCCACTCCCTCCCCCCCCACCCCGTCGGCCCCAGCGACAGCCGACCCCCCCACCAACCCAAAACCCTATATGTTATGCTAAACAGAGAGAGAGAGAGAGATGGAGGAGAGAGAGAGCATACCTGAGAGAGAAATATCCCGTCGGAGAGAGCTTCGTCGGAGAATGTGACCCGTCGGAGAGAGCTCGCCGAAGAAAGAGAGAGAGGGGGAAGAGAGAGTTTTTTTGGGGTAATGAAAAATTTCCCCCCGTCGGTTCAATTTAAGCTAGGTTACAGTATTTAGCGACGGATTATCGACGGATATATCCGTCGGTAGATAGTCGCTAAATACCCACTGGATTACCAACGGAACGTCCGTCGCTAGATAGACGCTAATTTAGTGCACCATTTTTTTACAGATTTTGCCGCCACAATGTTCGACATATTAGCGACGGACATGAATCCGTCGCTAAACTTTCGTCAAATGAGCGACGGATGTGCGACTGATTTTGACGTAAAAAAACTAAAAAAATTATCCATTTCTCTCTGACGGTAGCCCGTCACAAGGTAGTCGCGAGGCCGTCGCTATGGCCGACGGATACGGTCCGTCACTAATCTTCCGTCGCCAAATTGCTGTATTTTAGTAGTGTTTATCAACTGGTCGCTCGAAAGCAAATACTGGCAGATGTGTAACGCCCCAGTCCCAAAATACGTAGGACTAGAAACGTAGACATGCCAGCTGTATACATACGAAGTACACTCCAATATATTGAAACCTCGTATGAATACATAAGCTGTAAAATGCAGTAGAAGCATAACTAATCTCATCCACAACAAAATAAATGAATAAAAGATATCATATAATGATAATGAATTGTCTTTATACAATATGTTAGGCGGAGACAAATCCACTACCAACAAGTAAAGGAAAAATACATGAGAAAAAAAAATAAATTTGGCGAGCGAAGCGAAGACGATCCAAGTGCAATCATCCTCGAAGAAATAGCGATGATCACGGCTAGAGCTAGAACACCTGCGAAAAACTAGAGCACACACCTGGCGAGATAACCAGGTCCTCAGAGGGACGTAACAAGACACATAATATCATGCCAATAACTAAATAAATAAAAGCTCAATAGAAAAGTATATACGACTAACAGATAAAGGTCCTTAACCATTCTATGTGTAATGCACTTTGAAGACAACGTTCCACATAAGGGCTCTCGAGACTAGAAACACGGCGCGTTAGCGTTTCAACCAAGGCACTAGTGGCGTCTAGAGAAAAGTAAATGCACGGCCCATTAGCACTCGAGTGAGAACTAAGGAGCATCTAGAGGAAAATAAATGCACGGCCACTAGCTCTTGGGTGAGTCACTAACGGCAGCTAGAGGAAAGTAAATGTACGGCACATTTGTGTTTCAACCGAGGCACTAGTGGCATCTAGAGAAAAGTAAATAAGTGCACGGCGCACTAGCTCTCGGCTGAGTCACAAAGGCAGCTGGAGAAAAGTAAATGTGTGAAAGCCCCTGCGCCTAATAACTTTCTTTCCCCTCCTCATGCACTACTCGTGCTGAATCCACACTACGATATTTCTAATAACCGCTAAGTCTTCTAGACAACTATATTAGCAGTTATATCTTAACGCTCATCCTGTATGCACCGATGTACAGTCGGTACGCAAGTCCGAATCTATATGAGACACGTGACATCGTGGCATACAGGTGTCGGGCCAATGAATGCGGCACAAACAAAGGTGGTCCTTTAACTCTAGGCCAAATGCATAACGAAAAATAAGTATAGTAATTTACAACTACATAAAGTTTTGAAATAACAATTTATATTTGCTAGAAATAAATAATTCTAAAGCATGCATGATATTGAGCAAGAAATTTAAACAGAAATGCAAGGTGTCTTGCCTGATGTTTCGTCTGGTGTGACGCCTGGTGTGGTGCAATAATCCGACAAGTTTCGATTGTCCAATAGCCATGTTCGGTGTGTAATGGTTCGAGGTTGCAAAAAAATAGGAAAACATGATTTAGTCATAAGTAAAGTTGACAACTAGCGGGAATTTGAGGAGAAGAGTATTTATATTATTTTAGAAAATTTTTTGACTACTTTAAAAATATATTTTCCTTAGTCAAAAGGATTTTGTAGAAAAAATACTTGAACTATTTTTACTAGTAGAATAAATTTTTAGGTAAATATTATGAGATATAAAAATGAGACATAATAATTATAATAATATAACTTCTGAAAATTAATAAAATAATAATAATTAATGTAAAAATACTTGGAACTATCTACCTTATATATTTCATAGGAAATTAATAATAATCATAAGAGTATAATAAGTAAACTAATAATATGATAATAATAATAATATAATAATAATAATAATAATAAAATAATAATAACAATAACACAAACCCTTTTAAAAGAAAACTTTGCTGTTTTCTTCCCAAATTCCATTAGAAAAGAGTGTGATCGAGAGAGGGCGAGGGAGGAAGAAGAGGGAGAAGGGGCTGGGGATTACCGGAGTTGCTCTGCGCTGGTGGCTCCGGCTGGCCGGTACGGCGGGGCAGATCCATGGCAGGGAGCGCCGCAGCGGAAGCGGATGGGAGCGGTGGCGCGGGGTGGTCCGGCGCGATGGAGGCGACGCGGTCGGCGGTGAGCTCCCGGTGACACGGCGGCCGGGTGGAGGCGCTGGAGGAGGGCGCGGTCGGTGGAGGAAGGAGACGCGGTTGGAGGGGCTGTGCCGGAGGCGGCGCTCGGCGAAGATCGGGGGTTTCGAGTCGCTATGGCGACTATGCACGGAGGACGGCGCCGAAGGTGGCGCGGGGAGCTCGACCGCGCTGGGTGCGACGGGAGGAAGGAGATGCTCGCGGTCAGGGTCGCGGCGACGCGCTGGTCGGAACTTCTCGGCGCGACGGGGACAGTGCGGCCGTTCGTGGTCGTCAGCGACGAACGCGGCAGGCGGCGCCTCGCCGACGCCCGACGGAAACTCAGGTGAGGGGGTTCGGCTCTTCCTCTTTTTTTTTCTTTTTTTTTAAAAATGGGTGATGATGTTGTTTTGGGCGGCGTCGAAAATTGGGCGCGGGTGAGGGCGAGGTCGGGATGGACGGCCAGTGGTGGTGGCGTTGACGATGGAGGCTGCAGGGAGACGGGAGTGGGCCTGCAGGTGGTAGTGTTGTTAGGCTGTGGCCGGTGATGGCCGCGACGGTAGGTTGGTTGGGATGATGGTGGCGGTGGTATTGGTAACAGTGATGGTGATGATCGGGACGGAGGGTGGCGAGGAGATGGGTCGGACAGGCGGGGTTGTGCTGGTCGCAGGGTACGGGGCTGATGGAGGCACCGGGGAAGGAGCACGGACGTTCGGGTTGCCTGAGTTTGCTGGCGTCGGGGAGAGACGGGTTGCCGGGAGGCGGAGTGGCGCTGTATTTGTGGTGTCCGGGATTGTCGGACACGGAGAATCAATGTATTTGTAATTGATGGAATAAAATACTGGATGGTCACAGACACGATGCACAATGTGGTTGTGGATGAAAAATTTCTGGAGGAGTATCTCTCCTTTTATAGGAGGTGGGAATTTCCAGTTGGATAGGGATTGGGAGGATTTAAATTCTCCCAATAGATAATATAAATTTTAATTCAAATAAATCAAATCTAAATTTAAACTCAATTCTAATTTAAATCTAGATCATCTAAACTCAAATATAAATATAAATTCTACCTTTATACTATTTAAATTAAATCGAGATTTAAAATGGCCACAATAATTTTCAAATATATTTTCCAAAAATGCCATTAATAATAATTTCGAAAATAATAAATCTTTTTGAATAATAAAATATTAATATTAATAAATTTTGAAAATTATATTTTTATCTAAAAATAAACTAATAAAATATTTATGAAATATATGTACGCACTAAAAATATTATTTATTATTAATAACTGTATAAACGAAAGGCTTTGTATAAATAAAATAATGAACTTGGAAATTTTGGTACGATAGCTAAAATAATTATTACATATATTATTTTGAAACTATAAAAATAGAAAAAATGTTTTTCTACAAATATGTACGCTCGCACATATTCGTACTCGCCGAGCAATCACGAAAAACGAAAATTCGTGCGTGACGTACAATGCAACTACGCGACGTATAAAAATAAAAATCAATACCAAATTTATAAAAAAAGTAAAAATTTAGGGGTTTTACAAGATGCAACTTCTTGACAAACATCATCTTTCATCTTGCTCCGCCAATAATGATAATTGGTGCCGTTCAGATTCACCATGCGCACCGGCTTCGCGTCCATCTCTCCTCTCTGATTTTCCTATCAACTCCTGACACCCTTCTGAATTCCAGAACCTTGCTCTAATACCACTTTGTTGGGAATGAAGCGCGAAAACATTTTCCCAAACTACAGAGTACCTGCGAGAGAACCGAGCAATACAACGCACGAACCAAACACCAAACACAATCCACGCAGACACAGAGAATTTTTGACGTGGAAAACTCTTACGAAAAAAAACCACGGGACGATCGGAGTCCAACCCTTGAGAAGCCTTCACTAATGAAATAAAGGAGTACACCCTCTACAAACTTCTCCCGATCCAATACGGATCCCCACAACACTTGGAAGCAAGAATAATTGATTACAAAGTTACGAAGAACAAAGACGACGAGTTTACCCGCACACGATCCTCCTTCGAAATCTTCTCTCCGAAAGTTGCAATGGCACTCTTGCCTCTTTTCTCTCTGTTTTTCTCAATGTTGTGTTGTGATTAGGGTTAGAAAAATACCATGTATAAATCCCATAATCCGCAGCAAAATTTGAACCGTAGGATACAATCCAACGGTATAAAAACATCCTGAAATCAGCCTCAGCCTGTCGACACAGAGTTCGGCCAGAACTCTGTGTTTTCGTGACAGAACAGTTCTGGAACCAAGGGGGCAGAGTTCGGCCAGAACTCTGCCTCCCCTGTTCCAGAAAGTACTATGCTAGCTCCCGAGCTTCTTCTTCGTCTCCGAATGGCCTCATCACCTCCCCGAGCTTCTCTAACATACAGACGGTGCTCGTCACACTCCGAGGTCTTCTCCACAGATATATATTAATAATCTTTCATATTTGTTTTCCCAATTGTAGTACTGTCTTTGTCTGCCGACATAGGCAGAAAGCGACTATATATGTCTACTGATAGGATATCATTCTTCAAATATGTAGCTGGAAATACTCTGAATGCACTGTGTTTTCAACTTTGGTTCTAGTTAACATCGACCGATAATCATTAGCTGCACATGATCAATTCAATAATTTCAGGCAGGGTGTTTGTTTTGTAGCAGTAGATGATACTTGACACCCAACCTATTGATCCAAGTAATATCAACTTGCGCGCACAAAGGACGGAGTTTGATACTGTTTCATTATGGTTCTGATTGACATGGAAGGAGAAAAAAATGGACAGGTTGACTACATAGGACACTCTTACTCGTAGTAGCTTAGTAATTGGGATAATAATCTTTGCATCACGTGCGGATTACTTGACTTTGACTATGGGATATTTTAGCAGATGTGTCCCATTTAAAATATAGAAACTAGCATAAACCTATTATCCTTATTTTTGTATGGAACATTCATAAAACTAAGATATACCCCGAGATTTTGACATCTTTTAGTTTTTTTTTTAATGAAATATCCCTTTGATTATTGATTTCCAGCCCCCAATTGCATGCATGGACCAGCCTATTGAACTTTGTACAGAAAGATGATATACAATAGCCACTTCTTAACCCCACAAGAGGACCTCTTGTACAGTTAATGTACGTTCTCCGGTCCAGGGATAGCTCTACGCAATCTTCCTTTATGATTGCAAGAATGTGACTCTCTAGAATGTCACTATCTAGAAAGGAGTTCACATAAAGGAATGTCAAAAGTTAATTGTTCTATCATTTAATGTTTGATTTCTCTTCCCTTGCCTCTTTTGCTCCCTGATAGTATGCCTTTTTTAGATAGTATGCCTCTTTTGCTCCCTGATGGTATGCCTCTTTTAGGGAGCCCAAATCCTAGCCGTCACCCTACTCCCAAACCCTACCCATTGCCGCCGCTGTCGCGCCACCACCGTCGTCGCCGCCGCCGTCACCGCAAAGCCGCGACTCCCGCGGAGCCCGTTGGAACCTTCTGCCGTAGTTTCCGGCGTCTCTTGCGAGTCGTTCCGAACGTTGACATCGAATGCCTATATCCAATGGGGCAGAGACATGATCGGATCTAGGATAGGACGAACGTGAATCGTGGGACGGGTGTGAGGTGATCGGAGAAGAGGAGGATCGATAGAGGAGATCATCAAGAAGTTGGACTCTGCGGAGGTCGCAACGTTGATGAAGCTGATGAAACTATTGGCTGGTGAGAGCGCGACACGAACACCGACTAAGTTGGAGCTTCCCTCCATCGATCTGAAGCTTGATGTACCTGCTACCTACCTGAGTTGGAGTATCAGTGTATCCTCGGCCGAGATAGCCACCTCAAGTGTAGGGATCTTCGGTTGAGCTATAAGTAGTATTGTCCTCTGAGCAAAACTGCGGCCAGCCCCTTAAGAAACTTCATCGTCCTCTCCTGCAGACATACATGTCTCTCCTCACACTTTGGGTTCTCGCAACTCGTCCGATCTAAGGAGTGATCGTAATCCAACCACACATGCTCCAACACCGTGGCATACTTCTGTACCGTCTTCACCCCCTGTACGGTGTCGTCGATCTTCCCCTTTATCTGAAAAACCCTCAAGCCCAGATAAAGTTGTGGTGTGACGACCAGTCAGCCATCAGTATCGCCAACAATCCAGTGCAGCATGACATGACCAAACACATCGAGAACGATAGGTTCTTCATCAAGGAAAAGTTGGACAATGAACTATTGGAGCTAGGTGATGTTCCAACCAAGGATCAGGTAGCAGACAGTCTGACCAAGAGACGTAGCTCTGGAGATATGATTAGAGGATGTGACAAGATGGACTTAGTGATTATCTTTCGCCCATCTCGAGGAGGAGTGTTGGTATATTAGAATGTACTAAGAAATTTTATGTAAAATGGAGGGTTGTAAGGCTATATATAGTCAAGAGATTATCAGTAAACATATTCATTACTCCTAATATTCTACACTTATCATCAATAATAATATAAGGGTTGTGAGATAAATCAAGGTTCGCAATATCTGAATAGGATCCTTCCTAAGAGTATCGGTATCAATGGTATCAACGGTTTCGGATCGTAGTATCGAAAAAAATTATATCAGAAACCAAGTAATTACTAAAATTTTAGAATTTTTTATACATTTATGCATAAATTTAAGTATTTCTTGTGTTGTTTATTAATAATTTTGAAATTGAATGAAATATAGTCATCATTTTCGATTGGTTTACCTGTAGATAAGTTCTCTTTTTACATACTTTTACACTCTTGCTGGTTGGTCTTTTTTATTCAATTTGCTTTACCGAATTGACCGAAAAGAAACCCACAATGTCAATATCAGTTAGTATCGCTATTGGCCGGTATCAGATAGGGACATTGCCAAATCATATTGATATCGGTCATCTCGGATCGGTATCGGTCGATACTGCAAACTGTCAAATAAATCACCAACCGAAGTATTTACAATTCTTACGAATTTGAAACTTCCATATCCTTCTAAATGAATCTATGAAACACCCACCAGTGCACAACTTTCTCCATTCAGAAGAATTTATAGTTCCTTGGATAACATATCAAGCAACTGTACTTGCAGCTTCAGATGAAAAAGAAGACTTATCACAAATATATCCTTCAGTAGTTACCTTAGTACTACTTAACAGTACTATCAATGTACATATGATATCTATTAAACCCTTCATAATATGCATAATATGTGATACTATATTGACAGGTTACGTTAATAACGATTTATATCCATAAACATTCATAATATAAATTTCTTATTCATCAAAGATTACAAATCTTTCTAGTGACACAAATACAGATATATAGCATTATATATTAGGTATTATAGCTTTAAAATTAAGCATGTGCTCTTGCAGTTATTTGTATACTGCTTAATAACATTGCAATACTTTTCAAAACCAGCTTCATGATACAGATAAAGTTGCATGAAACCTAGGCTGGGCACTTGAAACCAGAGGGTGCATGCTTCCCACAATCAACCAACACATCCAGAGCTATGGGCAGCAGGATATCGATATTAAGAAGCTTGAGCTTTATGGTGGCGCACAAGCAAAGTGCGGCGTCGAGGTCGGCCAGGCCAGAGATCACCGGGCAGCATTCCCTGTCCGCCTCCCCGCCGCCGAGCAACGCATGCAGGAGGCCGCCCAGCACGTCGACGCATGCGTCGAGCTTGAGGATGTCTATGGGGCAACCGGATGATGGCGGCGGTGCCTTTGGGGGAGTGGGTGCCTTTGGTGGAGTACGGGGAGCCTTTGGCGGCTTTGGGGGTGAAGGCGGTGTAGGGGGTGGCTTTACCTTGGGTGGTGGAGGGCATGGCTTTGCCTTGGGTGGTGGTGGTGGGGTTTTTGGAGTTGGGCATGTTGGGCAAGCAAGGGAACTTGGAAGGAGGGATGATAAGCTTAGGATTAGGAGGATGGGGAGTAGAGTAGTATGGCTCCTCATCATGTTTGTTACTGAGCAGGCAAGAATACTTGGTGTAGTGTAGGGAAGTAAGGGTGGTGGTAGAATACTTGAATGTAGGGCTTTCTTTTATAGAGGGAGGGGCATGCTTGTTCTTGTGCAATGTGGTGGTGGTATTGTAACTTGCAAGCTTGTAAGACTTTGAACAACTCCACACCAAAGTCACAGGCTTTTGTCCCTTGTATAAGTAGCTAGTGTGCATGCATGAACCACTACTATAGCACTAGCAAGTTGCTCTTGATTCTTTTCAAACTAGTGTTGATCAAATTGAACAAGTTGTTATATTTACATTCATTGCAAGCTAGCAATCCCTTGTCCCATGGCCCTCTCAAAGCAAATAGTTCAGACTCAAATCTGGATAACAAACAAAACTAATTAAATCATCCTTGCCCCCTCTTTCTAATATATACACACAAGTATAGAATATATAGGTTAAAGTAGACCTAAACAATATTAAACCGTATATGTTAACCATTTAGTGGAGTTCTGAAGTTGATTTATGAAAGGATTAGAATGTGCCTTGACTTTCTTCTGATTGCAAATTTTTTTATATATCTATATATGATTTCATACAAGAAATCAAAATCATATCACAATCAGGACCGGCACAGGGGTAAGCGAGAGAAGACTTGGGGCTTGGGCAACCCCCTTCTGCTTGGGGCAATCCACAGGTTCAGCATAACCCCCCACAAGAGGTCGGGGTCGTAGGTAACCCTCCAGAATCGGCCTACAATAAGGCTCAAGGGGCAACCCCAAAACTAGCTCCGGATAGGCTCAATTGTTTGGGTGGTACCCCAACTTAGAATCTAATAACAATAAAGTACTTCATCTATTAACATTCTTTACATTAAAATAACATACGTTTAATTAATGAACATTACTATGATAACATTCCATCCAAACGCTTAACAAAATGCGGCTCAAATGCTTGGGTGGTACCCTAACTTAAGGCATAATAACACTGAAGTACTCCGGCGGAAGAAGCCGGCGAGCCGGTCGTAGTCCTTTTAGACGAGGGCTGGGGGGAGGCGTACCGAGTGGAGGAGGAGGTCCTCCACGAGGCTCGAGAGGCCGAGGGTCATTATGGGGCCAAACTGGAAGAGGTCCTCCACGAGGCTCGGCGGCCCCTTTAGCGGATATGGCGGCCTCCAGCCTATCGAACATGTCGACGGAGGTCTGACGGAACTCGGGGATGACGTGACGGTGGCGGGAGGAGAGGAGGTGGAAGAGGAGCTTCTTGAGCAGGACGTTATTGGGCTCGGAGGGGTCGAGGAAGGAGAGGGTGCGGTAGTCGTCGGTGATACTGAGGGAAGACGTGAAGGTGCCGGTGAACAGGTCCTTCTTGTCGACCAGGTCGGTGTCGAAGAGGACGGGAAAGCTGGCGGCGTCGAGGAGAGCGATGACGCGGGGTCGGCAACGATAGGCGGGCCGGGGGGCACATTGAGGGAGAGCACGGTGAAGCGGTGGCGGCGGAAGCGGGAGCGGATATAGGCGTCGCGGCCCTCATGTACAAGAATCCGTTAGGAGTTGACGAAGAGGTAGATGGAGTACTTCAGTGTTATTAAGTCTTATGTTGGGGTATCACCCAAGCATTTGAGCCACATACCGTCAAACATTTGGACGGAATGTTATCACAGGTTCCGTAATGTTCATTAATTAAACGTATGTTATTTTAATGTAAGGAATAATAGATGGAGTACTTTATTGTTATTAGGTCCTAAATTGGGGTACCACCCAAGCAATTGAGCCCTCCGGATAGGACAACCCAATCCCTTGGGCCGGCCCTGACAATTAATGTTTATTGGATCTCCCTATTTTACTCAATGTTTTGTGTCTGGGCATCACAACAAAAGAAGCCAGCAATCAGTCAGCTTCATTGACACGGCACACACATTCGACAAAGTTCATTATGTTTATGTGCATTGCTATGTGGGTGGGTCATGCATGTGGTTGCTATGGGGATGCTAAGGTGCATGCATGTGGTTGCTCTTGCAATTTGTGCTGCATAGTTACTTGCAATAATGTCCTATTTCTTCTGTAAGTTTAACCCTATTGTGTGTGTGTCTCTACATTATATATATATATATTTGGAACCAGGTAAATTATTTCTGGAATCGCTCCCACTGAGATTCGAACTCCTGACCACTCGGACCGCATGCATCTCTCTTAACCACTAGACTAGAGGTCATTTGCTATATATATATAGAGGTCATTTGTTATATATATATATATATATATATATATATATATATATATATATATATTGTGTGTGTGTGTGTGTGTATATATATGAACTCTAATATATAAGGGAACGAGGAGTTGATCATGGTCTAGTACTGGCTCAATTGCTTTCATGGTACCCCAAGTTATACCTAATTAACAAAATGGTACCTAATTTATTATTGCTTACTTAGTGGTAACACAACTTCTAATTATGGTGTATTACGGTCCCTGTTACCATTTTCCGTCAAATGCCTCACGAAAATGCCAACGTGGCATCCCAACTCAGTTAAGGATTGTACACGTGTGCAGTCCACGTGTACACTCAACTTAATATAAACTTTCTTCATCTGTCTCTCCCTCTCTCTCTATTCGCTCGACATACTCCGACGAGAAGCCGAGGCCACCGAGAGACGCGGACGTCGAGGAGACGAGCGGTGCGGCTGAAGGCGAAGATACCGGAGCATTCGCAGATGGGTACCTAGCCCTCTCTCCCTTGCTCTCTTCTTCTTCTTCTTCATCATTGTCGAATCTCACGTTGTTTCTCCTTATTACCGAAACCCTAAAATTTGAAAAACCTCGAAGTAGAGTAAACACTAGAGGAAAACCCTAACCAGTAGCTATTATTATGGAAACCCTAAAGTAATTTATTGTGTAAGTCATGCAATAATTTATTGTGGAAACCATAAAATAAAAGAAGAGCCGATCTGAAAATGTTTATTCTGACAAAATTGTAGCAATCGAAGCAAGTGAAAAGGAATGGGATCTTGCCAAGATCCCATGTTATTGCGAAGGAACTTCTCTGTGCAAATTATTCACTGCAAATACACCTTGGAATCGTGGGCGCCAATTTTTAAAATGTGCAAAAGAGGTAGGATGTGATTTTTGGTGTTGGACTGATGAACTTCGGTTATGTCGTTGCGAAGCCGGATTTTGCAAAATACGAACATCAAAGGTGCCTAGGAGCTTAGGTCAAAAATTCTACTGTTGTCCATTATCTACCAGTGTAAGTGAAACATACTTTTCTTTGTACATTAATACAAATCAATTATTATTTCTTGCTAGTAATGTGTAACTTATAATTGTAATTTCTTTTTCAAAACTTGTAGAGGGAAAATCCCGGTTGTGAATACATTGAATGGATGCAAGAAGCTACGGCCTCAAAGACAAAGAACAAAACGGTGGATGATGGAGCTACTACTTCTTCGGGACAAGGCAAGGATATCATGAAGGAGATCATATTGGAAGTTGAAATTGAACACCGTGTAGCGCAACGACAACTTGAAATGTATGGGGCTATTCTGAAGAAATTTGGAAGATTTAAGATGGAGTAATTGTAAACTCGTATTTATCTTGTAATGACTAAAAGTTGAAGTTGTAATGACTAGTAAACTTGTAGTTTATGGATCGAAATTGTAATGGCTTTGCAGCTGTAAACAAGCTCTGGATTTTCATCCTCTGGAATTGTGACCCTTTTTGATGTTGTATAGAATGATGTATTGAATGGTGTATTGAATGGTTCTGGATTTTCATGGTGAGAGAGATTCAAGTTTATTGTAATGGTTATCTTTTGTATAATAGAAGTCATCTTTGTTTTTGTTATCAAACACTACATGGTGGATTTTCATGTTTTTGTTATCAAATACTACATTCACACAAAATATGAAACACACAAAGTAGAACCAGTGACCTGCATTTCAATATGAAACACACAAGTTATATATACATCCATTCCAATTATATATACATCTATTCAATTTTTAACTAATGTTGCAGCAGCATTTTAAAGAGCCACATAAAAGACTGCATTTAAAAGAGCCACATAAAAGACTGCATTACATAAAAGACCTGCATTTGACACAAATACTGAGCTGCATTTAAAAGAGCCACATACAAGACTGCATTACATAAAAGACCTGCATTTCACACAAGTTATATATACATCCATTCCAATTATATATACATCTACAACCACTGCATTTTAAAAACTGCATTACATATTAGCCTTCATGTATATGAGCCACATAAAAGACTGCATTTAATATTAGCCACATGAAAGATTACAAATACATAAAAGACAGAGTACAACTGCATTTAGAAGACTGCATAAAAGACAGCATTTAGAAGACTGCATTTGAAAGAGTGTGCAGGTGATAGAAACACACAAATAATTGTCCAGAAACATAATTGTCCTGGTGATACAAACACAAATAATTTAGAAGACTCCAAACTGCATTTAGAAATACACAAATCCAGTTTGACATCTCAGGAAACATAATTGTCCAGAAACATAATTGCCATGGTGATACAAACACAAAATAATTGACCACTTGTCCAGTACATATTAGGCCTTCTTCTATAAGGCCACACAATTGTCCAGAAACATAAATCCAGTACATATTAGGCCTTCTAAATGGCCACACAATTGTCCAGGTGATAGAAACACGGCTCAAAATAATTACATCAAATGTCATTACATGCTTTTTGGTTCACCTATGAAAGAAATAGGACTAAAACAAAATCTTTCAGTTGTGAACCACAAAATTAGTGTTGTCCAAATTAGTCTAGACACTTGTCATTCAGTTTTTGCTTTTCTTAGATGGTAGATTGTAGCTTGATGGCAGCACTCTGCCCTTTGCTTTCTTTCCCTGACCATTCTTTGGCAATGTTGAAGTTGGATGAGTTGGGGCTGCTGCTGTGCTCCTTTGGCTTGCTGAGATGTCTTGGTTGGAAGCTCCCACACCTAAGCATCCATCAACAGAGCCAAGGCCTAAAAATCGAGATTGGTTGGAAGCTCCCACACTGCTTAGGTTTGTATTATTGACCACTTGACTTGTACCCTGATAACAAAGTAGAACAACAAAAAATTCCATCACTGACAGTAGAACAAAGTAGAACAGAGTAGAACAAAGTCAAGTAGAACAAAGTAGAACCAAGTAGACCATGTTAATGAACTGATCACTGAATTTTATGCACTTACATCCATCATCCACCTAAGTGTGGTTGGTGCACTGCTGACACCCACATTCAAATCACTGACAGTTTGCCTTGAAGATCCAGCCTAAAATGTAGGTACATATACAAGATTAGAAATTCAGTAGCCTAAAACATTCATACAAGTTGCAATAAAACAGTGATCAAAATATTAAGTCAAAACATTCACTTGTATGTTGGGAATTCTTACAGTGGCAATAATGTAAAGGATACTTACAGTTGGGAATTCTCCTCTTTCACTTGTATGTTGTTCATTTCCAGTAGTGTATTCTGCACTTACACTGCCTCTGCTTCCTCCAGCCTGCAAAATTAGTAAAAGTAAGCATTATATATACAACAATCTTGACATAGAATGTAAGTACAAATCGACATACTTACATTCACCCCATGGAACCTCTTGTTATGGGCATGTGACCCACAAACACTGCATGTCATTTTACTCAGGCCTTTCTTACTGAGCTTGGCCATGGTTTTCTCACTTGTCTTCTGCTTCTGCTTCTGTTTTCCTTTGTCTTCCAACTCAATTGGGTCCTTCCTTCTAGCCATTGTCTTCCTTCCACTCCTTTTCTTCACTGGGGTAGGTGGTAACAAAATACCCTGAGGAAATGGATATTTTTCCCATAATGCAGGCCCATTTAAAGGGTGAATTACATTACTGTACACTAGTCTGTAAGTTGACATTTTGTAGCAGTCATCAACAAAGTTTTCAGGCCTTTCATTATTTCCAAATATGCAAGCACAAGCATGCTGACATGGTATTGCAGAAAGTTCCCATTTTCTGCATGAACAAGTTTTCATAACCATGTCAACAACAAATTGACCACCTGGCCCACTAACTTGGACCTTAGGACCTCCAGAAAACTCTGTTGTCCACATATAGGATTCCTTCTTGTGCTTTTCCAGCTTCTTTTGAATTTTAGGACACAGTCTGCCCCTCCACTTCTTTCCCAATTTGGCCTTTGTATCTATCCTCTTTATTAGCATGGTCCTGATCATCTCAAACATTGTGATGACTGGTTTCTCTCTAGCTTCAAGGATGTACTTGTTAAATGCCTCACTGTAGTTGTTCAGCAATACATCACACTTACAAGTATCCTTGAAGAATGCCCTGCTCCAATGGACTGCTGGTCTAGCATCAATCCATTGTTTAGCTTCAATACTCTTCTCTTCCATTTCCTTCTCATAATTCTTGAACTCAGCTAGGTTTGTGGATCTTCCCATTTTCTTCAGTATCTCCACCAACCCAATATCTCTAAATTTCTTTCTCATATTCTGCTCCAAATGCCTCAGACAAATCCTGTGTTCTGAATTTGGGAAATGTCTGTCAATTGCATTGATAAGGCCCTACATATACAAAGGAAAGATGTAAGATGGTAATGTTAAGAAACTGTAATGTTTGTTATGACAAGTTGAGAGATGACAGTGTTATAATACTTACTTTTTGCCTATCACTCATGAAGACCCAATGGTGAGAGTTGTGCATACTTTAGCAACCCCAGAAACTAGTCCCAATTTTTAGTATTCTCAACTGTCACAATTGCAAATGCAAGTGGGTACATGCAATCATTTGAGTCAATTCCTGTGACAACCAACAATTGCCCACCATAGGTGCACTTCAAGAAGCATCCATCCAGACAGACAATTGGCCTGCAGTGTTTGAAACCCTCTTTGATACCTGCCAAGCACATATACATCCCACGAAATTTCCCTCTAGCCTCTTTAAATTCAAATGTAGAACCAGGATTTGTCCTCATAACCTCCCATTTGTAATCCCATAACCTACCATACTGTAAGTCTTCATCACCCTCAATCTTCTTAATTGCATAGTTCTTTGCCCTCCTAGCCTTCATGTGGTCAATTGTGAGAGCCAAATCCTTCTTTACTCTTTTAACTATTTGACTAATTTTCTATCCTGGGTCATCTCTAAATTCATTCATGTACATTTCTGCAATAACCTTATAACTCAGATGAAAGTTGCTGTTAACCTTGCCACAAGTGTGCTCCAAGTTGTAGCTCTTGAGAAGGAAAGTCTTATTCTCTTTGTCTTTCCTATCCAACTTGCTTGCAAAAATGAAAAACTTGCAGTCTTTGGAATAGCACTTGCACCTCACCCTATTGTGATCATTGGTTGGAAACCAAACTTGCCCTCTGTGATTTATGCCCCACTGTTTGCAGGCCTTCTTGAACTCATCTTTATCTTTAAATTGTAGCCCCAATTCCCATTTAGGATCATCCATGTTCCTGTTGGCATTAAATCTAGGAAACTTCCTCTTTGGATGTTCACTAACAAAATCAGAGTCAGAGCTGCTTTCAGTACTAACAATCTCATCTGATGGAGGACCATAGTCACTGCTCTTCCCCTCACATGCTGCAAATCTAAGTGAAGCTTCTAAAGCACTGTCATCTACTGTTTTGGGCTTCATTTTGTGTCTGCCAGTACTGTCTTTTCTCATTTTTCCTGCTTCAACATCCTGCAAGACCCCATCATCATTAACTTGCCCAGTCTCTATTAAGACTTCCTGCAAGTCCTCATCCCCCTCCATTTCATCAAAATCTGAATCAAATAGATGACCATCAGGAACATGGATTTTGATACCTTCTTCAAAACCATCATCAACAATATCAGCTTCATCTTCTTCAGGGTCAACTTCTTCATGAAGGAATGTGGCAGCTACATCAGCTGCATCTCCTGCCTGTGAGTATGTCATGTCTTCACCTCCATGTGGGTTTGTGGCAGCAACAAGTGGACTCTTCACCTCTGGATTTGCAGACCCCATATCAGGGTCAGAACTATTTTCCCCTTCATCAAGATCAACAACTGCCACTTCTTCATGTTGGTCTATGGCACCAACATCAAAATCAACTGCCACTTCTTCAGGTTGGTCTGTGGCACCAAAATCAACATCATGTAACTCTTCATCACTGTCATCATGCAACTCAACTGTCTCATTCTCTGAGTCTGCAAGGGTACTCAGTTTCTTGATCACATTCTTCATCTCCCATATGCATAACATAGAGATCTACCTCCCCACTACCATGTTCAACAGCATTATGAGCCATTTCAACCACTTGCATCATTGACAAGTCGTTTTAGACCATAATTAACTTCCTTACTAGCCTCCTTCCAGAAATACATCAGCTTTCCTCTATATAAGAACTTAACCCACATATGAATCATCTTGAATGACACAGTATCAACATCAAACCACTTTGAAACTACTTCCCCATCAAAATATTGCAGATTAATTTTAAAACTACCTGTTAGCACAGATGAAGGTTATATATTTGTCTAGATAAAACCATGTCATATAATCATGTCTATATATAATCATGTATTCATGTCTACTCTACATATAATCATATATCATGTCTATATAAAATCATAAAATCATGTAGATCAATTACATTATATATAATACAAGACTATATATTCATGTCCAGATAAAACCATGTCACATATATTCAAGTCTATATAATTATGTCTATCTAAAATCATGTGCATATAAAATCATATATTCATGCCTATAAAATCAAAACTACCTGTTAGCACATGTCACATATAATCATGTCTATATATAATCATGTATTCATGTCTACTCTACATATAATCATATATTCATGTCTATATAAAATCATAAAATCATGTAGATCAAATACATATATATAATAGAAGACTATATATTCATGTCCAGATAAAACCATGTCACATATATTCAAGTCTATATAATTATGTCTATCTAAATCATGTGCATATAAAATCATATATTCATGCCTATAAAATCAAAACTACCTGTTAGCACATGTCACATATAATCATGTCTATATATAATCATGTATTCATGTCTACTCTACATATAATCATATATTCATGTCTATATAAAATCATAAAATCATGTAGATCAAATACATTATATATAATAGAAGACTATATATTCATGTCATATGCACATTGGTGTATGTAAGCATATATGGACAGGTAGATATACAGGGTGTGTGTGTATATATTACAGGGTGTGTGTATATATACAGGGATACACAATTGTGACTTGGTCATTTAGCATGTGCTTTGGTGGCATCAAGTAAGGGAATTACTTAGGCCACAACAGGTGTTTACTCTACCTTAGGCCAGTTCACAATTATGCACTTGGCACAGGTGCCTGTACAGGCAGGGTAAAACCCTAATTTTAACAAGATAACCCTAATTCTAACAAAAGAACCCTAATTCTAACAAAAATAACCCTAATTTCGACCAGGTGCCTGTACATGTGCCTGTATAGTCTAACAAAAGAACCCTAATTTTAACAAAAGAACCCTAATTTCGTAATGAAAATAAAAGTTTCAAAGCCTAAATTGAACAATCGAAGAGATGATCCCTAAACAAACTTCGTGCAAATTATTTCGGTGCATGCAGAACCCTAAATTCAGTTCGTGCTCTTCATTTAGGGTTTTCAGAATGAAATGAAGAGAATAAAACCATAACGAAGTGTGTTTCGTTGCATGCAGAACCCTAAACTCAGTTCGTGCTCTTCATTTAGGGTTTTCAGAATTAAATTATAAGAATAAAACCCTAAAATCATTCTTCGACGAAAAATAAGAAGAAGACAGAGAGAGGAGGGGGGGAAGAGAGGTACCCATCTGCGATTCTCCGATCGTCGCTCTCCTCGTCTTCAGCAGATCGTCGTCGCCTCTCCTCGTCTTCAGCAGATCGTCGTCGCCCCTTCTAGCACGTTCGTCGGTCCTGGGAAGAGGAAGAGTTACAGAGAGAGAGAGAGAGTTGGAGAGGGCGGGAATTGAGCCACTCCCCCGGCCCCACCCCTTTGTTGAGTGTACACGTGGACTGCACACGTGTACACTCCTTAACTGAGTTGGGATGCCACGTTGGCATTTCCGTGAGGCATTTGACGGAAAATGGTAACAGGGACCGTAATACACCATAATTAGAAGTTGTGTTACCACTAAGTAAGCAATAATAAATTAGGTACCGTTTTGTTAATTAGGTATAACTTGGGGTACCATGAAAGCAATTGAGCCTCTAGTACTGCATTGCTTCATCAATTAACCAGTTGAGCCCATAAATTTTGGCTGCTACATTTGTAGGTCCTGAAAAATCAAGTTGTATCAATAAACAAAGTCAAAAATTTAAGATATTCATCATTTTGATGAGTTGCGCAGACAACAGATTGCGCAGACATCACTTTGCGCAGGTTGGTTTGCGCATGTTCCCAACTGCGCAGACTGACGTGGCAGAAGTCATCATTGACTGAATCAAATCAGATCTTCCTGACAGCTGACAACACGAATAACGAGGAGACTGTTCGTTTATGGTGCCGCACAGTGCTGAGGGCGGCTGACAGGTGGCAGCACAATCCGTGATTGCGCAAACCATTCATGCGCAGTCTGAGTTTGCGCAAACCATTCATGCGCAGTCTGAGTCTGCGCAAACCAAAGTCTATGCAGTTCACTTTGCGCATTCTACCAACATAACTGACAAATTACATGTGGCATTCATGCCATCAATTGCTCATTACGTGGCAACTGTCTATGCATGATCATGCGCATTTCAATCAAATGATGCCATGTGTCCCAGATAGTTGGCCTACGATCCAATAACTGCCTGCGCAGTCCAGTGCTGCACAAATCAGTTGCTGCGCAAATCATCTTGCGCAGTCCAGAATAACTGAAAGTAGTTATTTCCAGAACTCTATAAATAGAGTTTCAAGTCTTCATTTCAAGGGGGATCAAGATCAGAGATCAGAAATCAGAGAGTTCAGAAGTTCTTGCCAAAGTGCTGCTGCATTCTTCCGAGACTTTTGTCTTCAATTTCAGAGGCTTTTGCCTTCAGTTTCCAGAGTTGTTTTCAACTTCAAAGGCTTCGTCTTCAAAGTTCACATCGTCCAAGGGATAGAGCAATCGTCATCAAGATTGGATTCCTATAGTTGTAATTTTCCCAGAATTCTTGTAATCTTTATTACAGTTTGTATCAATAAAGTTTTATACTTTTGTTTTTACAAACAAAATGGCGACTCTGGGGACAACTTTCTCCTCCGACGAGGAAGTAGCAACTCAATGTGACGTAGCGTCTATCGGGAAGATGCAAAAGATGCTGGTTGTTAAAGTCAACCAGACAGCCTACGAGGCGATGCTCAACTCCAAGACCACTCCCCGTACTGTAGCCACTTCTGCCAAGAGCAAAGTGCGCTCAGTTTGGGTCTCCAAGCCTGCACAATCTGACAGTTTTGCCACCAAGGATGCTGTACCAACTACTGCACAATCTGCTAGTCAGATTGCTGTACAAACTGCTATACCAATAGTTGCACAGTCTGTCTCAACAACTGCTGCACAATCTGTTGCAGTCAAGGCTGCGCAGTCTGTTGCAACTGTTGCGCAGGCTATTTCATATACTGCCTTGTCAAAACAGAAGGCTCCTATGACTCTGGCGCAATTGGCAGTGGCTTTTCCTGCGCAAAATAGCACTCCAGTAACCAAAGTGCATCCAAGCACTCTAAGACAAGGACTCCTGATGCACTTTCTACCAAAGCTTCTACTGTACAAGTAACCAGTGCACCTTTTACCATGCGCAAACCAAGTCTGCGCAATCCAAGAAAAACAGCCTTTTGGCTAAATTCTCTTCTCTCACAACAAAAGAAGAGATTCTACTCCTCTTCCCAAACACCCTATTGCCCCTACGCAATCCACTGAGGGTAGTCCTTTGACTATTCCTCTTTCTCTTCAAAGCAAAGGAAAAGGCCCATTGGCTTTTCTCAAACTTCCTTGTCTCATGACTTAGAAAATAATAGAGGGAAACGCTCTTTAGCTAACCCTTCATCTCAAAACAAGGGAAAAGGCCCTTTGGTCTTTTCTCAGTCTTCTTCAGTCTTTACTGAAGAGGATCCATCTGAATGTGTCTCGGCATCAATCAGTTCGAGAACTCTGGCAAACAAGGATTCTTCTTTCCTTTATAACAAGAGTACTTGTACTAATCAAAGAGGTATCCTGCTACTCCGATAGCAGAATTCCAGGACCTCCCGACTCCTAAATTTGTCGTTCCAGACAGGGAAAACTGTTAGTGTCTCAAACAGAAACTCCTGGGGGTGAATTTGCTGACCTCAGAACTTATCTTAATCGATCAACTTCGGTAAAACGCAAACAGCCAATGCCGAAGGTCAAACATCATCAGAAACAAATCTCCAAGGTCAAAAATCCTGACACTTATGCCAATAAAGTGAGTACTTCCCTGTATACTCAAGGGACTAAACATTTGAAGAATCGAAATCATGTTCCAAATGTTATCAAAGAACAGATCCCTCAGAACTTTCCTCGTCCTGTTGTAGATCTTCAGAACATCTAAGACAAAACAGGATAATGTCTCAATATCTCCATCTCAACCATCTGATCATCACTGTAATCATAAAGTCATCATCCAATGCTGTTGTCAAACGATAAAACGATCTGTCTTCGATCGTTTAACTTTTGCTAAATCTGAACCTATGTCAGAAGAAGACGAAGTTTTGTATGCTTCTGTTAACATGACTTCCGAGACACTGGGGGTAAAAGATGCTCTAAGCATGGTAGAATCCGCAAGCCAAGCCAACGGTATTTGGAATTACTTCAAGAATCTTCTGAAGGAGTATTTCAACATACCCGTTCTCGAAGCCGAGATACAATCGGTCAAAGGAATCTTCCTCAAAATCCTTCAGGTCATCTTCCTGTTTCTCAGTCAGGAGATGATTCGTTCTCTGATTATGATGCATACAGTGAAAGCTCTGAACAAACAGTATCTTCCACTGTGCCAAGAGAAGTGACAGCTTATGTTGTCACCGATGATCCGGATGCTTCAACTTCCGCAAATCAAGAACAGCGAATTGCTGCACTTGAAGACAAATTAAAAACTATGGCTGAGATGGTTGCTAGTATGCATTCCATTGTATCACAGCATGCTACACCACCAACTGCACCTATTACTAATCCAGAGATCATAGCATCTTCGATACCTGCCAATACTGGACTGGGGGTAGTGCCTCCCCCAATACCTCCTATACAAGTACAAGTACAAACTACGCCTAGCCATTCAGGAGCTGGGGGTAGTGCTTAAAACGCTGTTCCTCCTCCTACCACTACAACTCAACTTGCTCCTTCTTCTTCCTCTGAAGACGCCAATGAAGCTGTCAAACTCTTACGAATCCAATTTGAAGCATTTAAAGAGAAGGACAACTTGCAAAGGTTGGGGATTAAGCAACCCTATCCGGTTGAATGGAAGGACGTCCCGTTTCCCCTGAAATACAAAATACCTACAATTTCTCTGTTCGATGGCAGTACTTCTCCGAGTCAATTCATCAATCATTTTGAGGTAATGACTGTTCAACTTCAGCCAAATGACGCTCTTCTTACCAGAGTATTCGTCGGTTGTTTAGCCGGCGTAGCTTACGACTGGTACAGAAGTTTGCCCGATGGTTGCATTACTTCTTTTTCAGGTCTCAAACAAATCTTTCTGGAACGGTTCTATGAGGGATTTAATGATATGACGATGTCAGCTCTCAACAAAATCAAACAGAAACATAACGAAACTGCTGAGAGTTTATTGAACGGTTCCGTCGTGAAGCTTTGAAAATGCCTCCTGGAACTCCAACTGCTGTCACATTGATACTTGTAAGGCAAATCTTTTGCCTATTATCAGTATGTGGACGGGATCAACCCAATTCCAAGATTGGCCTCATTCATCGTCAACGCCAAAGCGTTGAAGTGAGTGCTGACAAGTTCAAACAATTGGGGGTACAAATGTCTAACCCTGATCGAGATGAGCATCAAAATTCAGGTGGTAACAATCGCCAAAACAATCGCAAAGCGAAAGAAACTTTGAACATTAACTTAAACAAAAATAAAGAGTCTTTGGCTGTCAATGTGGCCCCACCTACATCTACTCCTACTCCTTCTGCACCTCCACCGAGAGAACCTCGTCCGAAGGTGGAATATTCCTTTGACGAAAATGACACTGCAAGTATCTTTGAATGTCTACTCAAAAGCAATAAAATTCAACTCCCTGATCCAAAGAAACCTGATGAAGTCAATAAGACTGATCATCCCAAGTATTGTGTCTATCACCGATTTATTGGACATCCTACTCGAGCATGCTATGTGCTCAAAGGTAAGATTCAAGAGCTTGTCAATGCTGGTGTAGTCACTCTGCAACAAGATGAGAAGACTGTTACTGCAAATATGGTTTCAGTCCAATTTGGAGATTTCCCTCCGCAGATGATACAGCACGGTGTCATTCCAATTCCTAAAGCAACCCTTGAGATTGAGAATCTCCCGCTTCCATCCAATGAAGGTCTTGTTCCCTTATCTCTTGATAACGGTGAAATTATGTGGATCCATCCTGATCTTGCTACGGAATTCGAGGTGTCCTCTTCTTCCAAGGAGAAAACTCATTCTAAAGGCAAAACTAAGATCTGCAACATGGTATCTTTTGATCCCATTGTTGACGAAGAGATTCTGTTAGGCACCAGATCAGGGAAAGCCTATTTGAAAGATTATTCTGAAAGTCAAAAGGATCCTGCTTCTTCTTCTGAACCTGCTCCGGTACAACCCGTATCTGCTGAAGAAGTCCCTTCTACATCTTCACCAGTTGTAGTATTAATTTCTTCCAAGCCAACAACGGCTGACAAGGCAAGCAACAAGTTCGATTTGACAAACCCCTAAAGAAGTCATCTCCTACTGGGCTTGAGAAGCCTTACAATTTCGATATATTGGCTCAATTAGCCAATACACCGGCTAAGCTGTCAATCTTTGAACTTTTGCGTCTTTCCAAGGAGATACGAGAAACTCTAAGTGAAGCTTTGATGCAGGCTGAAACTTGCTTAACTCTTCTCAAGAAGCCAGAATCAGAACCAGTCTCTTGTCATCACTGTCATAGTGTTTTGGAATTGATCCCAAACATTACTTTCACTCAAGATGATATGTTAATGGAAGATAATAGACATGATCGTCCTCTTTACTATACAGGATATGTTGATTCAATGAAGGTTGATCGTATCCTGATAGATCCAGGGTCTGCACTTAGTATTATGCCAAAGACAATGCTAGATGCATTGAAGATACCAGTGCATAGTCTTTCAACCACAATCACTACTATTTTGGGATTTAACCAAGGAAAGAGTGAACCTTTGGGCAAGATCCGCCTAAAACTCCAAATAGGCAATCTTCGCACAAAGGTGACCTTTTATATCATTGACAATCATGGTTGTTCTTACAATGCTCTCCTGGGAAGGCCATTCCTCCATGAACACAATGTTGTTCCATCAACTCTTCATCAATGCTTTAAATACGTTGATGACAAAGGACAAGTTCATAAGGAAGTTGCGGACCTTTATCCTTTCAAGGGTGTTGAAGCTTATTGCAACGATGCTCGTATGTACAAGGATGAGTTTATGAAGGTGGTATTGGCTATGGATACTGAAGAAGATCAAAAAGCAGTGCCTCAAGATACTCTTATCATACCTGTTAAGGGGCGAGTTTCTCATCCACAATCTTCCAAGCCACTGGTTATTCACTTGCCAGTTCAAATGAAATCAGTTGATGTTGATGAAAATCAAAGGGAGCTCACCTCTTCTGAGCCGCTTGTTATTGACTTACGTCGTAACAAAGACAAAAGCAGCTCATTCCTTCTGAGCCACTTGTTGTTGATTTAACTCACAACAAAGAAAAAAGGGAGCTCACCTCTTCTGAGCCACTTGTTATCGACCTCCGTCGTAACAAGCCTCCTCCACGTTCTTCTTCTCCCCCTCTTGTAATCAATTTGACCAAACCTGCTAAGGTTAAAGGTCCTGTTGTAAATACTGATGTACAAATCAATGAAAAAGCACCTACTTTCCAGTATACTGATGTTATTTACTATACTAAATGTTATTTGGATATGTTAGATAGCTTCCAATCAGTTACAATGGGAGTCGTACAATCTCTTCAGACAGAAGTCTCACTTGAAGATCCAGATGATTCTTACCGTATTCACCCTTCTCTAAAGAAGGTGAAAGTCCAGCATTTTTTTAAAGGACCAGAAAAACAATTCAGTTATACGGATGATAGCAAACTTAACGATACGGGACGTCTCCAGTTTCATCGTTATAGTCAACAATCAAAAGACATCATCCGAAAAATGGGCTATGACTTCAAAAATGGCCTCAATTACGGTAAAGGTAGACGAACTCCTATCCGCACGACTGTTCCGGAAGAAAAATCGCCAATATATTACAGCAGGACCAAAAAGGTCTCGGATATACTTCTCCGCCACTGTTATCCCCAGCAGCTTCTGAATCAGATAGTGAAGAACGTTCTAATTCTTCTGATTCCAGATCATGGGATTCTGATACCAGCATCGGTGAAGTTCATCGTATAATTGTATCTTCTAATATGGTCTCTGCTGAACTACCAGAAGGTTGTGATGAAGACGTTGAAGAAAGTCCGGAAACAGATCCTTGGGCTCAACATATGGATAACCAATGGGTACTCCGATTTGAACAAAGAGAACCTCCTACTGAAGATCAACTAATTCAAATTGATGTAGGGGAAAGAGAGTCACCTCGGCCAATCTTTATTAGCAAGAATCTTCCAGAAGCAGATAAGCAAGAGTTGATTCTTCTCATTAAAGAATACATTGACGTCTTTGCTTGGAGTTACGAAGACATGCCAGGTTTAGATTCCAAAATTGCTACTCACAAACTGAACATTCTTCCTAATGCTAAACCGGTCAAACAGCAACAAAGGCGATTTAAGCCTGAAATGATGGACGCAATTGATGATGAAGTCAAGAAGCTCATCGCTTGTGGCTTTATTCGAGAAGAGCAGCATCCTGATTGGGTAGCCAATGTCGTCCCAGTTTTGAAGAAAACTGGCAAAGTTCGAGTCTGCATCGACTTCCGGGATCTTAATGAAGTATATCCAAAAGATGAATTTCCTCTTCCTATCACAGACGTCATGATTGACAATACTTGTGGGTTCGAACGAATATCTTTTATGGATGGATTCTCTGGATACAATCAGATCAAAATGCATTCCGAAGATGAAAAGCACACATCTTTCCGTACTCCCCGGGGAGTCTATTGCTACACAGTGATGCCATTTGGTCTCAAGAACGCTGGTGCAACCTACCAACGGGCTATGAGTACCATCTTTAGAGAACATCTTCGCAAGACAGTCGAATGCTATGTTGACGATATCGCCGTCAAAAGTCGTCTAAAAAAAGATCATATCCAAGATTTGAGAACAATCTTCAATCTCATGCGTCAACATCAGCTCAAGATGAATCCCACCAAGTCATTCTTGGGTGTCTCTAGTGGCAAATTTCTCGGCTTCGTCATTACCTCTAAGGGTATACACGTGGATCCCGAGAAGATCAAAGCCATCCAAGAGATGCATCCTCCACGCAACCTAAAAGAGCTACGAGGATTCCAAGGCCGACTTGCGTACATCAGGCGATTCATTTCGAACTTGTCTGGATGCTGTAGACCATTCACTCAATTAATGAAGAAAGGTGTATCTTTTGTTTGGACTGAAGAGTGTCAACGAGCATTCGACGATATCAAACAATATCTTATGAACCCACCAGTTTTGGTGCCACCTATCTCTGGCATTCCATTCTTGATGTATGTTCGTGCTATGGACCATTCATTGGGTGCTTTACTTGCCCAAAAGAACAAAGAAGGCCATGAACAGGCTATCTACTATCTTAGCCGAACTATGATTGGTGCTGAACACCGTTATAGTCCGGTCGAGAAAGAATGCCTGGCTCTCATGTTTGCTGTGCAAAAGACGAGGCATTATATCATTGGTCAAACTATTCATGTTATATCTCGAGTTAACCCTCTCCGAGTACTCATGAAGAAACCTAGTACACTTAATTCTCGGTTGGCTACATGGGCAATCCTGCTAGCTCAATATGACATGGTGTATGTTCCACAAAAGTCTATCAAAGGCCAAGCGCTGGCGGACTTTTAGCAGCTCATCCTGTGCCTGAAACATCTAAACTCTATGACGAAATTCCTGACGATACGTTAGAAGTCAACATGATCTCCGAAGAGTTTCCAACCTGGCGTCTATTCTTTGATGGTGCATCAAGAATTGGACCAAATGGTGCTATTGTGGCAGGTGTTGGAGTTGTTCTCGTTTCTCCAGACGGATTAACTATCCAAAGAGCCTACTCTTTAGATGAACCTTGCTCCAATAATGTGGCAGAGTACAATGCTTTACTTGTCGGCCTTCAGCTAGCTAAACAACTGAATGTTGAATATCTGGAAATCTATGGTGATTCTAAACTGGTTGTGAACCAGGTTAGAGGAACCTATGAAGTCCGTCATCAAGACCTGGTGCCTTCTCATGAAGCGGCAATCAATATAGCTACATCATTCAAAGCTTTCTTCATCGACTATGTTCTACGAGCTTGCAATACTGAAGCCGATGCTTTGGCCAATCTTGCAGCTGTCTTAGCCATCCCTATCAAAAGACAGCAGGTGGTGGTTATTTCCAATCGAGAGCTATTCTGTATTGAAAACAATCGTAATATTGAATTCAGTAATCTCGCTGAAGTCAATGTTATCGATGAAGACTGGAGAACTCCTTTTATCGATTTGTAGTTCATGACATACTCCCTGAAGATTCTAAGGAGGCTACGAGTGTTCGTCGACGATCTCTCCGATTCTACTACAATCAAACTACCAAAACTCTCTATCGACGAACTTATGACGGTCTTCTCCTACGTTGTCTCGCTGGTGATGAAGCCAAACAAGTGTTGCGTGAAGCTCACGATGGTGTCTGTGGAGCACATCAACCTGGTCCTAAATTACAGGATCGTATTAGACGTATGGGTTACTACTGGCCCTCTATGGTATCAGATGCCATTGAATATGCAAGGAAATGTCGTGCTTGTCAAATCCATGCAGACTTCATTCATCAACCATCGGAATTTTTACACCCGACTGCTGCTTCCTGGCCTTTCGAAGCTTGGGGCATGGATGTCATAGGTCCTATCAATCCTCCTTCTTCTAGAGGACATCGGTTCATATTAGCAATAACCGACTACTTCTCCAAGTGGGCTGAAGTTATACCTCTGACTGAAGTCAAGACTAGCAGTGTCATCAACTTCGTTAAACACCATGTCATATATAGATTTGGTGTACCTCGAAGAATCATCCATGACAATGGACCTCAATTCATCAGCCAGAAGTTCACCAGATTCTGCGATGATCACCGGATTGACAATGTCGCCTCAACAGCATACAATCCTGCCGCTAATGGTTTAGCTGAAGCCTTTAACAAAACCATTATTAAGCTCCTTAAGAAGTTTGTATCCACTAACAAACGGAATTGGAGCGAGAAACTTGGTGAATGTCTTTGGGCTTACCGAACTACGGTCCGCAATCCCACAGGCTTTACACCTTTTTCTTTGGTGTATGGCTGTGAAGTTGTCCTTCCTTTAGAGCTGCAAATTCCTTCTTTAAGGATTGCCATTGCTAATGAGCTCACTACAGAGAATAACGACCTTTTTCGACTTCAAGAATTGGAAGCACTTGATGAGAAGCGATTAATGGCTCAACAGCACATTGAGTTATACCAAGCCTGCATCTCAAAGACTTTCAATCGCAAAGTTAAAATCAGAACATTTCAGCAAGGAGAACTTGTTCTAACGGTCAGACGTCCTATGACTATGACTCATATGAGCAAAGGGAAATTCGATGCGAAGTGGGAAGGTCCTTATGTTGTAAAGAAAGTCTTCTCAAATGGAGCTTATCAACTTTCGGAGCTTGATGGTCGAGTTGCTATGATGCCTATCAATGGCAAATTCTTAAAGAAGTATTATGTATAAATGTAAAATGCTTGTAAATCATCAGACAGAATCAAGTTCATAAATAAAATTCAAAATTTTATTTTATGATAGTACATAAATTTAAAGGTCACTATCATCTTTTTCTACATTGGGACGAGGACCACTGCCTTCCTTCTCAAAAATGCGGTCAGCAAAAGAGCCGAGAACCTCCTTGCAAGATCCCACGAGAAACTTGCAGGCGGCCATCCTCATGGCTTCTTCTTCTTTAGTCCTTCCTGGTTCGAGCAGGAAGTCCAGAATGTCCCACGGTGGCTGGGGTGCAGACGAACCCTCACCTACTTCTGCCTCCTTCGGCTGAATTGGATCGGCAGGGCGATCTTCAATGTCCCTTTTGAACTTTCGGGGCAATCTCAGTCTTCTTAGATGCTTCGCTAGAAGACATTTTTATGTTGAAGAGTAGAAGTGTTCGTTCCTGTCAGATTTCTGCTATATTTATAGGCAGAAGTTCCTCAACTAACGAAGCGATACATTCACCTGACGGTTCATCCGTTCATTTATCACATTCATCCGACGGTTCGTCCGTTCATTAAACACCTGACGGTTCATCCGTTCCTTTATCATCATCCGACGGTTCGTCCGTTTATTAAACACCTGACGGTTCATCCGTTCCTTTATCATCATCCGACGGTTCGTCCGTTCATTAAATACCTGACGGTTCATCCGTTCATTTATCACATTCATCCGACGGTTCGTCCGTTCATTAAACACCTGACGGTTCATCCGTTCATTTATCACATTCATCCGACGGTTCGTCCGTTCATTAAACACCTGACGGTTCATCCGTTCATTTATCACATTCATCCGACGGTTCATCCATTCATCTATTTTGACGGTTAACTAGTTCATTCACCATCGTCTGACGGTTCATCCGTTCGTTCATCATCACTTAACGGTATTCCCGTTCATTCGTTTCACATACATTGACGATTCATCATTCATTTTCTACATCAGCAACTTGTCGTTTTCGATTAAGTTGTCAATAAATATATCATGTCTATCTATTATTTATATCTGAATAAGATATACAATAAATAATGGAGCCACAACAAAATGTCTTTTATATCAAAACATGAGATATTACAAAAATGCAGCTACAGCAATAAAATCCAAATACAAAATCAAGAAGGAGGGACAATCAGATTGTCAATTTGCTGCTTTAGTGACTGCAGCTCTTCTTCGTGTGTTGACGCTACTATCTTTCTTGCTTCCTCCATCCCACTTTCTTCATCAAAAATGGGCATATCTACTGTCCTGCGAGTGATCTCTTCACCATGAGTGGTCTCATACTCATTCCTTTCTTCAATCAATGCATTAAATTGTTCAATCACCAGTTGGTGATTAACAGTTTCTTCTTCAAATTCTTGTTGGAGGCGAGTAATTTCTGCCTTCAATTCAGTAAGTCGCCGTCCTTTGCTTTCAGCCACCAAAGTAATTGATTCTATCTTAGAATTATATTCAGCTGATTTTGCTGAATGAGCCTCTAATAGATTTTGAAGGGTTAATCTTTCCATATCAGTAGCTTGAGCCAGTCGCTCAAATTCAGCTTGTATTAAAGAGTCTACATCTTTCTTCTTGAGTTCTTTATACTTCTTGATGGAGATTTCTAACTCATTTAATATATGTTCAAGAAGAGTGGCCTGAGCTTCATCTCCTTGATCTCTTATGGCTCTTATCAAGAAAGAAGTGGGCTTCCTAACCATAATGAAGTCAGCTCCTTCTTTCTCTATCATTTTTCGGACAAGGGATTCCTGCGATTCAAAAAAGCATTTGGTAAATGACTGGACAACCTGCTGATTGATGGCCAAAGTTCCGGGAGTTGCTGCTACTCCTGATGAAGACGGGGTAACAGGTTGCTCGATTCTTTGAAGTTGGATAACAGGCTCTTTAAATAAGGGAGCCAAAGTAGAGCTGGTTGCTCCTCCTGCTTGATCTTCTGCAAAAGTAAAATTGTTATTTTACTAATTGATTGTTGATGCACAAAAAGATCAAATGAAAAGCAATTTTACCTTGGTTTGGTTTAACAACAAGTTCATTCCCTACTGGAATAGACTTCTGTTGAACAGAAGTAGCCTCCGCTGCAACAGCCTGGCTGCTGCCCGCCTCAGAACCACAAGATAAGTGATGACTACTGCTAACAACCACTGTTGGTATAGGCACCATAATCAGGTCCGTTGGAGGTGTTGGCAAAGTCTCAAGATCTGCAAGAAATTACAAATAAAGATGTTAGTTATCAGTTCATTTTAAAAAAAAATTTGATAAATCTTGTTTTATACCTTGAGGGTCGGTGGCGGGATTTTCTGTCAGCTCACCTTCGTCGGCTACTTCTTCAGGAGATATTTCTATCTCAACATCGACAGCCTTTTCTGCAGACGCCTCCACTTCACTATCCTTTTTAGGATTTGAAATATCATCGGCAGTATCAAGAGATCTGTATTCTTCATTTTTCTTTTCAGGATCTTGTAAATACTCATCAACATTTTCGGATGAAGAACCTTCCTCGTCTTCTTCTTCTTCTTCTTCTTCTTCTTCTTCTTCTTCTTCTTCTACTACTGCATTTCCACTGCTAGTGGCAGCCTGATCTTCCTGCAAGCTATAACTGCAGTCCTCCAGAGCTGCAATCATTTCACGGTCTTCTTCCTCACGAAGAGTCCTGGGAGTAGGAGGAGGTTGAGTAATATCTGCAATAGGAGAATGAGGTCGTACAACACTTTGTTCTTTCCTCTAAAATATGTTCTCTAGGCTTTTCAATTCTTGGGGCAAAATCTCCCCTCTGTTCATTCTCCTCGAGAGTTTTGTTCCCTGATTCAGAAGCAGGTGTAGGAGATGCCATTAGAAGTCCTGCAGCAGCATCTACTGAAGTCAGGAGTTGTCTAGAAGAAGACTCTTCCAAAACTCTTCTGGTGACTACTCTTTTCTTTCTATGTAGAGGTCTAACAGGACTCTCTACATTTTCTGGCTCTGCTTGCTTTTGCACGGAAGTTGGTGTAGTAGCAATTTCTTGATGTGTCTCGGCTAATTGCCGGGATTGAGATCTGGTAGTCACCTTTTCAGAAGAAAGATCAAGAATCAATTTCTTCTTCGCCACAGGAGCAGGAGGCTCCTCTCTTCTTCTTTTCTTCGCAGGAGATTTACCCACCTTCAGAGAAATACGAAGTGGTGCATTCACTTCTTGGGGGAATATAATATCCCTTGTAGTTTCCAGAGGTGCATCTGCCGGTTCCTGCGCCTCCTCATTTATAGGGATCGATGGAGCAATTCTTCCTCTCCTTAATCTTGTTGCAGTGGCGAAACTATCTGCGAGATTAAAATTCTCGGCAAAAGTATTCGCTGATGTGTAAAACACGGAGTATGTAAAAAGCATTCAAGGACCCTGAGGAGTAGTCTTTGCTGGCATGGAGAAAGTGGCTTTTGTATCACGGGCATTGTAATAAGCCCAAGCCCTAGCTCCGTCTATCAGATAACCTTTGCCTTGGAGGCAAGTAATTGCGTTCCCTACGTGGAACTGATCATATCCAAACTGCCGAGCGAATCGGCTTGGAAGATATGGTTCTAAGTAGCACTCTTCTTCGAATCGATAGACCAAATGAGATGGTCGAATTGTCTTCAACCATTCAAAAGCGACACGAGTCAGAGGCTGTAGTTTCGAATCCACCATATTCGTGGGCATCTGATCATACCCAGCAGGAAAAGGAGTACAGCAGAAATTCCAGCCTCTATTCAAATTCAACATAAATCTACACTCAGTTAAGGAAGTATATTTCCATTTTTCATGGGAATACCTTCGAAGAAAACTGCCGTCGACTGATCCCATGCCAGGATCCATTAAGGTTGGATAGTGAAGAAGTAACCATCCAAACAAATATGTATATGGTAATTCTAAGCGAGGGAATTCTCTCTCTCCCTTCGCTTTCAGCATCGAGTCAACATATAAACGAAGACTGGCGTTTAGCTTGCAGGTCATTGCTGATAGTAAGTCCATTTTATAGCCGAAGACCAATTTAACAGCTGCAAACAAGACGCCGCGGTGAAAACGATCTACGGCACTGGATCCGGGAACTACGAACCTTCGCAGCCAGTATATCAAGAATCCCGCCAATTGTGCTGCTTCTGACATGGGCCTATAGCCCATTCTCAAGTAACTTTCCAAATTGTCTCCTCTCTTCAAAGGAGGATATTCATGGTCATCTTTCACTTCTTTATCAAAGTGACCACTCTGTTCCATTAACTTTCTAACCTCTGTATGGCTCAAAGGTTTGAAGAAAGTAGGGTAGCATTTATCATTCTCCCTGGTTTTCTTCTCTTCTATATGATTGAGAAACAGGTATGGTAGCCACTTTGAAGAATAACAAGTGTTAGCAGTGGCATTCTGGTAAAATAGAGAACAGATCTTATAATGGCACAATAGCTCTTCGAATACTGTCACCATCTTTGGATTCTCTTTTCTGAGCTTGTTCAACTCATCATTTGTTGGTACATACTCCTCATACGGAGCATCTGCCATGGGCAAATACGAGATATACTTCATCTCGTGGAGTGCAAAGCCCATCTCTCCCCCTGGGGTCATGAAAGTTCCGGTCCTGTAGTTGTATCTCTCAGCTAAGGCTAAGAACATATGAGGATTGGGAGCAAATCCATATACAGTGGCATGCACTGCTTCATACAGGTTGATTTGTTGGAGTCTGTCTTGGAATTTTGCCAGAATCCAATTCGCGATATAGTTCCATCGCTTGTAGTCTGGATTCACCAATCCAGTCAGTCTTATATCTTGCTCAGGATATTTTCCTTCAACCTTTGCAAATTCATTTGCGAATATTGGTGTCCTAACAGGCATTAGCATGGAGGAGTTCTCTGGTGGAATGCAGCCAGGTCTTAAGCCTCTCAGTAGGACACTATATCTGTCAGAAGAGCTATAAAACATATCCTTATGTTGTGGCCCCTTCTTTACGAAGATTTTTCCTGCCCGAGCATCCTGAAATAGAGTGATATTCCAATCCATCTTCCTAGGGTAGCTTGCATGAGCGTACCGTGACAAAGGAAGGCAGCGAGCGATGTCGGGTATAAAAAAAGATCTATCTTGCTGGTGAACTACCCTATCTTCCATCCTTGGCCTAGGCTGAGAGGCTCTCTCAAAGCGTCACCGAATAGGAATAAGGGTTTCTTGTGAATTACAGCATCAGCTGATTCTAAAGGCTGTCCGTTCATCAAACACATCAAAGTTTCATTATCCTGAGAAATCAATATAGCTTGACGGGAGGCCGGTAGATCATACTGAGGGTAATGGACATGAGACAGATCCTCTTTGTATTCAGACTCTGTAAGGGTTCCCACAAAATGTTCGTAATCTGGATCTTCATTGACTTCAACTGCATCAACAAACAGATGAAAATTAGTCCAAGACAAAGATTCTGTTTTTAAATATAAAACATTAGAGTGCGCAACCTCAGATTGCGCTGACATAATTTGCGCAACCTCAGATTGCGCTGACATGACTTGCGCAACATCAGTTTGCGCATCATAAAAGGATGCGCAAAGCAATGGTTTGCGCTGATATCTGCGCAACTTAATTGTTTGCGCTGACTTCCTGTCAGCACAAATCAACAATTTGCGCAAGAATGCAGCCTTCATAAAAATGAAGAACTGATAGTTGATGCAACCGAAACCCTAAAAAGGGTGGCGCAATATGAACTTATCTCTAAAAAGAGATGAGTTTCAAGGGAGTCGAATCACCCTAAAAAGGGGGTTTTCGATCGGTTCAACTACCTCTCAGAGCAGGGTGTGCGGATTCGTGTCGGGAAGCTCGCCGTGCAACCCTGTCAGAAGACTCGGCCGGAGCTTTTCCTTTCGCGGCGGCGGCAGTGGCAGCATTTGATCGTCTTGGGGCCATGACAATCGTCGGAGGAGGAGAACAGTGAAGGTTTCTTCTCAAAAAGCTCGAAAGATTGCAAAGTAAAGAATTGAAAACGAAGAGAGGGGTATTTATAGTTTTGGAAAACACGAAACGGATGCCTCGAATTGCGCCTAAAATTTTGGTCCACTCGCTTTGCGCAGACAGCTCATCATGTTGCGCAAAATGATTCAACATTTCAAAAATTCAAAGTATTTCGAAATTTTGAATACAATCAACTTTCGAAAACTTTGAAGGGGGTCTTGTAGGTCCTGAAAAATCAAGTTGTATCAATCAACAAAGTCAAAAATTTAAGATATTCATCATTTTGATGAGTTGCGCAGACAACAGATTGCGCAGACATCACTTTGCGCAGGTTGGTTTGCGCATGTTCCCAACTGCACAGACTGACGTGGCAGAAGTCATCATTGACTGAATCAAATCAGATCTTCCTGACAGCTGACAATACGAATAACGAGGAGACTGTTCGTTTATGGCGTCGCACAGTGCTCGAGGGCGGCTGACAGGTGACAGCGCAATCCGTGATTGCGCAAACCATTCATGCGCAGTCTGAGTTTGCGCAAACCATTCATGCGCAGTCTGAGTCTGCGCAAACCAAAGTCTGTGCAGTTCACTTTGCGTATTCTACCAACATAACTGACAAATTACATGTGGCATTCATGCCATCAATTGCTCATTACGTGGCAACTGTCTATGCATGATCATGCGCATTTTAATCAAATGATGCCATGTGTCCCAGATAGTTGGCCCACGATCCAATAACTGCCTGCGCAGTCCAGTGCTGCGCAAATCAGTTGCTGCACAAATCATCTTGCGCAGTCCAGAATAACTGAAAGTTAGTTATTTCCAGAACTCTATAAATAGAGTTTCAAGTCTTCATTTCAAGGGGGATCAAGATCAGAGATCAGAAATCAGAGAGTTCAGGAGTTCTTGCCAAAGTGCTGCTGCATTCTTCCGAGACTTTTGTCTTCAATTTCAGAGGCTTTTGCCTTCAGTTTCCAGAGTTGTTTTCAACTTCAAAGGCTTCGTCTTCAAAGTTCACATCGTCCAAGGGATAGAGCAATCGTCATCAAGATTGGATTCATATAGTTGTAATTTTCCCAGAATTCTTGTAATCTTTATTACAGTTTGTATCAATAAAGTTTTATACTTTTGTTTTTACAAACAACATTATACTAGCTTCTTGTGCAATTTGCATAATTAAACCCTCAAATTAAGTCTTGCAATTTTAGTTGGTAGCTCTCTGAACTTTTGAATTTTTTTTTCCTGCAACCCATCAGGACGTTAAAACCTCTCCATGCCCTATATATTATCCTGATCAATATGAACCAATTTCTAATAAAAGTGGAAATTTTACAAAATGTGAGTGTAATATATGATCTCCGAGGGACCCAGGACGCGGCTCTTCTATTGGCCATGGAAAAGATGAGTGGCACCAGGCTATTCTCTCTTCTCCAGAGTTGAAGAATGGGGAGTACATGTGATCTAAATCTACATTAATATCTCAACAAAAATTCAAATGGTCCCCCCTACGCTTACCAGAAGGAGAGAAATTCTAGATAGGACAGTTCTCTAGACTAACCATCTAACTGCAGGTCCTTGTTTCATGCATTCATCATATATTTGAGTTTTATTAGATTCATATGTTACAAGAACATCAAATATTATCCTAATTATGGGCACCCCAACTATACTGTTCAGACGTTTTGGCACGTTAACTTTCCGCTGCTCGATTTTGGCACCCCAACTTTATGAGTTGCTTTTTTGAAGCACATTTCGCCAATTTTGAAGCACATATATCGGCACCGACTTTTGTACTACAAGATATACTTTTGAAGTGCTGGAAAAGAAGCACGGAAACCTTTTTCCAAACTAGAGAGTACCTGCGAGAGAATCGAGCAATACAACGCACGAACCAAACACCAAACACAATCAACGTAGACACAGAGAATTTTTGACGTGGAAAACCTTTGCGGAAAAAACCACGGGACGATCGGAGTCCAACCCTTGAGAAGCCTTCACTAATGAAATAAAGGAGTACACCCTCTACAAACTTCTCCCGATCCAATACGGATCCCCACAACACTTGGAAGCAAGAATAATTGATTACAAGGCTACGAAGAACAAAGACGACGAGTAAAGATTATCCGAACACGATTCTACTTCAAAAACGGCCTTCAGACCCCCTCCTTCTCTCCCAAAGTTGCAATGGCACTCTTGCCTCTTTTCTCTCTATTTTTCTCAATGTTGTGTTGTGATTAGGATTAGAAAAAACTATGTATAAACCCCCTAATCTGTAGCAAAACCTGGACCGTAGGATACGATCCAACGACATAAAAATATCCTGAAATCAGCCTCAGCCCGTCGACATAGAGTTCGGCCAGAACTATGTGTTTTTATGATAGATCAGTTCTGGAACCAAGGGACAAAGTACTCTGGTAGTTCCCGAGCTTCTTCTTCGTCTCCGAATGGCCTCGTCACCTTTTCGATCTTCTCTGACATATAGACGGCGCTCGTCGCACTCCGGGGTCTTCTCCACATAGGTTGGGAACCCCACCCACTCCAACATTTCTCTCCCTTCATAACTATGTGGAGGAGGTCGTCATCCCGACGATCTTCCTGCAGAAATCAAACGTTTTTCTTGGTAGAAACTTGGTGAACATATCTGCTCCGTTATCATCTGTATGAACCTTCTCAACCTCCGCGTCCTTCTTCTCAACCACATCTCGTATCCAATGATACCGAGTCTCGATGTGCTTGAACCGGCTATGAAAGGTTTGATTCTTCACAAGGTGAATAGCACTCTAACTGTCGCAAAGCAAAGTATATTGCTCTTGCTTCAGCTCCATTTCCTGTAACAGCTTTTTTATCCACAATAACTCCTTGCAAGCCTCCGTCATCGTAATGTACTCTGTCTCTGTCGTCGATAAGGCACCGTAATGTACTCTACCTCTGTCGTCGACAAGGCAACCCATTTCTGCAATCGCGACTGACACGATACCGCTCCTCCAGCAAACATCATCACATGGCCCGAAGTCGATCGTCTCGTGTCTACATCTCCAGCCATACCAGCGTTGGTATATCCAACCAGCTTCGGCTCGTCACCACCAAAAGAAAGTCTCCAGTCGACAGTGCCATGAAGATATCGTAGAATCTACTTAACCGCACTCTAATGTACCCTTTCAGGATTTGAAAGATACCTGCTAACTGTGCCAACTGCATGAGCGATGTATGGTCCCGTACACACCATAGCATACATAAGGCTTACTATAGCTGAGGCATATGGAACACGCTCCATATCTTCTTTTTCGTCCTCGGTAGATGGACACTGCTCCTTAGTAAGCTTAAAGTGGGCCATAAAGGGACAACTCACTTTATTTGACCCGTCCATCCCGAAACGATGAAGTATCCGGTGTACTTATTTTGGGACAAGTGTAGCAGCTTGGACTCTCTCTCTCGGCTGATCTCTATCCCAAGAATAGTCTTTGTTGCGCCCAAATCCTTCATAGAGAAAGCCGCGCCCAGTTGGCGCTTCAACTGCGCTATCCTAGTGGCATTCCGACCCACTAATAACATGTCATCAACATAGAGCAATAAAATAATGAAATCATCATCGACAAAGTACCTCACAAATACACAATGGTACGACGTCGTCCGTGCATAACCATGCTCCCCCATCTCCTCCTGCATAGCCTGTATCCACTCCAACCTGTGTTGGTCTTCCATAGCCTCTGCAAAGCTTTCGGGCTCTCCCCCGTCAGTCAGTAGCACATACTCACCCGGTGAGTATCTCATAGATGGTCGACGATCTTTGTCGCTCCTTCTCAATGGAGCCACTGGTGCTGGTTGTATACCAACAGCCTCCTCGCCTTCAGGAACTGCCTCCCCGGCATGCTCATCCTCTTGAGGGATACCCTAACTACTATCAGCAGGCTGATGATCAAGGTTGGGAGCAACTCCATATACTGGCTCCCCCATAACTGGATCCTCTGCGGTGTCCTCTGGAAACTGCTCGAAGCGAAATGACTCTAACTCAGGCAATTCCTCAGCCTCAGAAGGTATCTCAGAATCCTGAGTGTTGGTCATGGTCTGATCCTCGATGAATACCACGTTCCTGCTTTTGTAGTACTTTTTTTCCACTGGGTCGTAGAGTCTACAGCCAAACTCATCCCGACCGTAGCCAACAAAGACGCACCGTCTCGTCTTCGGCTCAAGTTTGGACCTCTCGTCCTTCGGTACATGCACGAAGGCCTTACAACCAAACAATCGTAGGTGATTGTATGACGGCTCTTTATCGTACCATACTTTATCAGGCACATCATCCGGTAAAGGAGCACTAAGAGATAGATTAATAACATAAGCAGCTGTGAGAAGAACCTCACCCCAATAACTGTCTGACAAATTTGCTTCTGACAGCAAACACCGCACCCTCTCCATCAGTGTCCTATTCATGCGCTCCGCTATATTGAGCTGAGGTGTCTTGGACGGAGTCTTCTGGTGTTGTATCCCTTGCTCTCTGCAATAAGCATCAAAGGGACCAATGTATTCGCCGCCATTGTCGGACCGAACACACAATAACTTCTTGCCCGTCTCTCTTTCAACAGAGGCCTGAAACTCTTTGAAAGTGGGCATCACTTGATCCTTGGTCTTTAAGGCATACACCCAAACCTTCCTGGAACAGTCATCAATAAAAGTTACAAAGTAAGAAGCACCACCAATAGATTTTACCTTCATAGGACCGTAGACATCCAACGCCGGCTTCCTTGAACTTGGGTGAATTTGGAAAGACACCATATTTTGCTTCCCAGCTAAGCAGTGCGTGCACTTCTCCAACTTTGTAGACTTGAGCCCTGAAATCACTTTTCTGTTCACCAAGTAGTTCATCCCCTTCTCGCTGATATGGCCAAGCCGCCTGTGCCACAACTCGGTAGACGCGTCAGAAACTGCGTTCACCTCATGTGTCCCCTGTGCGCTCCCCTCCATATAGTAGAGATCGGACTTCTTGCTTCCTCTGGCAATCACCATCGAACCCCTAGAAAGCTTCCACTGACCATTCCCGAAGAGACCGAAGAATCCCTCGTCATCCAACCTTCCAACCGACACCAGGTTGAAACGGATATCAGAGACATGACGAACATCTTTGAGAACAAAAACTGCAACCGTCTTCGTCATCAAATGCACATCTCCAATGGCAACCGTCTTATACACATCTCTATTGCCCATCTTCAATACTCCACAGTCGCCTGTCGTATAAATGGCAAATAGTGCCCTATTGTGAGATACGTGCGCTGAAGCCCCTGAGTCCACCAGCCAAGAATTGTCGTCGCAGGCGAGGTTTGTAATAACCTCATCACCTACGACGATCATATCGCCTCCATGTATCGAAGTTGCCGCTGTAGTGTTCTCATCTTGCTTCCCCTTGTCGCCCTTCTTTTCTCTCTTCCAAGCGAAATAGTTCCGCTTGATGTGGCCATTCTTGCCACAATGGTAACACTCCGAGTCCTTGTACCGACCCTTGGGCTTCCCCCTGCTCTTGTCTCTAACACCACCTTGACCCCTACTTTTGCCCCTTCCGTGGCTCTCTGAAACTAGTGTCTCTGAGTGGTGGGATGTGGATGAAGTGCCTTGAGAACGTCTCTGCATCTCTTCATTCAGCACCCCGCTCTTGGCAAACTCCAGACTGACCATGCCGTCTGGAGCAGAAACGATCATAGATACTCATACGGTCTCCCAGGAGTCTCGCTCATCGAAGATAGCTGGTCAACTACGTCCTGAAAATCATTCAAGTGATCCGTAATTGACGCCCCATCTTTGTACCGTAGACACATCATCGTCCGGATCAGGAACAACTTGTTTACCCCGGTCTTCTTCGCGTACAAGGATTCCAGTTTATCCCATAACGTCTTCGGGTGCTCAATATTGGCAACGCGGTTGTACACGCTCTCGTCAACGAACTGCCTAATATATCCACACACCTGTATGTGCTCGAAATTCCAGTCCTCCTCGAATTTATCAACTGGTCGCTCGGAAGCAACTACGGGCAGATGCAGCTTCTTGACAAACAGCAAATCTTTCATCTTGCTCCGCCAATAATGATATATAGTTGGTGTCGTTCAGATTCACCATGCGCACCGGCTTCGCGTCCATCTCTCCTCTCTGGTTTTCCTGTCAACTCCTGACACTACGCTTCTGAATTCCAGAACCTTGTACTGATACCACTTTGTTGGGAAAGAAGTGTGAAAACTTTTTCCCAAACTAGAAAGTATCTGCGAGAGAACCGAGCAATACAACGCACGAACCAAACACCAAACACAATCCACGCAGACACAAAAAAATTTTGACGTGGAAAACCCTCGCAGAAAAAACCACGGGACGATCGGAGTCCAACCCTTGAGAAGCCTTCACTAATGAAATAAAGGAGTACACCCTCTACAAACTTCTCCCGATCCAATACGAATCCCACAACACTTGGAAGCAAGAATAATTGATTACAAGGCTACGAAGAACAAAGCGACGGGTAGAGATTACTCGAACACGATCCTCCTTTCGAAAACGGCCTTCAATCATCCTTCTTTGCCAAAGTTTCAATGGCACTCTTGCCTCTTTTCTCTCTATTTTTCTCAATGTTGTGTTGTGATTAGGGTTAGAAAAAACCATGTATAAATTCCCTAATCCGCAGCAAAACCTGGACCGTAGGATACGATCCAACGGTATAAAAATATCCTGAAATCAGCCTCAACCCGTCGACACAGAGTACGGCCAGAACTCTGTGTTTTCGTGACAGAATAGTTCTGGAACCAAGGGGGCAGAGTTCGTTCAGAACTCTGCCTCCCCTGTTCCAGAAAGTACTCTGCTAGCTCCCGAGCTTCTTCTTCGTCTCCGAGTGGCCTCGTCACCTCCCCGAGCTTCTCTAACATACAGACGGCGCTCGTCGCACTACGGGGTCTCCACATAGGTTGGGAACCCCACCCACTCCAACATGAAGCAGTCTCGATGTGCTTCAAAATTGACGAAATGTACATCAAAAGAACGATTTATGAATTTGGAGTGCAAAACTCGAGCAGTGGAAAGTTGATGTGCCAAAAACGTCCGAACGTTATAATTGGGTTGTCATTATGTAATTTTATGTAACCTCGAAATAGTTTGCCTACGTATAACCACTTCGGTGGATGAAGATATAGAGATGTATATACGCACAGACACAAAACAGAAATGTTCAATAAAGACGTTGATGACCATAAACATGAATGAATAAATAGATATCAGGATGCACAATACTTTTTGAGTTTAGACAGTTCAGTATACAAAAGAGATCAAACTCAAATTCCTCAAATAAATTGTTCCAACCATGTAAATTTAGAGGTAAAATAGTTTTCTCAGGTAAGCCTCTTTTAAACAGTTACTATTTATTTTCCTTCGTTTTTCTTACCACAGTTTTAAACAGATTTAGATGTTGATCCCATATATATATTAATAATCTTTCATATTTGTTTTCCCAATTGTAGTACTGTATTTTTCTGCCGACATAGGCAGAAAGCGACTATATATGTCTACTGATAGGATATCATTCTTCAGGCAGGGTGTTTGTTTTGTTGCAGTAGATGAAACATGACACTCAACCTATTGATCTAAGTAATATCAACTTGCGCGCACAAAGGACAGAGTTTGATACTGTTTCATTATGGTTCTGACTGACTTGGAAGGAGAAAAAAATGGACAGGTTGACTACATATATAATAGGACACTCTTACTCATAGTAGCTTAGTAATTGGGATAATAATCTTTGCATCACGCATGGATTACTTGACTTTGGCTATGGGATATTTTAGCAGATGCGTCCCATTAAAAATATAGAAACTAGCATATGCCTATTATCCTTATTTTTGTACGGAACATTCATAAAACTAAGATATACCCCGAGATTTTGACAGTTTTATAAAAAAATACGAGCGCAACTTTTAGTTTTTTTTATTTTAAAAAAAGTGGATGTATATATGAAATATCCCTTTGATTATTGATTTCCAGCCCCCAATTGCATGCATGGACCAGCCTATTGAACTTTGTACAGAAGATGATATACAATAGCCACTTCTTAACCCCACAAGAGGACCTCTTGTACAGTTAATGTACGTTCTCCTGTCCAGGGATAGCTCTACGCAATCTTCCTTTATGATTGCAAGAATGTGACTCTCTAGAATGTCACTATCTAGAAAGGAGTTCACATAAAGGGATGTCAAAAGTTAATTATTCTATCATTTAATGTTTGATTTCTCTTCCCTTGCCTCTTTTGCTCCCTGATAGTATGCCTCTTTTAGATATATCATTTTCTAACTTTAAGTGCATCTGTACAATAAAAAGATAAATCTAGAATGGGTTGGTTTTGTATGGAAATAGTAGAAAATGGTCCAACAAAACATAAAATGATCTTTGGTGGCAAAGGTCAAAGCTAAAACGTAATGTGAAATTTATAATCTACAAACTGGGGCTCTAAATTGAGCATTACTATTCTAAAAGATTTTTTATAAGGGTGCATCAAAACTTGATCAGGGCTAGCCAGTTCATAATTTTTATTTATTTACAAGTTTGCCACTGAAAAATTTACTCAGAGCTATCCAATTCCTAGGTATAAAAGACAACTCTTTTTATTTTCTCTCTCTCTCTCTCTTCTCCTTCTTCACAACAAGAAGAACAAGAAGAAAGAAGAAAGAAGAAAGAAGAAGAAGAAGAAAGAAGAAAGAAGAGCAAGAACAAGAAGAAAGAAAACAAATATATATATATATATATATATATATATATATATATATATATATATATATATATATATATATATATATTTCTCCAAACCCTAGTTTATTTTTTTGCTCTCTTCTAATTTCTCATATATTTTTCTCTAAACCCTACTTTATGGATGAAATCTTAGTTGTAGAAGAAATTTGGTTACGAAATCTATCAAATTTACTAATATATTAATCATTTTTTCTTTATTAATAGAAGAAATTATGGATGAAACCCTAATTCTAGAAGAAATCGATTTGTTGAGCAAGTTTATATCATGACTGCCACAATTTCTGGCAGTGCTAGAAGTATTGAGGACTACCAGGAATTGTGGCAGTCCTGAAAGGGCCGAAAATTATGGCAGTCCTGAAATGACCTTGCTATACAACAGAATTGTCACAATTTCTGGCAGTCCTAGAAGTATTAAGGACTGTCAGGAATTGTGACAGTCCTGAAAGGACCTTGCTATACAACAGGATTGCCACAATTTCTAGCAGTCATAGAAGTATTGAAGACTGTCAGAAATTATGGCAGTCCTAAAAGGGACTTGTTGTACAACAAGTACATTTTAGGACTGCCACAATTCCTGGCAGTCCTAAAATTGAAATGGCCGAATGAAAAACATATGTTAGGATTTATTTCCATCTTGATAATATAATGAAATATACATTTTTGGGTTTATTTTCATGTATTTTTTGTGAGAAAGAATGAAATAAACATGTTAGGATTTATTTTCATGCATTATTCGTGAGGAATCAAAATGATGAGAATAAAAATTGTGGAGAGAAAAACTAGGGTTTTGATGAAAATGATGGAGAAGAAAACTAGGATTTGGAGTAGGAAAATTGTGGAGAAGAAGATGAAGAAGAAGATGTATAGTTTGGGGAGTGGAAAATGGTGAAGAAGAAGAGGAGGAGGAAGAAGAAAGTTAGGATTTTAGAAGAGAGAGGGTGAAATTAGCAAATGAGAGTAAAATTTGGGGTTTGGAGGGGTGTGGGGTTAGGACAGCCCCTGAGAAGAAAAATTGGATAGTCCCAGTAATTTCTCCTCAAACTTGGGCTAGCCCCAATCCTGGCTAGCCCTGATCAAGTTTTGATGTGCCCTCATGAAAAATCTTCTAAAAAATGAGTTCCTATATTATGAATGTAGAAATTCTCATGCACATGCTATAGTATAGCAGCTCTTGTGGCTGGGACGGAATCATCATGGGACTTCAATTGAATCTTACTAATCTACAAAATGAGCCCCCTACATTCTTAATCTAGAATCTAGAAATTGGGATGAGCCTTACTATTCATGATGCTCTTAGAGAGGAGTCCTTGCCAGAGCTAAATGGAAGATGAGCTTTCATGTAACTGACCCTAAAAATTTGGTACGAAGGATTTGTTATTGTTGTATTGTATGCATCTCCTGGTCAGGATTTATGTAGTGCATAGAAACTTGATTTCTTTTTTATTGTTCTTACATCTTTAAATATAAATATGAACTTATGATCACACCCTCCTCTTGGATCATAACAAACTCTTGCGAGGACATGGTGATAGAGAATTGTTACATATCCGTAGGTGATGATGGAATAGCTATCTATAAAGAGTGGTTGGCATCGGTATGGAATTGCATATGATCGGCCATATGCAATTTGCCTGTAGATAAGTTCTCTTTTTACATACTTTTACACTCTTGCTGGTTGGTCTTTTTCATTCAATTTGCTTTACCGAATTGACTGAAAAGAGACCCACAATGTCGGTATCAGTTAGTATCGCTGTTGGCCGGTATCAGATAGGGACATTGCCAAATCATATTGATTTCGGTCGTCTCGGATCGGTATCGGTCGATACTGCAAACTATCAAATAAATCACCAACCGAAGTATTTACAATTCTTACGAATTTGAAACTTCCATATCCTTCTAAATGAATCTATGAAACACGCACCAGTGCACAACTTTCTCCATTCAGAAGAATTTATAGTTCCTTGGATAACATATCAAACAACTGTACTTCCAGCTTCAGATGAAAAAGAAGATTTATCCCAAGATATATCCTTCAGTAGTTACCTTACTACTTAACAGTACTATCAATGTACATATGATATCTATTAAACCCTTCATAATATGCATAATATGTGATACTATATTGACAGGTTATGTTAATAACCATTTATATCCATAAACATTCAAAATATAAATATCGTATTCGAATCAAAGGTTACAAATCTTTCTAGTGACACAAATACAGATATATAGCATTATATATTAGGTATTATAGCTTTAAAATTAAGCATGTACTCTTGCAGTTATTTGTATGCTGCTTAATAACATTGCAGTAGTTTTGACAAGTGTACTTATATCTTTCAAAACCAGCTTCATGATAGAGATAAAGTTGCATGAAACCTAGGCTGGGCACTTGAAATCAGAGGGTGCATGCTTCCCACAATCAACCAACACCTGCAGAGCTATGGGCAGCAGGATATCGATATTAAGAAGCTTGACCTTTATGCTGGTGCACAAGCAAAGCGCGGCGTCGAGGTCAGCGAGGCCGGAGATCACCGGGCAACATTCCTTGTCTGCCTCCCCGCCGCCGAGCAACGCGTGCAGGAGGCCGCCCAGCACGTCGACGCACGCGTCGAGCTTGAGGATGTCTATGGGGCAACCGGATGATGGCGGCGGTGCCTTTGGGGGAGTGGGAGCCTTTGGCGGTGGCTTTGGGGGTGAAGGCGGTGTAGGGGGCGGCTTTACCTTGGGTGGTGGAGGGCATGGCTTTGCCTTGGGTGGTGGTGGTGGGGTTTTTGGAGTTGGGCATGTTGGGCAAGCAAGGGAACTTGGAAGGAGGGATGACAAGCTTAGGATTAGGAGGATGGGGAGTAGAGTAGTATGGCTCCTCATCATGTTTGTTACTGAGCAAGCAAGAATACTTAGTGTAGTGTAGGGAAGTAAGGGTGGTGGTAGAATACTTGAATGTAGGGCTTTCTTTTATAGAGGGAGGGAGGGAGGGAGGGAGGGGCATGCTTGTGCTTGTGCAATGTGGTGGTGGTATTGTAACTTGCAAGCTTGTAAGACTTTGAACAACCCCACACCCAAGTCATTGGCTTTTGTCCCTTGTATAAGTAGCTAGTGTGCATGCATGAACCACTACTATAGCACTAGCAAGTTGCTCTTGATTCTTTTCAAACGAGTGTTGATCAAATTGAACAAGTTGTTATATTTACATTCTTTGCAAGCTAGCAATCCCTTGTCCCATGGCCCTCTCAAAGCAAATAGTTCAGACTCAAATCTGGATAACAAACAAAATGAAACCGTATATGTTAACCATTTAGTGGAGTTCTGAAGTTGATTTATGAAAGGATTAGAATGTCTATATATGATTTCATACAAGAAATAAAAACCATAACAATCAGGGCCGGCACAGGGGTAAGCGGGACAAGACTTGGGGCTTGGGCAACTCCCTTCTGCTTGGGGCAATCCACAGGTTCAACATGACCCCAGCATGACCCCCCACAAGAGGTTGGGATTGCAGGTAACCCTCTAGAATCGGCCTATAATAAGGCTCAAGGGGTAACCTCAAAACTAGCTCCGGACATGACAACCCAATCCCGTGAGCCAGCCCTGACAATTAAGGTTGATTGGATCTTACTGTTTTAGTCAACGTTTTGTGTCTGGGCATCACAACAAAAGAAGCCAGCAATCAGTCAGCTTCATTGACACGGCACACACATTCGACAAAGTTCATTATGTGCATTGCTATGTGGGTGGATCATGCATGTGGTTGCTCTTGCAATTTGTGCTGCATAGTTACTTGCAATAATGTCCTATTTCTTCTGTAAGTTTAACCCTATTTTGTGTGTGTGTGTGTGTGTATATATAAAAAAAAAAAAAAAAAAAAAAATATATATATATATATATATATATATATATATATATATATATATATATATATATATATATATATATATGTGCAAATGATCTCTAGCCTAGTGGTTAAGAGAGATGCATGCGGCCCAAGTGGTCAGGAGTTCGAGCCCCAGTGGAGGCGAGTTCACCACAATTACCCATTACTTCAAAAAAAAAAAAAAAAAAAAAAAAAAAAAAAAAAAAAAAAAAAAATATATATATATATATATATATATATATATATATATTGAAAAAAGGTAAATTTTATTCCAAAAGCAACACAATAATCTTACAACATACAATCAGAGTGGGACTCCCACTCTTCAGATCCCCATAGCATTTACTTCAAACTCTATGTTATGGAGGATGCCTGTTGGAGGAGTGACTAGACCCTCAAAGATGCGACGGTTCCGTTCCCTCCATACATGCCAAACAGCGGCTGTCAGTCGAACTCCGGCGGTCCGGAACCAGTCCTGCCCTCTTCCTCTGCTATCCCGGAGCACAGTGATGATGCCCCCAATCCCTTTCCGGAGTCACAACCACCCAGCACCCTACTTTGTTCAGCCCAGATCTGCCAAGACAGGGCACACTCAAACAAAATGTGCCATATAGATTCATTCTCTACACTGCATAGCACACACTTAGGGTCTGGAACCGGCACCCCAAAAGCACTAAGTCGATCCCTCATCAATAGGCGACCCAGAAGAAGCTTGTAAACACAAAGTTGCATCTTCCGGGCAAGTCCCTTGCACCATACGAATTCATAGTCAGTACTTTGAGGATAAGTGTGCCGAATAAGGTTGTAGCAGCTCCGAAACTGAAAGATTCCAGTCCCCGAAGAATCTCGTGGCGGCTACCAAATCCACCGATCAGCAGGCAGACCGGGATCAATGACTACAGAACTGATACTCTCATCCATCTCCGCAGTATATCGATAGGACTCAGGCCTCCACTCTCCATCGTGGATAATGCGCCGACAAGTCAGCCCCCGACTGTCCTCCTGATTCGGCGGGGCTCCCCTGATATCTAATAGAGATTGCCGATCTATCCAAGGATCCCGCCAGAGGTCCGTGCCAGACCCATCCTTCATGACCCTCGGGATAGCAGATTGGAGAACTCCCCTGTGTCTCAAGACAATCTTGAAAGAGACTGAAAGGTTGTTGTCAGTAGTACAGGTCCAGAAATTGTCCTGTTTTACATATCTGCTATGCATCCAGTCAGCCCAGAGGGACCCCTTGTTGATGAATCTCCATGCCACCTTTAGCGCAGAGGCCTCCGTGATCTCCAGCAACGGCCTTAACCCCACTCCTCCCTCCTTCCTGGGTCTACAGAGCTGCTCCCAGGAGATCGCCTGCATACCACCCCTCCATATGAAGTCTGCACACATCCGCTCTACTTTCTTGATAGTGGCAATAGGGAGAAGAATGTATTGCAGCCAGAAATGGGCCACAGCCGATATCACCAATCTAACCAGCTCAATGCGTCCTCCAAATGATAAACCGGCGGCTTGCCAGCCTTCAACCCTCCGCTGGACATACTCCACCAGACTATGGCAGTCCTGGTCCCGCGCATAGTTGACTGTGAGAGGAACACCTAAATACTTCACCGAGAGCTCACTCCTCTCAACTCCCAACGCGTCGGCCCGCTCCTCCTTCTGGGGGCAGAGGGAGCTGAAATACACCCTGCCCTTCTCTCTGTTCATCTGAAGGCCTGAGAGGGACTCCAGCTCTCCCATAATCTCGGCAATTGTGTGCATACCCTCAGTAGATGGCTGGATGAACACCAAGAGATCATCTGCATAAATAAGATGGGTAACCGGGGGGTCTACCCACCTGAACAATGGAACCTGTCTCCCCCGATGCACTGCTATATCCATTAAGCATGTGAAGTATTCCATGACAAGCGTGAATAGGTAAGGGGACATAGGGTCACCTTGCCTAAGCCCACGGTTGCTCTGGAAATACCTATATGGGGTGCCCTAGATGAGGACAGAGAAGGTGGGAGATGTGATACACTCCCGGATCCTAGCTATCCAACGGTCCTCGAAACCCATAGCAGTCATCAGATGACAGAGGAAATTCCTATTAACCATGTCATAGGCCTTCCTCAGATCTAACTTCACATAAGCTTTCTTCCCGCCTAGTTTACTGAATCCCCTCACCATCTCATGCGCCAGAAGGCTGTGCTCCGCGATCGACCTCCCCTTGATGAAAGTCGCTTGGTTCGGAGAGACTAAGTCCTGCATGATACCCTCCATCCGCCGGCACATAAGGTGTGTAATAATCTTGTAAAGGTAATTACAGCATACAATAGGCCTAAAATCCGCCAGCGATGTCGCTCCCTCCTTCTTTGGCACAAGTGTCAGTAAGGTGTAGTTCAGCTCCTTCAACAGTTTCTCTTTGGAGAAGAACTCCTACTCCACCTCAAGGACCTGATACTTCAGAGTATTCCAGTGGCTTTGTAGAACCCACTGCTGAACCCATCCGGCCCAGGTGCCTTGTTGGGATTCGTCGTCTTGACAATAGATTCCACCTCCTCTAGAGTAACTGGGGCAAGTAGAAGGCTATTCCCATACAGAGTCACCACTCTCTTCGTAACTATATCTGGAAACACAGACAGGTAGTCAGTCTAAAAATATAACTCATAGTAGTACCTGACTGCCTCGCCTTGTATCTTAGCCGGCTATCCCACCAGGTTGCCATCCACATCAACAAGCTGAAAAATATGGTTCCTATGTTGTCTGGTCCGGATGACGTCATAGAAGAACTTGGAACATCGGTCACCATCCTTAAGCCAGGAGCATTTAGCATGCTGGGCCGTGCTAATCTCCTTCTGCAGACGCAAGATGTTGACTTCTCCAATCAGCTCCTTCTCTCTCGTCGCCAAGTCTCCGTTCAGCATATCAGATTGCATGTCTTGCTGGATGGTCCGAAGCTCCGTCTCTTTATCTTCTAATGTAGACTTGGGCAGACCCTTCACCCAGCTTCGTAAAGCCTTCTTCGTAGCCTTGAGTCGATGCACCATGCGATACTGGGCCGTCCCCTCCTGATGGCTAGTGAGCCCCTCCGTAACAGCCTCCAAGTAACCCTCCAGAAGATACCAGCTGTTGTTGTACCTGAAGGAACGAGACTTCACGGGAGGCCGTGGGAATGGTCACTCGTCCCAGCGGCCAGGCCCTCAGCCGACGAATTGGGGAAATGCCTGAACCATTTCCCGTTGCCCAGGGCTCTATCCAGCTGGCATGCAACCATGTTACGGATTGCTTTGTTATGCCAAGTCCATAAGAACCCCGAGCGAGACAGCCCCTTGAGCCCCGCCTGGAGGAGACATCTCTGAAATTCAAAAAGGATCGGATCAGGGAACGGTCTGCCTCCCATCTTCTCCCCTCTGTGAAGCAAGGCATTGAAGTCGCCCATCAAAAAAAGCGGCAGGTATGAGGCATCAGCAGCAGCAGCTATCCTGGAAATATCGCTCCATAAGGTCTCCCGCCGCCGTCTGTCGTTATGACCATACACCGCTCCTAAGAACCGAAAGCCACCCTTATTAGTGAAGGAGACAGCTATCAACTGTTCCGTCATTAAGATCAAGTCTCCATCCCAAGACTTTACATTTCATCTGACCCAGATTCGAGCCATGTTACAGATGGCCAAGTTGTGGAGTTGAACCCAGTGAGATGGGGTCCGGCAGGTAAGAGTCTTCTCTCCTTTAATCTTGGTCTCCAGCAGGATAGAGATGTCGCACCTCTCTATGTGCAAGACCGCACAAATCTCCCTCCATCTCTGTTGAGACTTGAAGTGATTTTATTGAATGGAGTAACAACATATATATAGGAGAGGCTAGCCTCCTCTCCTATCATTCTAGCCAATGTGGGACTAAAGCCCAATAACACTATATATATATATCAACACTCCCCCTCAAGATGGGCGAAAGATATTCACTAAGCCCATCTTGTCACATCCTCTCATCATGTTGATAGAACTAAGCCCCTTTGTCAGTCCGTCTGCTACCTGATCTTTGGTTGGAACATAGCCCAGCTCTAGTTCTCCTTTATCCAGTTTCTCTTTGATGAAGAATCTGTCAATCTCAATATGTTTGGTCCTGTCATGCTGCACTGGATTGTTGGCAATATTAATAGCTGACTGGTTGTCACACCATAGCTTCATCTTTGTTTCCTGGTCCAGCTTTAGCTCCGTCAGCATATTCTTCAACCACAATAGTTCTGTGACTCCCAAGGCCATCGCTCTATACTCTGCTTCAGCTGTTGATCTGGCCACTACTGACTGCTTCTTACTCCTCCAAGAGACCAAGTTGCCTCCTACAAATATGCAGTATCCCGATGTGGATCTCCTGTCGTCAGCACAGCTAGCCCAGTCAGAATCACAATAGCCCTCAATGCCTACATGATTATTTCTTCTAAAGATCAGTCCCTTCCCGGGGGCTCCCTTCAAGTACCTCAGAATCTGGTACACTGCGTCCATGTGACCCTTCCGGGGGTCATGCATGTAGCGGCTTACTACACTTACCGCAAAGCTGATATCAGGTCGAGTGTGGCTTAAGTAGATTAACTTGCCCACCAATCTCTGATATCTATCCCGGTCAACTGGTTCTCCAGCTTCAGCATCCAGTTTAAACTTCTGGACATCATATTCCAGGCGATGACCGCCATTAATTATTACTAGAAAGGGTCCCCTGGACATCACCTGGACTGGTACCTGGGGGCAGTACCACATCTGTCGCTATCATATCCTCCTCCCTCCCCGCGGAGGGGTCAAGATGGGGAGCTGTCTGGGAGAGCACAAGCGTCCATGCCGGGTTCTCCACACAGAGCGCCTCACTTGGAGGGCTCTCACGTAATTGTCCAGCTCGTCTCTTCCTACTGTATACCTGCTCCTCAAAAGACCCGCTAACGCCCCTCTTCTCTCTCTCCAAGGCTGTCAAGCCTCTAGTAACCATACTCCTCTGTGCCGAGAAGGTGATCATAGTCCCACAAGGGGAGATCGGCTGAGGCAGAATAGTGAGCCTCAGTCCCCCGGCCTCCTCCCCCGGTCGGTCACCCTCCTGCATATAATCCTCCGTTCTACCTTCCCCGGAAGGAGGCTCCCTCACCCGAGATGGGCCCGGCACCTCAATAGGGGGCGTAATCGGCCCCGACTGTGCTCCTTTGGACGGACATGTGCTGTCTAGATGCCCAAAACAAGCACACTTCGAACACGTAGGAGGAACCCATTCATACTCCACCTTCTGGGTTAGAACCTCTCCAAAAGGCACCTCATACTCCAGAAGACTCGGTAACTCCCCTCCAGCCTGAATTTCGACGAAAATCCGGGCATACATCAACCTCGATCGAAAGGTTGTAGCTTCTTCAGCCTTGATCGGGGTGCCGACCAAACTGGCAAGTCGTATCAACAGAGGAATGCTCCAAAAGCGAACGGGGAACTACGAAAAGCGAATCCAAATGGATGGCATTCAGGACTTTCCGTTCACATCTCAGATCTGGAGTCCACTCTTTCAGAATGATCAGCCAACCATCAAACGTCCACGGACCACCTTGCAAAATCCTAGTGACATCTTCGGCGAGCCCAAACTTTACATAGAAGAATCCATTTTCTCTAGCAAAGAACTCCATGCTGCCTTTTGGCTGCCAGACTCGCGCCGCATATCCCCGGATCTGTCCATAGAATGGCTTGCTCCCCAACACGTACAGGACCAGCGTGTTCTCCCAGAAGGCAGACACCTTCTTAATCTCTTCAGCCGAAAAAGAAGCCCGGAAACTGCTCCCTACCTTCTTCGACGGAACATACTCCATAGATGTTGGGCTTTTCGTCCCCACCGGTTTACAGACATCTGCCCAGGAATGTCCCGCTGGCCGGAGAGCCGTTCCCTGGGCGGCTCCAGTTTCATGGCTGGAAGCCCCTGTACCCTGGCCTCCCGTGTCCACCACTTTGCCTTTTTCTTTCTCCACCGCGGTTGGCTTGGGGCGCCAGTCCACTAATCTCCCAGTAGGCGCCATAGGTCCTCGGGACGATGTTCTGTGTCCCATTCCCTCCCTCGGCCTTCTCCCTGCCAAGGGTTGCAACTTTTGGAGGATCTGCGTGCCCCCACCTTGCTCCCGTCTTGTTTCCCCAACGTCTCGTAACCGTCGTCCATCCGCCTGACCCCCCTGAGAACTGGGCCCAGATCCAGATTGGAACCCCGGAAAAAGGCTTTCATCGCCGGATCCGCCCAGAACTCCCACCGCCTGACCACCGACATGACCACCAACATGGTCGCCGACCTTCGCCGCTGCTCCGGCCACACAGCAGCGCAGCCTTTCCGCGTCCGTCTCCACCGCGTCCGCTCCCTAAGCCGTCGCGGTCGAATCCACCGCCCTGGGGCGGCTTGCCCCCGGCAAGGCCGCCGCTGGCCGCGCCGCCCCCGTCAGCGCCAGTCTTCCCGCGTCCGACTCCATCGCGTCCGCTCCCCAAGCCGCCGCCACCGCCGCCGTCTCCACCGCTCGCCGCTCCGCCCTGGTGCGGCCGGCCCCCGGCCAGGCCGCCGCTAGCTGGCCTCGCCGCCTCCGTCAGTGCCGGGATCCCAGGGAGGAGCCCCCCGATGGTTCACTCGCGGAAGCCCTAGGTCGCCCACACCCATCGCCTGTGTGTGTGTATATATATTATCCTGTTGAGCCCATAAATTTTGGGAATGAGGAGTTGATCGTGGTCTAGTACTGCATTGCTTCATCAACCTGTTGAGCCCATAAATTTTGGCTGCTACATTATACTAGCTTCTTGTGCAATTTGCATAATTAAACCCTCAAATTAAGTCTTACAATTTTGGTTGGTAGCTCTCTGAACTTTTGATTTTTTTTCCTGCAACCCATCAGGATGTTAAAACCTCTCCATGCCCAATATATTATCCTGATCAATATGAACCAATTTCTAATAAAACAGGAAATTTTACAAAATGTGAGTGTGATATATGATCTCCGAGGGACCCAGGACGCGGCTCTTCTATTGGCCATGGAAAAGATGAGTGGCACCAGGCCATTATCTCTTCTCCAGAGTTGAAGAATGGGGAGTGTAATCTAAATCTTACATTAATATCTCAACAAAATTCAAATGGTCCCCTCTACACTTAGCAGAAGGATAAGCATCAAAGGAGAGAAATTCTATATAGGACAGTTCTAACAGCAGGTCCTTGTTTCATGCATTCATCATATATTTGGGTTTTATTAGATTCATATGTTACAAGAACATCAAATATTATCCTAATTATGGGCACCCCAACTATACTGTTCAGACGTTTTGGCACCTTAACTTTCCATTGCTCGATTTTGGCACCCCAACTTTATGAGTTGCTTTTTTGAAGCACATTTCGCCAATTTTGAAGCACATATATCGGCACCAACTTTTGTAGTACAAGATATACTTTTGAAGTATTAGAAAAGAAGCGTGGAAACCTTTTCCCAAACTAGAGAGTACCTGTGAGAGAACCGAGCAATACAACGCACGAACCGCACGAACCAAACACCAAACACAATCCACGCAGACAGAAAATTTTTGACATGGAAAACCCTTGCGGGAAAAACTACGGGACGATCGGAGTCCAACCCTTGAGAAGCCTTCACTAATGAAATAAATGAGTACACCCTCTACAAACTTCTCCTGATCCAATACGGATCCCCACAACACTTAGAAGCAAGAATAATTGATTACAAGGCTACGAAAAACAAAGACGACGAGTAGAGATTACCCGAACACGATCCTCCTGAAAAAATGGCCTTCAATCCTCCTTCTCTTCCAAAGTTGCAATGGCACTCTTGTCTCTTTTCTCTCTATTTTTCTCAATGTTGTGTTGTGATTAGGGTTAGAAAAAACTATGTATAAACCCTCTAATCCGCAGCAAAACCTGGACCGTAGGATACGATCCAACGGTATAAAAATACCCTCAAATCAGCCTCAGCCCGTCGACACAGAATTCGGCCAGAACTCTCTGTTTTCGTGACAGAACAGTTCTTGAACTAAGGGGCAAAGTACTCTGGTAGCTTCCGAGCTTCTTCTTCGTCTTCGAATGGCCTCGTCACCTCCCCGATCTTCCCTGACATACAGACGGCGCTCGTCGCACTCCGGGGTCTTCTCTACATAGGTTGGGAACCCCACCCACTCCAACATTTCTCTCCCTTCACAACTATGTAGAGGAGGTCGTCATCTCGACGATCTGCCTGCAGAACTCAAACTTTTCCTTGGTAGAATCTTGGTGAACATATCTACTCTGTTATCATCTGTATGAACATTCTCAAGCTCCGCGTCTTTCTTCTCAACCACATCCTGTATCCAATGATACCGAGTCTCGATGTGCTTGGACCGGCTATGATAGGTTAAATTCTTCACAAGGTAAATAGCACTCTAACTGTCGCAAAGCAAAGTATACTGCTCTTGCTTCAGCCCCATTTCCTGCAACAGATTTTTTATCCACAACAACTCCTTGTAAGCCTCCGTCGCCGTAATGTAGTCTGCCTCTATCGTCGACAAGGCAACACACTTCTGCAATCGCGACTGCCACGATACCGCTCCTCCAGCAAACATCATCACATGGCCCGAAGTCGATCGCCTCGTGTCTACATCTCCAGCCATATCAGCGTCGGTATATCCAACCATCTTCGGCTCGTCACCACCAAAAGAAAGTCTCCAGTTGGCAGTGCCCTGAAGATATCGTAGAATCCACTTAACCACACTTCAATTGACCCTTCCAGGATTTGAAAGATACCTGCTAACTGTGCCAATTGCATGAGCGATGTATGGCCTCGTACACACCATAGCATACATAAGGCTTCCTACAGCTGAGGCATATGGAACACGCTCCATATCTTCTTTTTTGTCCTCGGTAGATGGACACTGCTCCTCAGTGAGCTTAAAGTGGGCCGCAAGGGGACAACTCACTTTCTTCGACCCGTCCATCCCGAAACGCTGAAGTATCCGGTGAATGTACTTCTTTTGGGACAAGTGTAGCAGCTTGGACTTTCTCTCTCGGTTGATCTTTATCCCAAGAATAGTCTTTGCTGCACCCAAATCCTTCATAGAGAAAGTCGCGCCCAGTTGACGCTTCAACTCCGCTATCCTAGTGGCATTCCGACCCACTAATAGCATGCCATCAACATAGAGCAATAAAATAATAAAATTATCATCGACAAAATACCTCACAAATACACAATGGTCCGACGTCGTCCGTGCATAACCATGCTCCCCCATAAACGACTCGAACTTCCTGTACCACTACCTCGGAGCCTGCTTCAGACCATACAAGCTCTTTCTCAACCGGCAGACCAAATATGACTTGTTCTTCTCACAGAATCCCTCTGGCTGCTCTATGTATAACTCCTCCTCAAGATCACCATGGAAGAATGCCGTCTTCACGTCCATCTTCTCGACCTCCAAGTCAAAACTGGCTGCCAATGCTAGTATCACCCGAATAGACGACTGCTTGACGATCGGCAAAAAGATCTCATCATAATCCACTCCTTTCCACTGACCGTAGCCTTTAACTACCAGCCTCACTTTGTATCGAGGGCGAGTAGCATCATCCGTCTGCTTCACTCCGAACACCCATCGATTCTTCAAAGCCTTCTTACTCTTTGGCAACCGCACCAGCTCGTAAGTAGAATTGGCGTGCAAGGAACCCATCTCCTCCTGCATAGCCTGCATCCACTCCTGCTTGTGATCGTCTTCCATAGCCTCTGCAAAGCTTTCGGGCTCTCTTCCGTCAGTCAGTAGCACATACTCACCCGGTAAGTATCTCGTAGATGGTCGACGATCTCTGTCACTCCTTCTCAATGAAGCCACTGGTGGTGGCTGTATACCAACAACCTCCTCCCCTTTAGGAACTGCCTCCCCGGTATGCTCATCCTCCTGAGGGACACCCTGACCACCATCAGCAGGCTGATGATCAAGGTTGGGAACAACTCCATATATTGGCTTCCCTATAACTGGATCCTCTGCGATGTCCTCTGGAAACTGCTCGAAGCGAAATGACTCTAACTCAGGCAATTCCTCAGCCTCAGAAGGCGTCTCAGAATCCTGAGTGTTGGTCATGGTCTGATCCTCGGCGAATACCACGTCCCTGCTTCTATAGTACTTTCTTTCCACTGAGTCGTAGAGTCTACAGCCAAACTCATCTCGACCATAGCCGACAAAGACGCACCGCCTCGTCTTCAGCTCAAGTTTGGACCTCTCATCCTTCAGTACATACACGAAGGCCTTACAACCAAACAATCGCAGGTGATTGTATGACGGCTCTTTCTCGTACCAACACTACAAAAAAAGTTGGCTTTTGGGACAACACTTTTAAGAACTCTAGTTTTAAACGTCCTAAAAAATTATTATTTGGGACTACGATATTTTTTTGTAACAAAAAACAAATTTATTGGTGACAGATAGAAAAATGGATCTCTTATTTGGGACTATTAATATTTTTCGTTCCAAATAAATTTTGAGACCGTCTCAAATAATCTTAGCGGGAATGGCAATTATTTGGCGGCCCAAACCAAAATTTTAAAAAAAAAAAATTTCACCTGAATCAAACCCTTCCCTAATTTGAAAACAAAATTTCTCATCGTCTTCTCCTCTTCATTCTTTTGTATCAAACCATGGCATTATTTTGCTAAGTTCCTACTCTTTCCCGTAGAGACCAAAACCCCCCAAATCCCTCCACCTCCCTCCTCTTCCTGCTATGAGACTGGATCCTAAATCCTAGATCCAACCCTCCCCAAATCATAACCCTAGATCCCAACCCACCTTCCCAAATCCATGCCCTAGTGTCGCCGCCATGCTGGCCATCATCGACGAGTCCGACACACTTGCGTCTCTTTATCCTTTCCTATTTCTAGAAAGTTTCGATTTTGACTGAATTTTTTGGGATTACAGTTGAGGAACCCTTCTGCACTCAAAGTGTTCGACGAGGTCATCGCCGTTTCCAAGTTGAAGCAAATTGTGATGTCCCTCGACTACGTCGGCACCCTCTCGAGGTCATCGCCGTTTCCAGCAGGGATCCAGGGAAATGCTGGAAACAACTACTTCCGAGCTGATGGCCAGAACACTGGCAATTTCATTACAGTATGATCTCTAACCCACGTGTTTATCTATTGATTCCTATACTTCTAATAGTATGTTTTGTCTGTACATCCTTGGTCACATGTTCTAGTCACCAATCTATATATGGACCAGTTAGTAAATCTGGCATTGGTTAGATTTAACCGCCATCAACTAAGCCTAGTTCATTTGGTCCATTCAAGCTGAAGCTGCTTGGAACTTCTTTCAAGCATTTAAAGTTCACACCAAATTACCTCCCCCTTTTGTTATGTTATATATATTTAAAACATAGTCCTGCAAATAGTCTCATGCTATGATAAGTGAATTTATTTCTGTTATTTTTCACAATTACTATTTCAATTAGCCACTATTTACTGAACCATAATTATTGATAAAATCAATTTAATGATGTTGTAGAAGTCACTAATACTAAAGCTATCTTCAGTTGTAGCTACAACAACATCAGCATGTTATTAGTCTAAAGAAACAATAACATCAAATTATCTCACTAATACTAATAGTTGGTTTTGATTTAGTCCTGGTTGTGAAAGATAGGACGAGGGCTTCGAGTATGGTTCCCTCAAGATTAAACACAATTTTATCAAATACTTGAAGAGTGCAAAAGTTGAAACAACATTATCGTAAATGGGTAGGTGCATTACATCCTATGTTGCATGGAAACATGAAAAGGGTGTTGTAGAGCTGTATCGTGTCCGTATCGAGCAACATAGGTGACTCGTTGTACCTATCTGAAAATATGTGTATCCCGTATTTTTTTCGTGTCCTTATCCGTATCGGTGTGTGCAACACGGATTGCACCACATGTAGATACATCCTCTATTGCAAAAAGTTAAAACAACAATATCTCAAATGTTTAAGGTGCATAACACCATATGTAAAATTGTAAGCCAGTAACATTTACAATGTAAAAATCTTGAAATGGGAAACAGCAAGTGCAAGAGGTACTAACCAGAGACAAGGAATTGTACCTTATCTTGTTTCAGATCGCTTGCCTACCTCTAGTCGGATCCCTTAAGATTTTATACATTGTGAGATCTTAAAAGCTGTAATGGAAATGAGTGCAAGAGGTAATAATAACCGAACAGGAGACGAGGGTTACAGATTTGGACACGTGATGTATTATAAATCCTAATCCTGTTTCGGACAACTTGGCCTACCTCTAGTCTCCCTTCAGATTTTTTTGATCCACTGAGATCTTTTGTGTTCCAATCCGGTCAGATGAATCCACTGTGAGATTTTTTTTATACCAATGTCTGACCACCACGGGTCAACCACAAGTTTATGGCGAAAGTATTTCTTGGAGCAACAAAGTTGATTGTGGCAACAGAGATGCCATGTTAAATAAGCTAACATAAATGCATTAAGAAAATTAACTAGGTATATGCACCTTATGTAAAACCCACTATGGTTACTTATGACCAAAACCAAGGGGAAAAATAAGAAATGTTACAAACTGACCTTAAAGAAGTCAAAGGACAAGAAATCACAAAGCTACAATCTCCACGACAAGAATTGCAAGAAAAAGTAGATGAAGCCAATGTCGCAATTTTCAGGAAAAAAACAGCGAGAATTGCAATTGAAATAGCCCCACAAATTGTACCAGTTTTACTCGTTTCTAGATCTTAGCTAAATTCTTAAATATCGCATCCGATACTGCAAGTTACTGGTACAAAACATTAGAGAAATCCAGTGAGAATCTGCACTATTTCTATGTTTATAAAGTATATAAGCTCTAAAATTAACTCATCAGATCAATTTATTTATGAAAGTTATTGATTGATTCCAACCTTTGGAATTGAATTACTCGCTGCTTGTGAAATTTGTATCTGGCGCCAAACTTACTGTTGTAGGATAATAGTTTATATTGGAGACTCGTCATTCCAATAGTGTAAGGCCAGTTTTCAAGTCAGAATGTACTCTCAGTCATAGTAAGAAGTTTTTAATTTATTATATTTCTCTAGATTCCACTCATCAACCAAGAATCTGACAGATTTATCTCTGCTCTTTGTTAATCTTTTCTTCTGTATCCTTTCATAACTGATTCTTGTGCTGAAGACTTGCTACCTTAAATTTACAGGTAAGGATTCTGCAAAAGCAGCTGCAAGAGGAGATTGATTTGCATGTGGCATTGGCAAATGCTGTAAGGCATAACAGTAAACCTCTTTTATATCCTTCCAAAATTCTAGGCGAGGTAATATTTAATTGTGGGTTCTGGTAATATGCCATCTTACTTTAGTTTCTTGGTATTAAAGCCAGGACCATATTCTTGTTCCACTTGCACAATCAACACTATCAACCAATCCAATCGAGACCCAAAAAGAAGAAGAAGAAACTAATGCATATCCTTGTCATTAAAGCCGTCTTTCGGAACGAAAGTGCACTTTTAAGGAAAAATAGCTAAATTTTAAGGTTTTCTCTGTACACACTATTCTATGTTTTTCTGAAACTAGATGTAGACATTGATTTTGATTGTGGTCTTGCATTGTGCAGAAAAGGAATAGATGCACTCGTCTTGGAGAAATCTGACAGCCTACGGGCTGCAGGGGCAGCAATAGGTGTTTTTTTGAATGGATGGCGTGCACTTGACCAGCTTGGTGTGATCATGGAGCTTAGAATGAAGGCTATTCCTATAACAGAGTATGCTTATGATAATAAGCTCAGTCTGATGAGTTTTAAACTTCTACTTCAATATTTATATAATAGTGTCGTCAATTTCATAATGTGAAGATATATGCTGAATTGTTTTCCATCTTTCGCTCAATGTAAATCAGGATCCAAGATGCTATGCTGAACAAGAGTGACATACGAGTAATACCGTGCAGGTAAACCTGGATTCTTGTCGATTTCTAATTATTAGTGGTACCAAATGGACTCAAACCTAAGTGGAAAGCATACATGCATTTTCAAATGCTGAATTTCTTAGAATAGTATTTGTTGCATCAAGTAAATTCCTCCAAAAGACTATCAAGGTCAACTGAAGTCTGTTAGGAAAGATACCAATTTTCATGGGGTACTTGATTCTTCTATCTATTCCCTGTAATGCAGTTTTTGAAATAAGTTTTGTGGTTTTCTCTGTTGTGTTTGTTTTGGTTATTTGCTTGTTGGTAAACTAGCAAAAAAAAATTTATTTGAATCATCTATGTTCCATACAACCTGCAAAAATGATCTTAAAGCTGTTGGTTACTTGCTTGTTGATAAATTTATTTGAATCATCTATGTTGAGACAATGAAAAATTTGGACTTTGTTATGACCAGAATAGGTGGTGGGATATTGGTCATCCAAATTTGATCTTTTATTTGGTAATACTTGAGTCCAATTTGCTAATCAAGCTTTTATTGTTCATTAGCATTAGATTGACTAGTCGCAACCAGACAATTCAATCTGTTAAAATTATGTACAGCAACCAATTTCTGTCTATTATTAATCTTTAGCATAAATGTGGGAGACGAATACTTGCAAAGTTTTTGAAGTTTCAGCGTAGTAGCTGCTGATATAGAGAGCAGCTGCTCCAGATCATTGGGTTAAACTGATCTTAGTGGTAAACAAGCTCAAGAAAGTTTATTGATTTTGGGGAAGCATTTGTTGATGGTGAGTGGAGAAGACCTGCTGTGCCCGGTTGTGCACAACAATGGCCATCAAAACATCCTCCTCATCGTATTTTGAATACAAAACATTTAACAAATACAAGCGATATAGTTTTGACGACTAATTGCAGACAGAGACTGAGATTAGTTGATTCACGTTCTTTTTTACATTCGTGAACAGTTTTTCTAATCGTAGAGAAATCAATGTTGTATAGACTCACTTTCATGGACTTAGTGGTTGTGCTATGGTTGTGTATGTCAAGGGGCTGTTGTGCCATATCAATATTAAGTTTCAGTAGTCTTGACTTAGTGGTTCACTGGTTGTGCTATGCTTGTGTATGTCAAGGGGCTGTTGTGCCATATCAATATTAAGTTGTGCCATATCAATATTAAGTTTCAGTAGTCTTTCTGGTAAGACTCGACCATCAGTTATGTAGCTAAAGCAATGGGAAGTCGAAACATATAATATTCTAATCCCTTTCAATGTATTAGACTCTTTTTTTCCTAATCTACCATATTATGACATCCTCATTTGTTGAAGCGTGTAGTGTCAGTTGTTATTAAAAACTTATGAGAAAGAAAATCCCGATTTTGTATTTCCATGCAAAAGCAAGTTTTAATTTATTGTTGATGATAATGTATACTTTCCTATATGATTCTAAGATGCAAAACACAATGCAGATTCTGGATTCTCTATCATAGCGGATTGTTTCACTGGCTTTCGATGTAATTTCTCATGTATTAGAAACAGGCCCTGTAAGTTCTCTTTCTTTCTTTTTCTTTGGTGTTAATTTTGCAGCAGATGTGGTACCTTGTCTCCCAAGTTTAGAATCTGAAGGTGTTGACTGCATCATATGCTCGTTGGTTTGAAATTATCATGAGATTTGTATTGCTGAGTTAATCCGACTTCATTATTATTGATAACTGTTTTTCTTCTGTCTGGTAACCTAGCAAGACCTCTCCTGTTTGTGCAAAAGATAACCTTTCTGAAGTTTATATAGCTATGTCATAATCTGAAATGCTTTCAGGGATGGAGGCATGTGTCACCCCATTTTTCTTCATTATTGGATTCTGCAATCTTCCCTGCATTGGCGTTAAATCAGAAGGTTAGCTGTGGTGTCACTATGAATGTAACTTTAATTCACATAAATGTAAGGTTGAACCATACTTTGAAATTGAACAACAATCTCCAATGTAGAGTATTAAATTTAAACTCTATGATTGTGAATAACTAAAAATCTGTAGTATTTGAATTAATTTTTCTTTCTTTGTGATGGCAGTTCTCTAGACTGACTTGTCCAACTCTGAAACATTTATTTTTTCTAATCCTCTTTTTTGGTTCTGCAAAGGATGTAGCAGAATGGGAAGAAGACACTGATGAATATATACGGAAGAATCTTCCATCTGATCTTGTGAGATACCTTGTCTGAAAAGCTAATCCGTATTTTCTCGTGGTATTTACTCTAGCATAATTTTCTACTTTCCAGTCTCAAACGTCCAAGTTTCTTTACAGGATGAGATTTCAGAATGGGCTGACGACTTATTTACGGCAAGGAAAAGTGCAATCAATTTACTTGGTGTTATCGCAATGTCAAAGGTAGTCATTTCCCTACTTATACACTGTGTGACTAAGAGGTTTTCCTTGGCTGAACTAATACTATCTTATGTTCGTTAACTTGTCATCTTTTCAGGGTCCACCTGTTGCATCTGCTGTTTCTAAACGAAAGAAAGGTGAAAAAAGTAAGAAAAAAGAGCAGCAAAGCTCTATTGGGGAGTTATTAGTGATACCATTCTTATCAAAGTTTCCCTTGCCTCTGTTGGGGAAGAGGAGGCATCATCCAAGATATTGCACGAGTGAGTCAGTTCTGTTTATTCTGAATTTCTGATTGATATCATCAGCATCATAAAATGATCTCTTCTGGTTATCTGCATAACCTTTTTACATTTCTTAGGCATTCATTGTATTCAACCATATAAACCATTTCTTCTGCAGTTATTATGGAGTCTTGATGGCGTATGGCGGTCTTCAAGATGTAAGTTGATCTGATATTGCTTGGCCTTTATGAAAATTAAGTTGGAATGACTAGCTCTATGATTAATTCTTCACTGAAATTTGGGTTCTTGCAGTTCTTAAATGAGAAAAATCCTGATTACACGTCCAGTTTGGTTCGAAATCGGGTGCTTCTATTATATGCATCATGTTCATACTCCCCTTATTTGGTTGCAACAGCAAACTGGGTACTCGGTTCACTTGCACCATGTCTTCCTCAGGTAATTTATTGCATAGTGTAATGTACATTCTGTTTCTTCCTAGCACACCATCTCAACCACCTTAAATGTAAGGAATATGCATGTTTCTTGTCCACACAAATCAAACCAGCATTTAGCATGTTTCTTGTCCACACAAATCAAACCAGCTGTAAAGAAAATATTCTGAATTATGTTAAATTGAGACTTCTTTATACACACTTTTTTATGTTTTGTATGTTCAATGCTCTCTATTGGAGAATTATGTGACGAGTCTTATACTTTTCTCTCATGCCTGTATGAAACATGGTCATTACTCGTGTGTATTTAGAAACTCTACTCTTTCTTTATGGATCATAGAGATTTGTGGTGATGGGCATGTGTCATTCTCTCTCCCTTTGTGTTCCCAACTTTTTTTTTGCCTCAGACCTCGTTCGGTACACTGTAATGTAATCGTAATCGTAATGTAATCAAATATGTTTCTTTTTGAAGTTACTCCACCAATTACTTTTAACTAACCATATTTCTGGCTTATTCATGTGTTTCCAGGTAGGCAATGCTGCTGGCAGCCATGGATGTGTGGATCGGTTTGTCAATGGATGTGGAAAATCAAATATATATGTTTTGGACATGTGTAAAAAGTCGTAGATTTTATTTTGTAAATTAAGTGAATGCTTACTGATGTAAAGCTTGATGGGAACACTCTTGATGTAAGACTTGGATTTCATTTTATGAACAATGGGATATTACCTTTAAATATGTTTTATAGAAATCGTTTTGTTAATGTTGCGGCTACGCTTTGTTAATGTTGTGGCTACCATATGCATTTCTGATTAAATAAAATAGTTCTGTATGAATTTTGGTTGTATATAAAATTCAATTATATATTTTATATATAAACATGAAATTAGTAATTCCATAATAATTTAAACAATTGTTAAGTTTTTTCGCACGATTACAGTACTTTTTAAAATTCCGTCCCTTATTTATTAGGACGAAAATATATCTGTTACAAAAACTTGTTTTTTGGGACAAATTAATAAACTGTCACACAAAAGCCAAAATTTGAAAACTTTTGAGACGTTTTGCCTAACCGTCCTTTAACAGTAATTAGGACGGCAATATCCGTCTCTAAAGTTTTTGCCACGCCACCCTAATGGGACCGTCCATTCCCGTCCCAAAGGCCGTCCCAAATATTTGTTGGGACGGTAATTGCAGTTTTTAAGACGGTTTTTTGTTGTCCCAAAAGGTCACTTTTTTTGTAGTGATACTTTGTCAGGCACATCACCCTGTAAAGGAGCACTAGGAGAAAAATTAATAACATAAGCAGCTGTGAAAAGAGCCTCACCCCAATAACTGTCTGGCAAATTTGCTTCTGACAACAAATACCGCACCCTCTCCATCAGTATCCTATTCATGCGCTCCGCTACACCATTGAGCTGAGGTGTCTTGCGCGGAGTCTTCTGGTGTCATATTACTTGCTCTTTGCAATAAGCATCAAAGGGACCAATGTATTCGCCGCGTTGTCGGACCGAACATACAATAACTTCCTGCCCGTCTCTCTTTCAACAGAGGCCTGAAACTCTTTGAAAGTGGGCAGCACCTGATCCTTGGTCTTTAAGGCATAGACCCAAACCTTCCTGGAACAGTCATCAATAAAAGTTACAAAGTAAGAAGCACCACCAATAGATTTTGACTTCATAGGACCGCAGACATCCGAGTGAATCAACTCGAGCAACGCCGGCTTCCTTAAACTTGGATGAATTTGGAAAGACACCCTATTTTGCTTCCCAGCTAAACAGTGTGTGCACTTCTCCAACTTTGTAGACTTGAGCCCTGGAATCACTTTCATGTTCACCAAGTAGACCATCCCCTTCTCGCTGATATGGCCAAGCCGCATGTGCCACAACTCGGTAGACGCGTCAGAAACTGCGTTCACCTCTTGTGTCCCCTGTGCGCTCCCTTCCATATAGTAGAGACCGGACTTCTTGCTTCCTCTAGCAATCACCATCGAACATCTGGAAAGCTTCCACTGACCATTCCCGACGAGATCGAAGAATCCCTCGTCATCCAACCTACCAACCGACATCAGGTTGAAACGGATATTAGGAACATGACGAACGTCTTTGAGAACAAAAAATGCATCCGTCTTCGTCCTCCAATGCACATCTCCAATGGCAACCGCCTTCGACACATCTCCATTGCCCATCTTCAATACTCCACAGTCATATGTCGTGTAAATGGCAAATTTGTGAGATATGTGCGCTGAAGCCCCTGAGTCCACCAGCCAAAAATTGTCATCGCATGCGAGGTTTGTAATAACCTCATAACCTACGACGATCATATCGTCTCCATGTATCGAAGCTGCCACTGTAGTGTTCTTATCTTGCTTTCCCTTGTCGTCCTTCTTCTCTCTTCCAAGCAAAATAGTTCCGCTTGATGTTGGCCCTTCATGCCACAATGGTAACACTCCGAGTCCTCGTACCGACCCTTGGGCTTCCCCCTGCTCTTGTCTCTGCCACCACTTGGAACCCTGCTTTTGCCCCTTCCACGGCTTTCTGAAACTAGTGCCTCTGAGTGGTGGGATGTGGAAGAAGTGCCCTGAGAATGTCTCCGCATCTCTTCATTCAGCACCTCGCTCTTAGCAAACTCCAGACTGACCATGCCTTCTGGAGCAGAAGCGATCATAGATACTCGTACGGTCTTCGACGAGTCTGGCAATGTACACAGCAGCCATAGTCTCTGAACCTCGTCGTCGAACTTGACTCTCATCGAAGATAGCTGGTCAACCACGTCCTGGAAATCACTCAAGTGATCCGTAATAGACGTCCCATCTTTGTACCGCAGACCCATCATCGTCCGGATCAGAAACAACTTGTTTACCCAGGTCTTTTTCGCGTACAAGGATTTCAGCTTATCCCATAACGTCTTCGCGTGCTCAATATTGGCAACGTGGTTGTACACGTTCTCGTCAACGAACTGCCTGATATATTCGTACACCTGTATGTGCTCGAAATTCCAGTCCTCCTCGAATTTATCAACTGGTCGCTCGGAAGCAAATACGGACAGATGCAGCTTCTTGACAAACAACAAATCTTTCATCTTGCTCCGCCAATAATGATAGTTGGTGCCGTTCAGATTCACCATGCGCACCGGCTTCGCGTCCATCTCTCCTCTCTGGTTTTCCTGTCAACTCCTGACACCCTTCTGAATTCCAGAACCTTGCTCTGATACCACTTTGTTGGAAAAGAAGCACGAAAACCTTTTCCCAAAATAGAGAGTACATGCGAGAGAACCAAGCAATACAACGCACGAACCAAACACCAAACACAATCCACGCAGACACAGAGAATTTTTGACGTGGAAAACTCTCGCGGGAAAAACCACGGGACGATCGGAGTCCAACTCTTGAGAAACCTTCAGTAATGAAATAAATGAGTACACCCTCTACAAACTTCTCCCGATCCAATACGGATTCCCACAACACTTGGAAGCAAGAATAATTGATTACAAGGCTACGAAGAACAAAGACGGCGAGTAGAGATTTCCCGAACACGATCCTCCTTCGAAAATGGCCTTCAATCTTCCTTCTCTCCCAAAGTTGCAATGGCACTCTTGCCTCTTTTCTCTCTATTTTTCTCAATGTTGTGTTGTGATTAGGGTTAGGAAAAACCATGTATAAATTCCCTAAACCGTAGCAAAACCTGGACCGTATGATACGATCCAACGGTATAAAAATATCCTGAAATCAGCCTCAGCCCGTCGACACAGAGTTCGGCCAGAACTCTCCGTTTTTGTGACAGAACAGTTCTGGAACCAAGGGGGCAGAGTTCGGCCAGAACTCTGCCTCCCCTGTTCCAGAAAGTACTCTGGTAGCTCCCGAGCTTCTTCTTCGTCTCCGAATGGCCTCGTCATCTCCCCGAGCTTCTCTAACATACAGACGGCGCTCGTCGCACTCCGGAATCTTCTCCACATAGGTTGGGAATCCCACCCACTCCAACATGAAGCAGTCTCGGTGTTCTTCAAAATTAACGAAATGTACATCAAAAGAACGATTTATGAATTTGGAGTGCAAAACTCGAGCAGTGTAAAGTTGATGTGCCAAAAACGTCCGAACGTTATAATTGGGTTGTCATTATGTAATTTTATGTAACCTCGAAATAGTTTGCCTACGTATAACCACTTCGGTGGATGAAGATATAGAGATGTATATACGCACATACACAAAACAGAAATGTTCAATAAAGACGTTGATGACCATAAACATGAATGAATAAATAGATATCAGGATGCACAATACTTTTTGAGTTTAGACAGTTCAGTATACAAAAGAGATCAAACTCAAATTCCTCAAATAAATTGTTCCAACCATGTAAATTTAGAGGTAAAATAGTTTTCTCAGGTAAGCCTCTTTTAAACAGTTACTATTTATTTTCCTTCGTTTTTCTTACCACAGTTTTAAACAGATTTAGATGTTGATCCCATATATATATATATTAATAATCTTTCATATTTGTTTTCCCAATTGTAGTACTGTATTTTTCTGCCGACATAGGCAGAAAGCGACTATATATGTCTACTGATAGGATATCATTCTTCAGGCAGGGTGTTTGTTTTGTTGCAGTAGATGAAACATGACACTCAACCTATTGATCTAAGTAATATCAACTTGCGCGCACAAAGGACAGAGTTTGATACTGTTTCATTATGGTTCTGACTGACTTGGAAGGAGAAAAAAATGGACAGGTTGACTACATATATAATAGGACACTCTTACTCATAGTAGCTTAGTAATTGGGATAATAATCTTTGCATCACGCGTGGATTACTTGACTTTGGCTATGGGATATTTTAGCAGATGCGTCCCATTAAAAATATAGAAACTAGCATATGCCTATTATCCTTATTTTTGTACGGAACATTCATAAAACTAAGATATACCCCGAGATTTTGACAGTTTTATAAAAAAATACGAGCGCAACTTTTAGTTTTTTTTATTTTAAAAAAAGTGGATGTATATATGAAATATCCCTTTGATTATTGATTTCCAGCCCCCAATTGCATGCATGGACCAGCCTATTGAACTTTGTACAGAAGATGATATACAATAGCCACTTCTTAACCCCACAAGAGGACCTCTTGTACAGTTAATGTACGTTCTCCTGTCCAGGGATAGCTCTACGCAATCTTCCTTTATGATTGCAAGAATGTGACTCTCTAGAATGTCACTATCTAGAAAGGAGTTCACATAAAGGGATGTCAAAAGTTAATTATTCTATCATTTAATGTTTGATTTCTCTTCCCTTGCCTCTTTTGCTCCCTGATAGTATGCCTCTTTTAGATATATCATTTTCTAACTTTAAGTGCATCTGTACAATAAAAAGATAAATCTAGAATGGGTTGGTTTTGTATGGAAATAGTAGAAAATGGTCCAACAAAACATAAAATGATCTTTGGTGGCAAAGGTCAAAGCTAAAACGTAATGTGAAATTTATAATCTACAAACTGGGGCTCTAAATTGAGCATTACTATTCTAAAAGATTTTTTATAAGGGTGCATCAAAACTTGATCAGGGCTAGCCAGTTCATAATTTTTATTTATTTACAAGTTTGCCACTGAAAAATTTACTCAGAGCTATCCAATTCCTAGGTATAAAAGACAACTCTTTTTATTTTCTCTCTCTCTCTCTTCTCCTTCTTCACAACAAGAAGAACAAGAAGAAAGAAGAAAGAAGAAGAAAGAAGAAAGAAGAGCAAGAACAAGAAGAAAGAAAACAAATATATATATATATATATATATATATATATATATATATATATATATATATATTTCTCCAAACCCTAGTTTATTTTTTTGCTCTCTTCTAATTTCTCATATATTTTTTCTCTAAACCCTACTTTATGGATGAAATCTTAGTTGTAGAAGAAATTTGGTTACCAAATCTATCAAATTTACTAATATATTAATCATTTTTTCTTTATTAATAGAAGAAATTATGGATGAAACCCTAATTCTAGAAGAAATCGATTTGTTGAGCAAGTTTATATCATGACTGCCACAATTTCTGGCAGTGCTAGAAGTATTGAGGACTGCCAGGAATTGTGGCAGTCCTGAAAGGGCCGAAAATTATGGCAGTCCTGAAATGACCTTGCTATACAACAGAATTGTCACAATTTCTGGCAGTCCTAGAAGTATTAAGGACTGTCAGGAATTGTGGCAGTCCTGAAAGGACCTTGCTATACAACAGGATTGCCACAATTTCTAGCAGTCATAGAAGTATTGAAGACTGTCAGAAATTATGGCAGTCCTAAAAGGGACTTGTTGTACAACAAGTACATTTTAGGACTGCCACAATTCCTGGCAGTCCTAAAATCGAAATGGCCGAATGAAAAACATATGTTAGGATTTATTTCCATCTTGATAATATAATGAAATATACATTTTTGGGTTTATTTTCATGTATTTTTTGTGAGAAAGAATGAAATAAACATGTTAGGATTTATTTTCATGCATTATTCGTAAGGAATCAAAATGATGAGAATAAAAATTGTGGAGAGAAAAACTAGGGTTTTGATGAAAATGATGGAGAAGAAAACTAGGATTTGGAGTAGGAAAATTGTGGAGAAGAAGATGTATAGTTTGGGGAGTGGAAAATGGTGAAGAAGAAGAAGAAGAAGAAGAAGAGGAGGAGGAGGAGGAAGAAGAAAGTTAGGATTTTGGAAGAGAGAGGGTGAAATTTGCAAATGAGAGTAAAATTTGGGGTTTGGAGGGGTGTGGGGTTAGGACAGCCCCTGAGAAGAAAAATTGGATAGTCCCAGTAATTTCTCCTCAAACTTGGGCTAGCCCCAATCCTGGCTAGCCCTGATCAAGTTTTGATGTGCCCTCATGAAAAATCTTCTAAAAAATGAGTTCCTATATTATGAATGTAGAAATTCTCATGCACATGCTATAGTATAGCAGCTCTTGTGGCTGGGACGGAATCATCATGGGACTTCAATTGAATCTTACTAATCTACAAAATGAGCCCCCTACATTCTTAATCTAGAATCTAGAAATTGGGATGAGCCTTACTATTCATGATGCTCTTAGAGAGGAGTCCTTGCCAGAGCTAAATGGAAGATGAGCTTTCATGTAACTGACCCTAAAAATTTGGTACGAAGGATTTGTTATTGTTGTATTGTATGCATCTCCTGGTCAGGATTTATGTAGTGCATAGAAACTTGATTTCTTTTTTATTGTTCTTACATCTTTAAATATAAATATGAACTTATGATCACACCCTCCTCTTGGATCATAACAAACTCTTGCGAGGACATGGTGATAGAGAATTGTTACATATCCGTAGGTGATGATGGAATAGCTATCTATAAAGAGTGGTTGGCATCGGTATGGAATTGCATATGATCGGCCATATGCAATTTGCCTGTAGATAAGTTCTCTTTTTACATACTTTTACACTCTTGCTGGTTGGTCTTTTTCATTCAATTTGCTTTACCGAATTGACTGAAAAGAGACCCACAATGTCGGTATTAGTTAGTATCGCTGTTGGCCGGTATCAGATAGGGACATTGCCAAATCATATTGATTTCGGTCGTCTCGGATCGGTATCGGTCGATACTGCAAACTATCAAATAAATCACCAACCGAAGTATTTACAATTCTTACGAATTTGAAACTTCCATATCCTTCTAAATGAATCTATGAAACACGCACCAGTGCACAACTTTCTCCATTCAGAAGAATTTATAGTTCCTTGGATAACATATCAAACAACTGTACTTCCAGCTTCAGATGAAAAAGAAGATTTATCCCAAGATATATCCTTCAGTAGTTACCTTACTACTTAACAGTACTATCAATGTACATATGATATCTATTAAACCCTTCATAATATGCATAATATGTGATACTATATTGACAGGTTATGTTAATAACCATTTATATCCATAAACATTCAAAATATAAATATCGTATTCGAATCAAAGGTTACAAATCTTTCTAGTGACACAAATACAGATATATAGCATTATATATTAGGTATTATAGCTTTAAAATTAAGCATGTACTCTTGCAGTTATTTGTATGCTGCTTAATAACATTGCAGTAGTTTTGACAAGTGTACTTATATCTTTCAAAACCAGCTTCATGATAGAGATAAAGTTGCATGAAACCTAGGCTGGGCACTTGAAATCAGAGGGTGCATGCTTCCCACAATCAACCAACACCTGCAGAGCTATGGGCAGCAGGATATCGATATTAAGAAGCTTGACCTTTATGCTGGTGCACAAGCAAAGCGCGGCGTCGAGGTCAGCGAGGCCGGAGATCACCGGGCAACATTCCTTGTCTGCCTCCCCGCCGCCGAGCAACGCGTGCAGGAGGCCGCCCAGCACGTCGACGCACGCGTCGAGCTTGAGGATGTCTATGGGGCAACCGGATGATGGCGGCGGTGCCTTTGGGGGAGTGGGAGCCTTTGGCGGTGGCTTTGGGGGTGAAGGCGGTGTAGGGGGCGGCTTTACCTTGGGTGGTGGAGGGCATGGCTTTGCCTTGGGTGGTGGTGGTGGGGTTTTTGGAGTTGGGCATGTTGGGCAAGCAAGGGAACTTGGAAGGAGGGATGACAAGCTTAGGATTAGGAGGATGGGGAGTAGAGTAGTATGGCTCCTCATCATGTTTGTTACTGAGCAAGCAAGAATACTTAGTGTAGTGTAGGGAAGTAAGGGTGGTGGTAGAATACTTGAATGTAGGGCTTTCTTTTATAGAGGGAGGGAGGGAGGGAGGGAGGGGCATGCTTGTGCTTGTGCAATGTGGTGGTGGTATTGTAACTTGCAAGCTTGTAAGACTTTGAACAACCCCACACCCAAGTCATTGGCTTTTGTCCCTTGTATAAGTAGCTAGTGTGCATGCATGAACCACTACTATAGCACTAGCAAGTTGCTCTTGATTCTTTTCAAACGAGTGTTGATCAAATTGAACAAGTTGTTATATTTACATTCTTTGCAAGCTAGCAATCCCTTGTCCCATGGCCCTCTCAAAGCAAATAGTTCAGACTCAAATCTGGATAACAAACAAAACTAATTAAATCATCCTTGCCCCCCTCTTTCTAATATATACACACAAGTATAGAATATATAGGTTAAAGTAGACCTGAACAATATTAAACCGTATATATATATATATATATATATATATATATATATATATATATATATATATATATATATATATATATATATATATATATATATATATATATATATATATATATATATGCAAATTACCTCTAGCCTAGTGGTTAAGAGAGATGCATGCGGCCCGAGAGGTCAGGAGTTCGAATCCCAGTGGGAGCGATTCCAGAAACAATTTACCCAATTTCAAAAAAAAAAAATATATATATATATATATATATATATATATATATATATATATATATATATATATAACTATGAACTCTAATATATATATATATATATATATATATATATATATAACTATGAACTCTAATATACAAGGGAATGAGGAGTTGGTCATGGTCTAGTACTGCATTGCTTCATCAACCTGTTGAGGCCATAAATTTTGTGGCTTCAACATTATACTAGCTTCTTGAGCAATTTGCATAATTAAAACCTCAAATTAAGTCTTGCAATTTTAGTTGGTAGCTCTATGAACTCTTGGATTTTTTTTTTCCTGCTACATTATTATACTTCTTGTGCAATTTGCATAATTAAACCCTCAAATTAAGTCTTGCAATTTTAGTTGGTACTCTCTGAAGTTTTGATTTTTTTTTCTGGCAACCCATCAGGATGTTAAAAAACCTCTCCATGCCCTATATATTATCATGATCAATATGAACCAATTTCTAATAAAAGTGGAAATTTTACAAAATGTGAGTGTGATATATGATCTCCGAGGGACCCAGGACGCGGCTCTTCTATTGGCCATGGAAAAGATGAGTGGCACCAGGCCATTCTCTCTTCTCCAGAGTTGAAGAATGGGGAGTACATGTGATCTAAATCTTACGTTAGTATCTCAACAAAAATTCAAATGGTCCCCACTACACTTAGCAGAAGGATGAGCATCAAAGGAGAGAAATTCTAGATAGAACAGTTCTCCAGACTAACCACCAAACTGCAGGTCCTTGTTTCATGCATTCATCATATATTTGGGTTTTATTAGATTCATATGTTACAAGAACATTAAAAAATATCCTAATTAGAGACACCCCAACTTTAGTCTTCGACGTTTTTGGCACATTAACTTTACACTGCTCGATTTGGCACCCTAACTTTATAATTGTTCTTTTGAAGCACCTTTCGTCAATTTTGAAACACATACATCGGGACCAACTTTTGTACTACAAGATATTTTTGGGAGTAGTCTCGATGTGTTTCAAAATTGACGAAAGGTACTTCAAAAAAGCAATCTATCAAGTTGGAGTGCCAAACTCGAGCAATGGAAAGTTAAGGTGACAAGGTTGGCATTATCGGTTTCGAAATCGGTACTGGACCGTTCCTATGAGGAATGGGATTGGCGGTATCGGTAGTATCTTTCGGATCGGAGTATCGAATTTTTGGTATCGTAAAGCAAATAATTATTTAAAAAATTGGAAGAAGAAAAAAAACTTATACGCTTAGGCATAATTTAAGTATTTTATGTGTTATTTTTTAATAGTTTTAAAATTAAATGAAATAATAGTCACCATTACTGATTGGTTTTACTTACGATAAATACAATTTCTTCATTACATGCTTTTACAACCTTAGTGTTTACACCCTTGTTACTGGTATTTTTCATTCAATTTTATCTACCGAATTGACTAGAAAAGAGACCCTGAACGTCGATATCAGTCAATATCGGTAACTGTCGGTAGACATACCAAAGTGTACGTTATCGGCCGATATACTGCAAACTATGCTTGGTGGATGAAGATATAGAGATGTACGCACTTGATGCACAGATCAGATACAGATCCACATACATAAAACAGAAATGTTCAAGAAAGACATAGATGACCATTTTCATAGCAAGGAATCATAAATGCACAAATAGATCAAATACATTTTGAGTTTTGACAGTTCAGTATACAAAAGAGATCAAACTCAAATTCTTCAAATAAATTGTTCCAACCAAGGTAAATTTAGAGGTAAAATAGTTTTCTCAGGTAAGCCTCTTTTAAACAGTTACTATTTATTTCCCTTCTTCTTTTTACTGCGGTTTTAAGCAGATTTAGATGTTGATAAATGTGCAAGTCTTTATCACACACATATATATATTAATAATCTTTCATAATTGTTTTCCCAATTGTAGTACTGTCTTTTCTGCCGACATAGGCAGAAAGCGACTATATATGTCTACTGATAGGATACCATTCTTCAAATATGTAGCTGGAATACTCTGAATGCACTGTGTTTTGACTTTGAAGTTGAACAGAGGTTGATATGAAACCTTGAACGAAGGGAAGGAAACATAGGAAGAATTAAATTAGACAACGATTTCAACTTTGGTTCTAGTTAATTATCGGTCGATGTGGCCGATAATCATTAGCTGCACATGATCAGTTCAATAATTTCAGGCAAGGTGTTTGTTTTGTAGCAGTAGATGAAACTTGACACTCAATCTAATTAATATCAACTTACGGTCACAAAAGACGGAGTTTGATACTGTTTCATTATGGTTCTGATTGACTTGGAAGGAGAGAAAATTGACAAGTTGCCTACATATATAATAGGACATTCTCACTCGTAGTAGCTTAGTAATTGGGATAATACTCTTCTAAGTTTTTCGAGGAGTCTGATGATAAGCATTGAACTGCATCACGTGTGGTTTACTTGGCTTTGACTAGCAAATGTGTCACATTCTAAATATAGAAACTAGCATATACCTCTATTATTTTAAGAAACTAAGAAATATCCTTATTTTTTTCGGAACATTTATAAAACTAAGATATACCCCGAGATTTTGACTGTTTTATAAAAAAAGACGAAGACATCTTTTTGTTTTTTTAAATAGTAGAGGTTTATATGAAAAATCCCTTTTGATTATTGATTTCCAGTCCCCAGTTTAGTTCCATGCATGGACCAGCCTATTGAACTTTGTATACAAGATAGATATACAATAGCCACTTCTTAACCCCACAAGAGGACCTCTTGTACAGTTGATGTACTCCTGTCCAGGGATAGCTCTACGCAATCTTCCTTTCTGGACACTCCATCCTTTATGATTGCAAGAATGTCACTCTCTAGAAAGGAGTTCACAGAAAGGAATTTCAAAAGATATTATTCCTTCTATTATTTAATGTTGATTAATTATCTTCCCTTTGCCTCTTTTGCTCCCTGGTAGTATGCCTCTTTTAGATATATCATTTGCTAGCTTTAGAGCATCCACAATAGTTGGAGCTGAACAATGCATCTTGAGGCCCAAATTTACAATAAAAAATAATAAATCTAGAATGGGTTGGTTTTGTATGGAAATAGTAGAAATGATCCCGCAAAAAATCATGTCCTATTTCTTCTGTAAGTTTAACCCTCTTGTATATATATGTCTATGAACTCTAATATATAAGGGAATGAGGAGTTGCTCATGGTCTAGTGCAATGCATTGCTTCATCAACCTGTTGAGCCCATAAATTTTTGGCTCCTACATTATACTTCTTGTGCAATTTGCATAATTAAACCCTCAAATTAAGTCTTGCAATTTTAGTTGGTACTCTCTGAACTTTGAATTTTTCTGCAACCCATCAGGATGTCAAAACTCTCCCACCCTGTATATTATCCAGATCAATATGAACCAATTTCTAATAAAACTGGAAATTTTACACAATGTGAGTGTGATATAAGATCTCCGAGGGACCCAGGACACGGCTCTTCTATTGGCCATGGAAAAGATGAGTGGCACCAGGCCATTCTCTCTTCTCCAGAGTTGAATAATGGGGAGTGTAATCTAAATCTTACATCAATATCTCAACAAAAATTCAAATGGTCCCCTCTACACTTAGCAGAAGGATGAGCGTCAAAGGAGAGAAATTCTAGATAGGACAGTTCTCCAGACTAACCACCTAACTGCAGGTCCTTGTTCCATGCATTCATCATATATTTGGGTTTTATTAGATTCATATGTTACAAGAATATGAAAAAAATTCCTAATTAAGGGCAACCCAACTATACTATTCAGACGTTTTGGCACCTTAACTTTCCACTACTCGATTTTGGCACCCAACTTTATGAATTGATTTTCGGCACCAACTTTTGTACTACAAGATATACTTTTGAAGCAGTCTCGGTGTGCTTCAAAATTGACGAAATGTACATCAAAAGAACAATTTATGAATTTGGAGTGCAAAACTCGAGCAGTGGAATGTTGATGTGCCAAAAACGTCCGAACATTATAATTGGGTTGTCATTATGTAATTTTATGTAACCTCGAAATAGTTTGCCTATGTATAACCACTTCGGTGGATGAAGATATAGAGATGTATATATGCACTTACACAAAACAACAGAAATGTTCAATGAAGACATAGATGACCATAAACATGAATGAATAAATAGATATCAGGATGACAAAGTCACAAAAGACATACAGATATGATCAAATGCTTAGAATCAAAGAATTGATGCACAATACTTTTTGAGTTTAGACAGTTCAGTATACAAAAGAGATCAAACTCAAATTCTTCAAATAAATTGTTCCAACCATGTAAATTTAGAGGTAAATTACTTTTCTCAGGTAAGCCTCTTTTAAACAGTTACTATCTATTTTCCTTCTTCTTTTTTTACCACAGTTTTAAACAGATTTAGATGTTGATCCCACATATATATATATATATATATATATATATATATATATATATATATATATATATATATATATATTTTAAACAGATTTAGATGTTGATCCCACATATATATATATATATATATATATATATATATATATATATATATATATATATATATTTTAAACAGATTTAGATGTTGATCCCACATATATATATATATATATTTATATATATATATATATATATATATATATATATATATATATATATATATATATATATATATATATAAAATATATATATATATATATATATATATATATATGTGGGATCAACATCTAAATCTGTTTAAAATATATATATATATATATATATATATATATATATATATATATATATATATATATATATATATATATATATATATATATATATATAATCTTTCATATTTGTTTTCCCAATTGTATTACTGTATTTTTCTGCCGACATAGGCAGAAAGCGACTATAGATGTCTACTGATAGGATATCATTCTTCAAATATGTAGCTGGAAATACTCTGAATGCACTGTGTTTTGACTTTGAACAGAGGTTGATACGAAACCTTGAACGAAGGGAAGGGAACAGAGAAAGAATTAAATTAGACAACGATTTCAACTTTGGTTCTAGTTAACATCGACCGATAATCATTAGCTGCACATGACCAATTCAATAATTTCAGGCAGGATGTTTGTTTTGTAGCAGTAGATGATACTTGAGAGTCAACCTATTGATCTAATTAATGTCAACTTGCGGTCACAAAGGACGGAGTTTGATACTGTTTCATTATCGTTCTGATTGACTTGGAAGGAGAAAAAATGGACAAGTTGACTACATACATAATAGGACACTCTTACTCATAGTAGCTTAGTAATTGGGATAATAGTCTTCTAAGTTTTTCGAGGAGGAGTGTGATGATAAGCATTGAACTACATCACGCGTGGATTACTTGACTTTGACTATGGGATATTTTAGCAGATGCGAAACTAGCATATACCTAATATCCTTATTTCTGTACGGAACATTCATAAAACTAAGATATACCCCGAGATTTTGACTGTTTTATAAAAAAACGAGCGCATCTTTTAGTTTTTTTTTAAACAGTGGACGTATATATGAAATATCCCTTTGATTACATGCATGGACCAGCCTAATTGAGCTTTGTACAGAAGATGATATACAATAGCCACTTCTTAACCCCACAAGAGGACCTCTTGTACAGTTAATGTACTCCTGTCCAGAGATGGCTCTACGCAATCTTCCTTTCTGGACACTCCATCCTTTATGATTGCAAGAATGTCACTCTCTAGAAAGGAGTTCACAGAAAGGAATTTAAAAAGCTATTATTACTTTTATCATTTAATGTTGATTTCTCTTCCCTTTGCCTCTTTTGCTCCCTGGTAGTATGCCTCTTTTAGATATATCATTTGCTAGCTTTAAAGCATCCGCAGCAGCTGAACGATGCATCTTGAAGCCCAAATTTACAGTAAAAAAATTAATCTAGAATGGATTGGTTTTGTATGAAAATAGTAGAAAATGATCCAGTAAAAAATAAAATGATCTTTGATGGCAAAGGTCAAAAAATTATGCCGTCAAAAAATAATGTGAAATCTATAATCTAGAAATTGGGGCTCCAAATTGAGCCTTACTATTCTACAAAATGAGTTCCTACATTCTTAATGTAGAAATTCTCAGACACATGCTATAGCAGCTCCTGTGGCTAGGACGGAACCATCATGGGGCTCCAATTGAACCTTACTATTCTACAAAATGAGCTCCTACATTCTGAATCTAGAATCTGGAATGAGCCTCTTAGAGCATCAATAGTAAAGTTCATCCCAATTTCTAGATTCTAGATTCAAAATGTAGGAGTCTATTTTGTAGAATAGTAAGATTTAATTGGAGTCTCATGATGGTCCCGTCTCAGCCACAAGAGCTATAACATGGGCCTCAGAATTTCTACATGGGCCTCAGAATTTCTACATTCAGAACGTAGGAATTCATTTTGTAGAATAGTAAGGCTCAATTTGGAGCCCAAATTTCTAGATTCTAGATTTTATATTATTTTTTGAAAAAAAGAAGGATGGCACACATGAATCTATATCCATTCATCTCATTTGGGTCTCAAGATTTTTTTTTTTTTTACTATTCTCATACAAATCCAACTCATCCTACATTAAATATTTTAATTAGAAATTTGGGCCTCAAGATGCATTTTTGAGCTCCATCTACTATTGATGCTCTTAGAGAGGAGAGGCCAGAGCTAAATGGAAGATAAGCTTTCATGTAACTGACCCTAAAAAATTGGTATAAAGGATTTGTTATTGTTGTATTGTATGCATCTCCTGATCAGGATTTATGTAGAGCATAGAAACTTGATTTCTTTTTTCTTGTTCTTACATCTTTAAATATACATATGAACTTATGATCACACCCTCCTCTTGAATCATAACAGACTCTTGTGAGGACATGGTGATAGAGAATTGTTACATATCCGTAGGTGATGATGGAATAGCTATCTATAAAGAGTGGTTGGGATCGGTATGGAATTGCAGATGATCGGCCATTGACCAAGATCTTAATCCGCACTAATGTCATTGTTCCTTCTATGGTTAGGTGCGCCTTTTTTATATTATTTGAACCTCAAAATAAATCAAAGATGTGTGTTACTTGTAATTCTTTCGACATGTTGAGTACACCAACTAATTTACTTCCAATGTTTTTTATGGACTAGTACCAATTATCAAGAAATTAAGCTTCTGAGCCACATAAGCTCATGGAGATAGAAATTGAGCAAAGGTTAAGAAAATAAATCAGAAGTTAGTTGAGAAAAAATGGTATAACAATATCAAGAAGTAAGCAGGAAGAGATACAGGTTTTAGTTGAAAATTTGTGAACATACTCGTGATACAGTTTTTAGTTGAAAATTTGTGAACATGCTCGTGAATAAGCTGCACATAATTTATGAGTCAATATCTAGATGTGGAACTTTTAAACATGGTTACCTGAATTTACCAATATGCAGCATTTATCCGGGAGTGGGGGCATTTAATAAGTGGACATCATATATTTGGGGCCTTATCAGTTTCTTTAAAAGGTTTCGGTGTAGTTATGTTTCTTTAAAAGGTTTCGGTGTCTTATCAGTTTCAAATTTTGGATGATGATATAATGATATTTGATTAATTTTGAATTGCAAATGTACATATTATACTATATTTTTGCTTCTTAGAAATATTTAACATTCCGGATAAACATACTATGCTCCGAATAATCGTTCCTAAGAAGCCTACTCCCAACGTACCACATACCATAACCCCCCTGTACCACCACGGTCCTATTTTCATTCCGTAGGTTTACATTCCAGGCGACGATGCTCTTAACAAGCAGTTGGCAAACATTCATAATAGATTGCCACTGGCTTCTTGTATAGGCATTTAGATTATTGGCTAGAAATTTGAAAACTAAAATTCATACCATTCAAAAGTTCAAACAGAAGTACCTAGTAAACTTTTGTGATAATTTTGCATCCAGGACAAACTTAGTATCTTGAAATTATATATATATTATCAAGAAAAGGGTTCAACAACATTATGTCAAAATGGAAGATAGAAACATACAAGACTAAAACGCCATTATATGTCAACAGTACCATTTTATTTGGTCAGTGTTTAAATGCCTTTGGGAATCACACAGCTGCACTGGCACAAGAAGCAAACTCTTCAAGTACAAAAATTTGGTCTCCTACGCTGAGGCATTTCCCTTTGCCTGAAGCTAGGGATTCCTTGCAGACCAGATTCTGTCCAAAATATACCTGAAGAATACAGGAAAATTGAGGATTATTGTCGATAGTCCTAACGATGCAAAGTGCATCAAATAAAAATGAAACTTTTTGACTGATAATTGCTCATCATCAGGAAATCATCATCAACTGCAACGACCACATTAGTAGCTATCATCTATCTACTATTGATCAAGAATAAGCATTCAAGCTGTAGTAGTGGCGGTAAAAGAAGTATGGGAATCTTACAGTTCCTTGTTTTTTCTTGTTCAAGTTTAAAACATGGTCTGACCGGAACTTAATCAGAGTTTCCGTCGGTTCAACACCAGCAATTCCATTTTCTTGATTTATAGTAGGAACCTGAAGATGAGAAGGTAAAATCAGCTCTAGTTATGCAAGTTACTGCTTTACCCAAGAAGACCTCAGTCGAGATGCAAATCTATATATATATATATATATATATATATATATATATATATATATTTTATTTTTATTTTTTTTTATTTTTTGACGAGCAAAAAGGCGTACTAGTACGAACATTAACATTGAAATATCCTAGGACCTGAGTTTGACTGATTTGGATCGGGAGGAGGAAGGCCGAAGAGTCATGAGAAGCTTGCATATATGGATATCAGGAAAATGAAATATTTTTGGACAGATCAAAAGAACTTGACACCAGAGGTAACAGTAAGAAGGAACTTAACCATTATTAGCCTGTTGGGCACTATGGAACCAAATAAAGTATAATAATGTATTTGGAATACAAGCAAATTGTACTATCACCACTTAAACAAGAAAAAAATGATGACAATAATCATAATGTTTAGGAATTTCTTATGAATCAAGAGGTTGAAGTTTATCAGATTTCATGCGATGAGATTAATGTAATTATTTGGTGCATCAGTGAGAGACCCCTAAAAAGCTTGTGAAAATTCGTCTCTTGATTGTCTACGGGACAAAGATGTATGAGCACTAACAATTAGTGGGGGGGTTAATCGTTAGATTATGAGGATCTCTCTGAAAGCATTACAATATTACAGTAACAACTCACATGTATGATAAGTTCCTTCAATAGACTAGTAATTTTGTATCACAAATCAACTATATACCGAACTTTGTATGTATAATACTTAAAAGTTTTTTATTATAGGTTCCAGACCTTCATGAGTCGAACTAAAGGTATTGAATTCTAAATTGATCATGTTTAGTTCTACTTTTAAGATTTAATGTGCCCCCATGTCCGCGTGGTGATGTATCTGTGTCCCGCGTCTGTGACCGTGATTTATAGCTTATGGCCCATACCACGAAACTCAAGGAAAATATAGTTGAGAGAATTTAAATACATGAAACATTCATTTACTAAATCAATTTGGTATCATGGTAGGGAGGTCAACCATTAAAGTTCTACTTGTTAAGATATTTAATGGAGAAATTTAGAAAGAAGATGAGAGATTTACACATGGTATTTAAACATTTATAGAAAGCCTATGACAGTTCCTGGAGAAAAAAAGGTGGGTTTCAGAAAACATAAAAATGGGCAGTAGTCATATTATTATTACCAAGGACATCTATGAAGGGGTAATGACAAGTGAGAGGACAGAGGCAGAAGGGACCAAGACATTCTTATAATCATAGGTTAGCTTAAAGACTACATCACTTTGCTCTAGTTATGGATGAACTCACTAGAAACATTCAAAATGAAGTTCCATAATGGATCTTATTTGCCAACTATGGAAGACATTAACACTAAGATAAAAATTGAGAGAGAACCATCAGAAACAAAGGAATACAAAATCAGGAAGCAACTAAGAATGTATTAACCAGTCAGAAACATTGCTAAGATGGTTTCAATAAGAGATGAGGGATCAATTAAAAGTTACAAACTGATAACCGATTTCATTATAGAGGATCAAATTTTGGTGTAATGTCTCATAGAGATGAATGCAATTCGCTATAGCAAATTGCATCATCTTACCTCTTTGTATAGACTCTTTATAGTCTACATTAACTTGGAGGGTGCTCCTTGGTTGCATGAGCTTAAATTGCAATTCAAAAGGTAGGTCTACCTACCTGGCAACTAGCTACCTGTCAACTGACCACCTAGGTTTATGGGATGGCCTCTCATGCGCATAGCTACCTTGGCTAGGAATTTGGCACCAAAATTGAGGGTTGATGTTAGGTTGACAGCCAGCTAGTCATGAACTTTGTCAAATCTTGATTGGAGCTTTCTTATACTAAATAGCCGACCTCATTATGATGGGAGAAGGCCTGGATGTTGATGATGATGAGGAGAATCAGTTTTTGGTGCGACAAAGAGATTGGAGAGGACATTGTTCATAGAATCACCATGTTGTTACAGGCGACCCCTAGGCGCGCCTAGGCGTCCAGGTTGAGGGGAGGGCACCTCGACCTGGAGAAATAATTTCCGTGTTTGGCGATGGGCTCCTAGGCGTGCCTAGGCGCACCTAGGCGGACGCCTAGGGTCGACCATGGGAAGTGAAAGGCGGAGTAGACGTCACGTATGAACCATGGCTTTATCAATGAATGTAAAAAATTTGTAGGGCCTTTTAGTGTTATTCTCTAAAAAAGAAAGAAAAAGAAAGAATGCATGTTTAATGCTTATTAGTATCAACTTTGTTATTACTTGATGTTGAATATCGGTTAATGCTTATCATATTGCTTAATGCTTACTTTAGGCTTATTATATTGCTTATTGGTTAATGCTTATTATATTACATATTGTATTCGTTATCAACTTTTCATGTTAATGTTAATTGTGTATATTAGTTTTCAACTATTCTTGACAAATCAATTGTTCTTTTATACTACTATATTGTTGCTTCTTAATATCTTATATTATTATAAGTACATAACTGCATTGTCTACTATATTTAGATTCTTTTTTCTGCACAAAATCATATCTGAACTGGGCAGGCGCCTAGGCGAGGCGGGTAGGTTGTCACCTCGCCTAGCGCCCAGTACAACATAGTAGAATCATGACATGATAGGATAAGAAATAACTTTATTAATAAGAGATTATAGGTAGCGTCAATTGAGGATAATATGGTGAAAATATTTGTAATGGTATCATTATTTGTAATGGTATCATGTGTGACGGGGATTGGTAACTCTGCAAGTTGAAAGTGCTATCAGGAGAAGGTAAATGGTTTGAAGTCATTAAAAGATATATATCAGGCCCTTATATATGATGCGATTGCCCTTCATAGAAATAATCGACGAAATGACTTCACAGAGGCGACCTGATAAAATTTGGATGAAGACTATTCTGTAGCTTTGGAGGCAAATTCACCTGCACAGTTACTTAGCCTTTACTTTTCACTAGTAGTTCCAGAGCCTTGATAGAGGTTACTAACAACCAACATAAAAAACTTAGTCACTATAAAAGTGAATCCTTACAGAATATACATTGGCGGAGATGCAGGTTTTATTGGCTGTATATAACTCAAACATTTTCAACAATCAAGAAATACTAGGAAAATGAGGATGCCTTGGGCAACAAACACCAAACATGAACCCTAAAATGATAGTCTATGCATAAGTACCACCTACACAAGCCATGGCATAGTGAATATTCAAAACATAATATCCATGAAGAGTAAAAGTCAAGCATAACTGCTACCTTACAGCGAGAGCATAACTTCACACCATGAAAAGTCAGCTTGTTAATTTTTATTGATTTCCATATATCCTCTGAAAATGGTTCGCAGCCATCAACAACAATGCTGGAAATTCGGTAAGTATACAGATGTTAGTTAATATAACAAGACAGGAATTATTCATAATTACAAGTACACCACTGCTTGCTATAAAAGTATCGTGATGACATGATTACGATCATCGTGAGCACAATCATTGGATACAATATAATTCAAGAAACATGGACATAAGCAATGTACTTTGGTCTGAATCGATTGATCAACACTGGCTCTTGGAGAAGTTCATTCAATGTGTTCAGTGATCCCTGCAACCAGAAGAGTAGAGAAGAGAATTATGGCAGTGATATGACACCCATTTCTGCTTTGGTACTTCTTGTATTTGCAAAATAATGTCACTAACCTGAGATATAACTAAGAAAGGAAAACAATCCGAAAACATTGTTGTGTGTCCTTGAGCATAGTTAGGATCCACAGGTCGAGTTTCTGATGCTGCAATAGTGATGCACTGTATCAAACCCAGTAATGATTGGTCTCACTGGTATACTAAAAACAAGGTAGAAGAGAATGCAGTATACTTGCAGAAAGTGAAAAACTGGCATTAAGGCCTAACAAAGAACTTGTACCTATATAGTGATAGAATCAGAGGGGAAATAATGAAATAAAATTCATCGTTGGCCTAAGCGGAGTATATATAGCCCATGTCCGGTGGCCCTTGCCGTCCGACCGTTGGTAGAACAATGAGAGTTTGACAAGAGAAAAGTACCAACATCCCCCTCAGAAATGAGAATCAACCATCGAGAGTTTGTCCAATAGGAAGGAGTGTCTTTGTATTGTATGGGCCTTCGTGAAGAAGCGTGCAATAAATTTGCATATGAGATGTAACATGTGGTAGCTGATATAGGCACAAGAATATATTGTTGTCTAACATAGTGACAATCAACCTCTATGCGTTTCGTCCTCTCGTGAAACACAGGATGGCAGGCAATCTAAACAGCACTAGTATTGTCACAATGTAATTCTAAGACCAGAAAGAGTAAAACCCATATCAGTAACAAGCCAACAAAGCCAAGTGATCTCACCAGCAGTAAGAGCCATAGCTTGATACTCAGCCTCAAGACTAGATCTGGAAACCACATTTTGCTTCTTTAATTTCCAAAAATACACAAAATCTAGTAGTGGATCTCCGATCAGTAACATCACCGTCCAATCAGCATCAGAATAAACACGAAGATCCGAGGATGAAGTAGCCGAGAAGAATAATAATCTAGTGTTGGTGCCACGTATGTAGCGAAGAAACCGCAACAAAGCAGCATAGTGTGTAGTACTGGGTACAGAAACAAATTGACTGACAACATGTACAATACAAGAAATACCACGACGACTGATAGTCGGATAAACCAACATGCTAACTAATTATATATACAGCGACAGATCCGGAAGGCTATCTCCATCATTAGAATATATCTTGAGATTCAACTCAAGAGACGTAATTGTTATGCGAGTATCAGTAAGCTCTACTTTATCAAGTATCTTGTCGATGAACTTTTGTTGTGAGAGAAGGTATCCACGAGAAGAATGATCAACCTCCAAACTAAGAAAATAGCTGAGATGAACAAGATCTTTCATCTCAAACTATGTTTGCAAGTATTGATTGACTTGCATAATGTGTCTAGAATCACCACAAGTAATAATCATATCATAACATATAGGTGACATGAGGATAGAGCCACAAGAATAAATAGACAGAGCCATTAACGAAATAAGACTTTGATGTGTAGATGAGGATCGAGCATCATAGCGAGAGGAACCAATAATAGATGAAGAGTCGATAACAACATGAGACAAACCCTGATGTGAAAACGAGGGTCTAGCAACATGAAGTATAGTATCAAATCCTGTAAAAGTTGTATGTGGATAATAGTGTCGTAGAGGGTGCATATTATATTCGGTACACAAAGACAAATTGGTAGCAGCCATCGTAGATAGAAACAGATCTCAAAATCTCAAACAATCAACCAAAACGTGCTATCACTGACAAGCGAGACAAGTGAGACATGAGTGTAAATGTTGGATAGGTAAATGAACAGTTGATAGGTGAAATGAAGGGAATGAACGGTCCAGATTGCAACACTCAAGTAGAGACTGACAAGTGGCCCTGTGATTGCTGATTGCAAATCTGACTGTAAACTGCCAAAAGTAACTGCCATGTGGGCCAAGGACTGAGTTTGCACAAGGGGTGTATATCCAAAGAACCAATGGGTCTGATCGCACCAAATGAAAAATCAGAGCCGTCAAGATTTGGATGTGTGTCCAATCCAGCTCTCGTGTATAAATATGAAATTGAGAGGAGAGACAAAAGGAAACCTTGACCTCTACTCTCTTCTAGACCAGATATTAGGTTTAGGGTTTTTGAAATCAAACAAGAGACTTCGTCGACACTCGAAAAGAAATCGTCAACCATACCAGAGACCTTGACGACACTCGAAAAGAAATCGTCAATCATACCATAGACCTCGTCGATACTCGAGATGGCAAAGAAATAGTAGACAATCAAGAAGTAGTTATTGTCCACAAAAACAGAGCTCTGATCAAGTAGCTGAGACCTAACTCATATCTATGTTCGAAACCAAACTAGAGACCTAGTCGATACTCGATATGGCGAAGAAACCATCGACGATCAAGAAATAGTCATTGTCGACAAAAACATAGCTCCTATCAGAAGCAGAGCTCTCACTCATAGATTCACAGTCTCAAGTACTCGCCATGGCCAGATCTACAACATCACAAGCTCGACGGCTGAAGACGACTGGAGTCTCGACGATGATGGCTAGAGGCTCGATGATGGCCAAGACGATCTTGGACGACTCGTTGATGGCTGGAATGCTTCAAAACGGACTCGATGACAACTGATTTGGATCCAGAGCAGATCACAATCTGTTAGAGCTCAAGTCGCTGCTAAAAATGGTGCTCCGACAAGGAACTCCAGTGATAGGTGGCTCGAATCACAAACCAAGCTCTTCTTAGCGTTTTCTACTTCTACTTACGAATTTAGAAATTTGGGGTTTTGGAGGAGAGAGGAATTTGTGAATGCAGCTCCAATACCATGATTGAATCAGAGGGAAAGAATGGAATAGAATTCATCATTGGCCTGGGCCAAGTATATCTAGCCCTCGTTCAGTGTCCCTCGCAGTCCGATCAATGTCGGACTATTATATAAAATAGTACAATATGTACCATACTCTGCTTTAACATATAGGCTTGCCAGTCGACAATAAATCTGTATTGTAAAGGGTACTACTAAATGCTTCGTAACATTAATAAGCTAGATCTAAGCAGCAAAGATCAAATTTTGCCTACTATTCATGTTCAAGGTATTGTCTCCTCACGAGTAGCAGTAAAGCAATTAATTGGATTTCAGCAGAAAACTTCTAGATGACATGTTTACTGTTAACAATAATATTGTTAAAGAATTGGGATGTGTTAGCATCCAACTCATAGCTTTTATATACTGTAACAAGCAAAGGTTGATTAGGATTTCCTTGGACAGAATTTCATATATAATAAGTAGAAAGAACATAACAAGACTTCACTACTAGTACTTAGAAGTTCATAATTCAAAATGTATCTCGTGTCCCAAGTAAGAAAATCAGAATAAGGAGCGACCATTTCTAACAGGAAACTCTTCATGGCATATTAGGAACATTTTGGTCGTTGCCATTTTGTGAGCAGTACAAAAGAGTGTCACCTCAATTATGCTACTAAGTTGACATTGGTTTTCAGGGCCCACTAACACTTCTTCGGTTACGGTTCTTCTGGATAATTGTAAGTCAAGAACTCAAATTAGTTGAAACAAGTGGAGGTAGTAATGATATATCTCTTTCTTGAGTAAAAATGACATCTGATGTTCTTCAGTCCCTATCTAGGAAGCATTGACAATGAAAGTCGGTGCCATGTCCTTGTCACGTCATATCGGACACGACATTGACACTACAAAGTATGTTAGGGAACACCAATTTTGGTGTCACGTGACTCATGTCTGTGTTGTATTTGTCTTGTGTAGTAAAGTATTTGTTGTCTGAGTAATATAGGTCTTTACTTTATTCCATAAAGAACTAAATATCACATGATCTTCATTCAGTTATACAAGAACCCAGCATTTCATACAGGAGCATCCATGAAAAGTAGGTAGACACAAAGTAAGAAATGAGTTATCTACGTACGTGTTTTTGTTGACAATTCCTATATTATGTAGTTCAAAGATTCAACGCCCTGAAATATCATTTGCTACTAGCATTCAATATCCAAGCAAATAGGGAAAGTTTGAAGAAATCATCAAAAAAAAAAATCGTGAAGGCAAGAAACATACAGGTGTTGAAACGCACTAAACGGCTTGGCTTTCCTAGGTAATTAGAGAGCCATGTAGAAGCCTCAGTTCCTTCATCAAATGCTGAACCAGACCACTCCCATACTGAGATGCCATCAACGGCATCACATGCTTTGCATAATGGAACCTTTAGTGCATCCATTCCAGGGGCCCTCATCACTGCAAAAAATACAGTAAAAGAAAAAGGTCAAAAATTTCTTGTAGGTAATTTTGATTCCATCACAAACACCATGCTAGTTACAACCATGGTAGTTAAAGGCGCGCCTCGGAGCAAGGCACAACATCTACGCCTCGCACTTCTCTAGGCGAGGGGCATTTCACCAGGCGCACCTAAGACGCGCCTTAGGTGCGCCTTTCAGCAAGGCGCAACAACGAAAAGGCGTGCCTAGGCATGCCTTATGTATTTTTGTTTTTTACCAAAAAAAAGAGACAAGGAGATAGCCCTTACCTCATACAAGTGGTAGGGAGGTAGCCCTTCCACGGTTGCCAAAGTTGGCTACAGTTGAACTTGAAAAAATAAAATTTATTAAAAGCGTAGTATGGAAAAGACAATTCTTGTTAGTTTTATTGAATGTTATTGTTGCTATGCTAGTTCACTTGGTTATGTTAACATATTGTTGTTGGTTTTAATATGTTATTTGGTTTTATTTCTTATGTTACTAATTTATTTATATATATTTATATTATTTTTTTATTTTGCGCCTCACTTCACTCGGGCGTGCGTCTTAAGTGCGCCTTGCGCCCAAGGTTGTCAAAGGCGCAAGGCGCACGCAAGGCACAAATAGTCCATATCGCCCGAGGCGCAAGGCGCACTTAAGGCGCGCGCCTGAGCGATACGAGGCGCATATATATATATATATATATATATATATATATATATAAAATATATATATATATATATGCAAATGACCTCTAGCCTAGTGGTTAAGAGAGATGCATGCGGCCCAAGTGGTCAGGAGTTCGAGCCCCAGTGGAGGCGAGTTCACCACAATTACCCATTGCTTCAATATATATATATATATATATATATATATATATATATATTCACAATTCACATTGACTCATTTATCCTGTGGAAAAAAAATACATATACTGTAAAAAATTTGCACAAACAATAATAAAAAGACTGACTGCATCTAGCAGCATTGTCTAGCAACTTTTTTCAGTTATTGCAGTAGTGTAGCAATATTTTTCAGTACAATAACAAAATACAGTGAGAAGCATTCTGCAAAAAATTTGCAGGAACAAAAAAAAGGAACGAATTGGTGCCAAAGTATTCCAGTCATCAGTATACAGTAAAAAGAAAACAAAAATGAACAATAAAAAATGCACTACTTCAGTAATCTTCACTAAAACAAATACATGAGAGAAAAGAACAATAAAACAAATACAAGAGAGATCGAGAGAGAGAGAGAGTAAGGAAAAGTGAAAAAGAAAAGAAAAAAACATAAGAAAAAACGCAAAATCATCAAGGCGCGCCTTAAGCACAACCTGCGCCTGGGCAAAAGGCGCGCCTTGGTCGCGCCTGTCTAACTGCGCCTCGCTTCGACCCTGTTAAGGCGCTGTCCCTGCGCCTGGAGCCAAGGCGCGCCTTAGGCGCGCCTGGGGCGCGCCTTTGACAACACTGCTTGCGCCTCGGACGATATGGACCCTTTGCGCCTCGAGTGCACCTTGCGCCTTTGACTACCTTGGTTACAACTCTCAAAAAAATACTCAAAGTAGAACAAGTTACCTTTAAAACAAGTAGTCACATGACATAATAGACTAGTAATGCATGATATACATCCATGAGGCCCGTGTTGCTGTTTTGTGGTTCATAAATGTTAATGATGTATATAATGCAATATGTAAGATGCATCACCAGTACACAGCAATCAAACTTTTGACAGGGTAAATAAGAAATAGTACAAGACTCGTAGCCAAATAAGATACAGTATAGAATTTATACCCAAATATGAGCTCTCTGTTGGTTCCCAATCTTCATCGAAAGCATTCACAGGCAGCTCTACCTCAACCAAAGCAAGTTTTGGGTCAGTCCTTTGGGTACATGCTCTTCCTTTGGAATTTACAACTAGCCACTGCCGGTCCCATCGAAAACCTAAAGTATTAACAGTCAGAAATGAGATGATCGGACCAATCAATAAATTATGCAAGAATAATCACAACTTTCAAACATTATACAAGAATGAGAAGAAACAGAACCAGTGGTCATCCGTAAAAAATAATCTTATTGGTCAATAGACTTTATAGATGGATGTTTGTCAGACTAGTTGTCCAAAAGTAATTGTAGCAAGTATTTATGGAATGGACATCACAAAATAAGTTCCCTATACCACAGCAAGTCACATTCCTCGTTGATTATGTCATTAAGACAAGTTGGACAAAAATTAAAAAAAGAAATGTCCCAGATTTTGCCATATAAGTTTGATTGTATATAATTAGTCCTGTTGTTTTCATTTCTTTCTGTAAATGCAAATATCCCATCTTATATGGATTGTTACATTAATACTTCTTGGTACTCACCTATCAGGAGCTCAGACCACCACTATAAAGGAAGGTAAAAAAATCTAAAGTTCCACTAGAGGTCCAGACGATATTACGAGGTATACAAATACTTCTTTAGCACTAGCCTCTTCCGCCGTCTCAATTTTGCCACAATTCAGTTACTCCTCCCCAACCCGAAGAATCACCATACTAGACCTCAATGCTTCAAAAAGGGGGAGGAAGCAAAAAATAAAAAATTCCCTTCCTGGTTGTTAGATTTTCTTTTCTCTTCCTTTTGTGTGTGTGTGTGTGTGTGTGGGTGGGGGGGGGGGGGGGGGGGGGGGGGGAGGGGGTTGGGACCTTACCCTACTACAACGATGTCAAGGATAACCAAAAAGGTTGAGTAACCCAATAGTTAAGGGCCTTCGGTAGACAGGGGCGGACCCACCCAGGGTCAAGTGGGGTCACGTGACCCCACTGACTTCTGGTATTAAAAAAAAAAATTACTTCCAACCGTCAGGTATACATCTCCAGACTCCCGCAGGCTGCAGCGCAGAAGACTAGAAGAGTAGGAAGAAAAAAAGAAGAAGTAGGAGCCAACGTTAGAAGAAGAAGAAGATTAGAAGAGGTACATCTACTCTCTCAGTCTCCCCTCTCTCTTCATCTCTCTTACTATCTTTCTCGCTCAAATTAAAATCCCTAAACTAAGTATTTTTAAGTTTTAGCAAAAATCAGGGTAAGGAACCACATTTTTTTAGGGATTTTAGGGCAAAAATCAGGGTAAAAATCAGTGATTTTAAGAAACCACATTTTTTCATGGCAAAAATCAGGATAAGTTTTAGCAAAAATTAGGACAAAAATCAGTGCTCAAAATGCTTGCCACTTCTGGACGATTAGGTTCAAATATGTTGATAATTAGTTGTCACTACGTTTTTATTATTTATTAGACTATTACATAGAAGAAGAAAATTACCCAGTTTTTCTTAATTTCCTCCCACATTTTCAATATTGTTTTTTTTATTCCTCCTCTGTACAAGGCAATTCATTTTTTATGCCAACATTACGTCATGTTAAAAAACAAACAAACGTTTATCTTGGTGGCTCTATTATTAAAATTAGAGAAATTTTGAGTAAAAAACTTAAAAACGAAGTATTTTTTTAGGGATTTTTTACAGAGGCATATTATTGAAATTAGGTTATTGATTCTAGGATTTCAGAATTAGGAATTAGGTTAGTGCATTTAGAAATTAGGTTATTGATTTTCAGCTAGCTTTTCTTTTATTTACTCCAGGATCAAGATGCAAAGATTTTTTTTCTAAGGTGTCAACGCCAAAGTCTGCAAATGAGAGTACGTTTTCTAGAAATCAACAAGACGTTCATCACTCCACTCATAATCCCGTTCTCCCTCTGGCCACTCGTATTATAGACTTGAATGAGCTCCATGCCGATCCTGGATTAAGAAAGAATATCCATGAGTATGACATTAATGACAGGGAGAATGTCCGACGATGGTATCTACAAAAAGGACCATGTCAACCCAGAAATCATCAGTTTCTGGGAACAATATTTTTTGGAGTCAATCACAGTTTCGTCGGTGCTTGGTTTGGAGAGTATGATTGGTTGGAGTACAGCATATCAAAAGATGTTGCCTATTGTTTGGTTTGTTATCTATTCAAGCCCAACTACGGACACCAAGGCGGTGGTGATGCATTTGTTGCAGAGAGATTTAGAAATTGGAAGAAGAAGAGCCGATTCAGTATTCATGTTGGAGCCCATAATAGTACTCATAATCAATGTTCAAGGGCTTGCAGTGATCTATTACTTCAACGACAACACATAGAAGTTTGCTTGTCTAATCAATCCCAACAAATTCAAGCAGATTATCGCATTCGGTTGACTGCCTCTGTTGATTGCATTAGATTTCTTTTGAGTCAAGGTTTGGCTTTTCGTGGTCATGATGAATCTGAGAATTCGGAAAATTAGGATAAATTTGTTGAACTCCTAAGCTTTCTTGCCAACCACAATGAAGAAATCAACAATGTTGTATTGAAGAATGCTCCCGAAAATCATAAATTGGCATCGCCTAGAATCCAAAAAGATATTGTTAGTGCCATTGCAAGTGAGACAACAAATGCAATCATTAGAGAGGTTGGTGATGGCTTGTTTGCTATTCTAGTTGACGAGGCACGAGATAGCTCTGTGAAAGAACAAATGGCGGTTGCTTTACGTTTTGTGGATGACAGAGGATGCATAGTTGAGCGCTTTCTTGGTATTGTACATGTCAGCGATACTACTGTCTTATCACTTAAGAAAGCTATCGAGGCCCTCTTTTTTTGTCATGGACTGAGTTTATCAAGTATTCGTGGACAAGGTTATGATGGAGCGAGCAATATGCGAGGTGAGTTCCATGGTCTTAAAGCTTTGTTTATGATGGAGAATCCAGCTGCCCATTATATTCATTGTTTTGCTCATCAATTACAACTAACACTTGTAGCTGTTGCTAAAAATCATACAAAGATTGGTGCATTCTTTGATTTTGTAGCACTTTTGTCAAATGTTATTGGAGCTTCCTGCAAACGGAGAGATCTTCGAGAGAGAAACAATTTGTAAAGCTTATTCAAAGAATTGAGGATGGTGAAATATTGACGGGGAGAGGTTTGAATCAAGAAACAACATTGCAACGACCAGGCGATACTCGTTGGGGTTCACATTTTGGCACAATAGTGAGTTTGATTAACTTATTTTCCTCAGTGATCGATGTGCTCTTGGTTATAGGAGAAGATGCACATGAGGTTGCTCACAGAATTCAAGCAGATGATCTATGTGAGAGAATTCAATCTTTTCAATTTGTCTTCTGCTTACACTTAATGAAAATGATCTTGGGAATTACTAATGATCACTTGTCACAAGCATTACAAAGAAAAGACCAAGACATTGTTAATGCTATGAATATTGTGAAAATAACAAAGCAAACACTCCAAAGAATGAGAGATAGTGGATGGGAATCATTGTTGAATGAAGTATCGTTATTTTGTACAAAATATGGAATCGGAATCCCAAACATGGAAGCCAAGTTTGAAGTTCATGGAAGATCACGTCGTAATGTTGAAGAATGCACAAATCTTCACTATTATCGTATTGAATTATTCTACTCCGTTATAGATTTACAACTTCAAGAGTTGAATAATCGATTTACCGAGGTGAATACAGAGTTGTTGTTGTGTATGTCATGTCTTGATTCAGCCGATTCTTTCTCTGCATTTGATATGGATAAGTTAATACGATTTGCTGAGTTTTACCCCTCTGATTTTGATGAAGATGATATTTCATGTCGTGGCTATCAACTTTCAAACTATATTGAGGACGTCCGTACCAGCGAGCAGTTTTCTAATGTTATAGGTATTAGTGAACTTGCTAGAAAAATGGTTCAAACCAAGAGGCATCGACAATATTCATTGGTATTTCTGCTTATGAAGTTGGCAATGATCTTTCCCGTCGCAACAGCAACTGTCGAGAGAGTATTTTCAGCTATGAAAATTATCAAGACTCAGCTACGCAATCGACCTGGAAATGAGTTTATGAATGACTGTTTGATTGCTTATATTGAGAAAAACATGTCTGAGACTATAAGCAATGAAGACATTATTCAACGATTTCAAAAGATGTGCAATCGCAGAGGAGTATTGTAATATGAAGTTAGTTGTTGAAATATGAGATTATTTATCTTGTGTTTTGTAAGACATTATTCAATGAACACATGTATGTGTTTTGAAAATTATCTTGTGTTTTTTAGAATGTGATTTTATTTTTACACTCTTTATGTTTAAGACCAACCCCCCTCTCTTGAATTCCTGCGTCCGCCCCTGTCGGTAGGGGAAGGAAGGATCTGGGTTCGAAACCCAAAACAAATAGCAAGGTTCGAAGTATCAGCCAGAAACGGACAGATACATCCCCGAAATTGCTGAAACTGATAACTCATAGGAAGGGTCCGAAACCGAACTTCAACACATGTTAATTGAATGATGTCAATGATAGACAGCGAATGGCCAACTACTGACTAAACAAAAAACCAGTACGGGCCCGAAATCAATTTTCAACAACTCGGTTTCGGATGACCAACAGTTTCGGGGAGGGGGGGGGGGGACCTGTCGTTCTTTGTAGTTTCAGACCCCCTCCAATTTCCATCCAAAATGGCAGGAATGTCCAAAACACACAGAAAGCTAATCAAATTTATTCCTTTTCTTGTGCAAGAGTGCGACTGATATTTCTTTACTACCAACACTGCAAGCCTTAGCCATCCGAAAGTCCCAAATTTTACTATAACAAGACGAGGACAGGAGTAGCTTCTCTCGGAAGCAGGAATTGAAAAGCTACAATTTTGAACCCAGTAAAGACCAATCTAGGGCTATATATATATATGTGTGTGTGTGTGTGTGTGTGGGTCAGTTTGATTGCTCAAGGAATGAACAAATTTAGGCAGCAGAACATCAAAAATTATGAGAAAGGAAGGGGCTTTCTTGTTGGTTACCAGTGGAGGAAACTGGGGCTCGAGGAACGGAGATGCCCCTGCAGGACTTGATCGGATATACGACGATGGAGGTCACAGTTGCTGCCGCTGCCGATGGCTCGGATGGGCCGCCGCCGGCGCCGGCGCCGCTGCTGCTGCGGCCAAGGATCGAGGAGAGGAAGGAAGAAGCCTTCTCCATTCTCTTCTTTTTTGTTGGAAGTTCACAGGAAGAAGAAGAAGAAGAAGAAGAAGAAAGTGTGTGGATTGAAGTAGGAAGAAGAAGACGAAAGTGGGCTCACCAACATTTTTCCTTTTTTTTTTTTTTTTGTCCATTTTGATTTTATTTTTTGTAATAAAATATAATTTCTTGGAAAATAATTTTCTAAAATATATTTTGAAAATTTTTGAGTCGCACCCCACTCAATGTACACATATGAGTGGTGCACCCCACTCGATTCACCATATGCATAAGTAATCCCTCTTATGACGGAAATCGTTAGAAAAAACGATTCGTGTCATTTGTCATATATTTATGACCAAAAAACCCTTTATGAGTTAATGTCCTTTGACTCCGCGTCAAACCCCTCTCTCTTCTTCTTCCAGACGCTTCATCTTCCTTTCTCCCTTCTCGACGAACTTCCCCTCTCCCCCTCTCGTCTCGATCCCCCCTGTTTCTCTCGTTCCAGCCTCCCTCTCCAAAGCTTCGTGGAGACAGAGAGGTAAGAACATGACAGCAGTTTGTTTTTTGTTAACATTTTTTTGGAACCAATAGGAAATATTAGTTATGATCTTCTTAACTTTATGCAGGATCTTGAAGAATGAAAGAAAGGAAGAAGAGGTTCCATGGCTGCGTGTCGAAAAGGGTATTGATACGTAGTTTAGGGTTTATATTGAATGTTGCTAATTTTATGGAATTTGGGTTCGAATTTCTTAGAATTGAGTAGGAACTTAGGGTTTGTTTCCATTTAAAATAGTATGATTTAGGTTTTCTCGAACACTGATTCATTATATTTTGATGAAATTATTTGAAATTGGGTAGAAATTGTTGTGCTGTTAGTGAATTTGGGTAGAACATAGAAAGCTTTGTTAGTGAATGTTAGTGAATTTGGGTTTGTTTCCATTTTGTTCTGTTAGTGAATGTTAGTGAATTGGGTATTACATTTCTCGAACACTTAGGGTTTGTTTCCATTTTATTCTGTTAGTGAATTTGGGTAGAACATAGAAAGCTATTAGTGAATTTATATGCTTTGTTAGTGAATGTATGAAGTCTGTTAGTGAGCAAACATTTTTTTGTGCTGATTCTATGCACTGTTAGTGAATTTATATGCTCTGTTATTGAAAGTTTAATTTTACAGGAATTATATGGGCATATTCCATATGAAGGATAGTTCAGTTGTGAATGAAGTCGACCCTGACCTAATAAGCTTGTTGGATATTCCCTATGTAGTGAAGAGTAACCATCTAGAGGCCACATTTAAGTATTATTGGATTGATAATCTAAAAGATGGGGAAACAGTAGAGTTGTTGAATGATGGTGGATTGTTGGACATGTTCAGTAAACAAATGCCTGATCATAATGGAGAGCTACACATTTACTTAGAAGATGTGGCAGTTCCTACTGAGCAAGACATTCCCTCTAAGAAGAACATGAAGAAAGTAGCACACAAACCACAGTTTGATACTAGGCAGCCTGTGAAGAAAGTAGCACACAAACCACAGTTTGACACTCCCTCTAAGAAGAACATGAAGAAAGTAGAACACAAACCAACGTATTCTACTGACAGTTCTGAGGAGGAGTTGGAAAATGAAGAAGACAGAGAGCTTGGGTCACAGCCTGTGAAAGAGTTTGGTACACAAAATGAGACTCAGTTGTGTGGAGATGAACCAATAGTTGAAGACGATGACACAGAATCTGATGAGTCTTTTGTACCAACAGGTGAAGAAGATGACTCTTTATGTTATACTTAATTATTTGTTCTCTAACACAATTTGTAATGTTTATTTGCAGCAGATGAAGAAGATGACACAGAAATTGAGCATGTAGATGACTTCTGGGGGGGAGCAGACTTTTTAAACTAATATCTTTATTGTGCTAATTCCTTGTTTAATATGTACAGGTACACAAGTCCCTACTATCATGCCACTACCTATAAGAGGGCTTATGCTGGGAAGATTGTTCCATTGCCAGACCAATCCTTATGGGATCCAGTAAACAATCACTACTTTGTATTACACTTTTGGTTATACTTCACTTTGTATAGTATACTTATTTGTAATGTCTACTTTGCAGCCAGCGTACGAAGTTGGCCCACCTGGTAGACATAGACAACCTAGGAGACCAAGAGGGGCAAGGAGGTTGGAGGCTGACGAGCTGCCAAGAGCATCCAAGAAGCAGAGGATTTGTGGCCGTTGCAAATTACCGGCTGATCACAATGCTAGAGGGTGCCAAGGAGGACCAGTTGGAGGGAACAACAAAAGAGCAAGGGCACCTAGGCCACCAAGGCCTCCTAAGGAACCAAAGATGAAAAACACTGTCTACAAGAGGCCGAAGGTTTCAAGGGGAAAAAAGAAGACTAAACTAGCAGGAACTCAAGTCCCGACGCCTCCAGGATGCTAGTTGAAATATGACTTGAAAACTATAGACTATGTTTGTGTTCCAGTATTTTGTTAAGGTCCACTACATCATCATCATTTTGTAACTCTGTTGGACATCAGTTTATATAGACTCTCTTTATTTTGTAACTCTGTTGGACATCATTTTGTAACTCTGTTCCAGGATGCTAGTTGAAATAGGCTTTGTTAAGAAGCTGTTGAAAACTATGTCAATTCCAGCTTGCAATTCTAGCTAGTTGAAATATGCTTTGTTAAGAAGCTGTTGAAAACTATAGACTATATCAATTCCAGCTTGCAATTCCAGGTTTATAAGTCAAGAAGATATTTTAACAAGTAATATATAAAGTTTGAAAGTGAATGTATATTATGCAATTCCAGGTTTACATAGCCACGTCTTTTCCAAATGACTTACACAACTGTTCTAGAGTTGTGTTCACTACAATTTGAACTGGAAACTTTGACTCAGAGCGGTCGTTATCACACTCGACAGCCTCATTCAACCATTTGAATGCACCGTTACATTTTCGACATTGTAAGAATCATCTTCCATAGCTGTGGCTCCTCTTCGACACCATCACGGTTCTTTTTCCTCCACAATTAGGATTAGGACAAGGGGCTTTCTCCCAAGGGCATTGTTGCTTCCAGTGACTTAAGTCACCACACGCGAAACACCCTTCTCTTCGTATTGAGGAAGATGAACTTTCGCATATGCCTTCACAAATTGCTTCATCCAACCACTGAAAATTCGAGCAAAGAGGACACTTCAGAAATTTTCTCCCGGGATTTGCCTTCGTATTAGACTTCGACAGGTAACGAATCCCATTGCAGTTCACAGTCTTGCAAGGTGAGCTCAAGAACGAACACTCATCTTCAAGGTGAGTGTGCTTTGAGCATATTTGACATTTTTCCTACAAAAACCAAAAATTTGATGTAAAACCTAAAAATGGTGGAGCCAAAAACAGATTGTTCATACTAGTTGAGAGAAAGAAGGAAAAAGAGGAAGAAAGAGTGCAAACCTTGAAGTTCTTCGAGTGGTCGGCCATGGGAGCGGAGCTTCGAGTGGTCATATTTGGGTTTTAGGGCAGAATGAAGATCTGAGGAGAAGAAAGAGGGGCGGGGGTTGTTTTAGAAGAAAGAGTAGGTGAAGATTATAAAGAGGGTGGATTGTGGACCGTTAGGAAATAAACAGAAGGGTATTTCGGTCATAAATATATGACAAACGACACGAATCGTTTTTTCTAACGATTTCGGTCATAAGAGGGATTACTTATGCATATGGTGAATCGAGTGGGGTGCACCACTCATATGTGTACATTGAGTGGGGTGCGACTCAAAAATTTTCATATATTTTCATAGTATGATATGAATTCATAAGTTTTTTTAAGACTAATTCTAAGGGCACTCCAATTTCTACTTAGGGACAGTCCTTCAGAATAGTCCAGTTTGGTAAAAAAAATTACTCAGGACGGTCCCAAATTTTCTTTGGGGCTGCCTAATCCTTATCGAAAGAGTGGTATTGGCAAACCCTAACCAGCTGGACCTTCCAACAGAGGGCGCGGACGCCTGTGGGGCACAGACGTCGGCAGGAATGCGGACGCTGGTGAGGGTGCCGACGCCGACGTCGACGGGGGTACGATACCGCCAATTACGATACCCATAGGAATGGTCGGATTTCGATACTCGAACCTTCATATATATATATATTTTTATTTTTTTTTCTCCATAGGAATGGTCGGATTTCGATACTCGAACCTTCATATATATATATATATATATATATATATATATATATATATATATATATATTTAGCACGTATATATATATATATATGGAGAAAAGAACAGGAGCGGCGGGCGATCGTGGATCCAACCTAGGGTTTCCCCGCGGGTTACCCCCACGGCCGCCGGACCCCTTGGCCGGCGGCGGGCGACCCTCGGCTTCGACGGGCGGCCCCCCTCCCGGCGCTGGGGGGGCGGGTGCCAGTTACGGGAGGTCGGGCGGACCCCCCAGCGGACGCTCGAGTGGCGCCCCCCCCCCAAGGCGGCCGGGGGGGGGGGGCAGGAGCACAAAAGGGGGGTTGGTGGGACCCCCCTGTGGTGGGGATGTCCTTCCCAGGCGGCCGGGGGAGGGGTCGGGGTCTACGGGGACGGGGTTGGGTGTTCCACACACCGGTACTCCCTTGGACCCGAACTTCGAATTCGGAGCGGGGTCCGGATCTCTGGGGAGCCAAACTGAGGGAGGCGGGTAGACGACGGTTACGCGTCGTCGTGTGGTGAAGTCCGTGGGGAAGACGGGAGGCGGACAGGGTCAGGTTCGGGATCGCCATCCCGAAAATCGTCTGAACGGGACTGGGTCTCAACCTAGCCGGGGTCCGGTGATATCTGCTGGGCGATCGATGGGTTGGCGGCCTAAGGCAACCGCGGCGGCTAAGGAAAAAAGTAAGGTAGTGGACCTGGATGATCAGGGACCTGGGACTTCCCGCCCGGTGATTGCCCCAAAACCGATTGGGACGTCCCCACGGCCTGCTGGCCGATCCTGGGCCGAGATCTGCAAACCGGTGGGGCCGAAATCCCCCTCATCGATGGAGTACGTCCCGCCGCTCAAGGTAGGAAGGGGTTTTCGGGCTGTGTTCCCTGCGGAGGAGATCCAGCAGGTGACAGCTTACTGGGAGAACACCCTCGTCCTGTATGTCTTGGGCAACAAGCCTTTCTACGGGCAGATCCGGGGCTATGCAGCGCGAGTCTGGAAGCCTAAAGGGAGTATGGAATTCTATGCTCGTGAGAACGGCTTCTATTATGTGAAGTTCGGGCTGGCGGAGGATGTCGCTAGGATCCTCCAAGGCGGTCCCTGGACGTTCGATGGCCGTCTGATCATTCTCAAGGAGTGGACTCCAGAGCTGCGATGCGAGAGGGAAGTTCTGAATGGCATCCCTGTATGGATCCGATTCCCTGAGTTCCCGGTTAGGTTTTGGAGCATTCCTCTGTTGATGCGGCTTGCGAGTCTGGTGGGCACCCCGATCAAGGCAGATGAAGCTACTACCTTTCGGACGTCGTTGATGTACGCGAGAATTTTTGTGGAGATTCGGGCAGGGGAGAGCTCCCGAAGATGGTGGAGTATGAGCTCCCTTCTGGAGAGGTGCTTACCCAAAAGGTGGAGTATGAATGGGTTCTGCCTACTTGCTCACGGTGTTCCTGTTTTGGCCATCTGGCCAGTGCTTGCTTAGAGGCTGGCCCTCAGGTGGAGTCTTGTATTCCTCCTCGTGAGGTCCCCGGAGGCCCATGTGATATGGATTTCAGAGATGATAGCGGAGTGGTGGCCGTGGAGGAGGAGGTTACTAATCAGGGGAGTGATGCCGATTTGAGCCTCGTTGTTTCTACCCAACTTGCCCTAACGGGTGGGGTGGTATCCTCTGGCTAGGGGCCGAGTAGTATCGTTACTAGAAGCATGGCTGTGACGGAGTCTGAGGCACGAGGGGAGGGCTGCTCGTCTGGATGGCAGGTTTACTGTAGAAAGAGACGTGCGGTCGGCCTGCTGCGGGATGGTTCCTCTGTGATGGAGACAGAGAGGAGGCGGTGTGTGTTGACAACCCTGCTTGGGCTTTGGTGTTATCTCAGGTAGTTCCCCATCAAACGGTTCCGACTGGGATGTCTGAAGATCCTTTAGCGACGGAAGCGGCACCTTCCCCAGGTGCCATTCCGGGAGTTTCTCAGGGGGCCCCCAAATGCTCCTGGTTGAAGGATGGCGACCGGTGCTCCAAGTTCTTCTATGATGTTATCCGGGCAAGACAAAATAGGAATCACATCTCTCAGCTACTTGCAGCGGATGGCACTCTGGTGGGGACGCCGGCTGAGATCCAGGGCGAGGCTGTCAGGTACTACTCTGAGTTATATTTCCAGACTGACTACCTTTCCGTGTTCCCAGAGGTTGTGACGAAGAGATTGGTGACTCCATATGGAAATAGCCTTGTACTAGCACCTGTTACTTTGGAGGAGGTGGAGTCTATTGTCAAGGGGGCGGACCCCAACAAGGCTCCTGGTCCGGATGGCTTCAGCAGCGGTTTCTTCAAATGCCATTGGGACATTCTTAAGCATCAGGTAGTGGAGGTGGTCCAGGAATTCTTCACCAAAGGGAAGCTCTTGAAGGAGCTGAATCACACTTTCCTGACCTTGGTGCCAAAGAAGGAGGGAGCGACTGCGCTGGCGGATTTCCGTCCTATTGCGTGTTGTAATTATCTTTATAAGATAATTACGTACCTTATGTGCCGGCGGATGGAGGGGATCATGCAGGACTTGGTATCTCCGAATCAGGCTGCATTCATCAAGGGGAGGTCGATCGCTGAGCACAGCCTCCTGGCTCATGAGATGGTGAGGGGCTTTAGCAAACCCGGAGGGGAGAAGGCTTGTGTTAAACTGGATTTGAGGAAGGCGTATGACATGGTCAATCGGGACTTCCTCTATCATCTGATGTCCGCCATGGGTTTCGCGGAGCACTGGGTCACGTTGATTCGGGAGTGCATTACATCTCCTACTTTTTCTGTTCTCATCCAGGGGGTTCCGTATGGGTACTTCCAGAGTAACCGTGGGCTTCGGCAAGGTGACCCACTGTCCCCTTACCTGTTCACGCTTGTTATGGAATACTTTACTTGCTTGATAGATCTGGCAGTGCACCGTGGGCGGTTGGTTCCTCTGTTCCGGAGGATGGTACCTCCAGTTACTCATCTTATATATGCGGATGATCTGCTTGTGTTCATCCAGCCTTCGACGGAGGGGTTGCTGACGCTTGCGTCTATCATGGAAGATTTGAAGTCCGTCTCGGGTCTCCAGATGAACAGGGATAAGAGTAGAGTCTACTTCAGCTCCCTGTGTACCCGGAAGGAGGAGCGGGCTGATGTGTTGGGTGTCGCGAGGAGTGATCTCCCGGTGCGCTACTTAGGAGTGCCTCTTACTGTCAACTATGCGCGGGATCAGGACTGCCATAGCCTGGTAGAGTATGTTCAGAGGAGAGTTGAAGGGTGGCAAGCAGCAGGTCTGTCATTTGGGGGTCGCATTGAGCTGGTCAGATCGGTGATATCGGCTGTGGTCCATTTTTGGCTGCAGTCCATCCTCCTACCTGTGGCCACTATCCGACGGGTGGAGCGGCTATGTGCTGATTTTATATGGAGGGGAGGTCTGCATGCGATCTTGTCACGACCCGCATCCAGTATTTGGGCATGAGTCATGGGTACGTCCAGCCTACGCCGCAGTGTCGGCGGTAGAACGCTGTCTAGTCATCTCCACAGTTTGCAAATACAACCACGCAGTTTATTTTCATTTACACAAAGTAAACATTTCACAAGAGGCCAGGTATAATGAATTCTGTAAAATATCTTGGAGAGGTAGATAATGAATAATCTGAAGAACCCCCAATATCAAAATGTATCAAATGTCACAATCTCCAAGAAAGGTAATGTACTAAATATCAACTCATGAGTCTCAAATAGGAAATACAACTAAGAGTCTCAACTGAACAAACTATGAGAAAATAAGAAAATAAGGCTACTGGAAGCCATCTGTAACAGGCATGTCCGCATAGGCAAGCCTCCAACTCGTCATGTGCACCAAAGTCAGGGATCTGCAGTGTGCTCATAATATGTAGTGCAAAAGTTCTCTAACTCCTCACCTAAAATGTTGGTTATCCAGTCAGGATTGGAACAAGTACACATATGACCACTATCTGAATCTCAACAGAATCATAAACATGTAATTAGCATATGAGAATGAAACTAGAAGGTAACTAGCCTCATAGTATAAAAAGGAAAGACATGAGACTCTATCAATGAAAATATAGCTACTGTGAGGAAACATGTAAAATCATGGTAGCATGGCAAGTGGTGAAGAACATGGTGTAATAACAGGAATATCTACTAACTACGTGTGTTGAAATATCGCTTTCGACATGTGAACGGCTAAGGGGTAAATCCGGCTCACTGCACGTGTCGTGTGCAGCTGCTATCATGCAATAATAGACATTTTGGGGATAGATTGGGTAGTTCACACGTCTACTAAGATATTTCCCCCGCCCAGCTAGTACTCATGGAATCAATCATAAATGGGGTGACATAGGAGGTAATCAAAATGTAGAATAAACCATGGTACTAATCCTCGTGTGATGATCGTGTCAACAAGCAGCAAGACATATGAAATAACAAGTAGAGAAACTATCAGAAACGGTAACAATCGATACATGCACTTGCCTGTCGTCTCGAGCTGAGAATAATGATCAAGTGAAGAGTTGGAGTCCAAGTAACCTGTTTGATAGAATTACGATGTCAATGAGTGATTTACAACTTAACTATACCAATTATCTATTTTGGTTTTTACTATCTATTAGGCTTGGTCCCCTCTTAACACTCTTGAACTTATACTAGAGGGTGATACTAAGTGAGCTAACCTATATTTACATACTGTCACCACTGGACAGGTTTCCTGATAGCTCCTGTATAAATATATTAGTTTAACAATAAACTTGGTTCACCATTTCACTTCATGTCTAGAGCTAACCCCCTACTCCTATACGGATATTTGGAGAGACAACTATCTGGATATCTACCTGTACATGATATCCTAATTCATCCCCACCTGTTAACTACTACACATCTTAGGAATTCCTCTTGTTCTGCTCATGTCCATCTAATTTGCTTAGCTACAACTTCGCATTCTTAATTGATGCCTTGACTTGATACATTAGTGCTTCATCGGGTCTGATACTTACAATGTATTCCACTTGCTACGTTATGGTTCAGAATCTTCCTATTATGTATGTGAAAACTGATTGCTAAGGTACCCCTTGTTATTTGCAGTATGCAATAGGTAGCCCCTTCACCCTGGTACCTAACTCCTGGAAGCTACAGGCTTTAGTCTTTTAATAGGACCAATCTAAGCAGGTGGAAATGTTCCATCAAGATTTGTAGCCAAAAAATGTCTTCATGCCTGGTCGTACTTCTTGATACAATAGTAGTAGTATCCAGCAGCAAACCAGGAAGAGCTTTTTGAGGATAGTCCTTTACTAAACTGCCAGCCATAAGGTAGAGGTCATTGGAATGGCCAAGCTCCACAGCAGCTGCCAAATAAACTAACGTGTATTTGAAATGGAAAGGATCTCTTGCTAGTAACAAAGAAACAAGTTCAAAGCATTTCTGATACTCTCCACATTGATGGTGGTATTCAGCTTTACAAGCCAACAGGTCCGTGTTGTCTTTCAGTGTGAGTGCAGAAGACAAATCAGAAAATGCAATACTACGTGTGTCTCTTTCAAGCTCTCTAAATCTTGCTTCCACCATAGTTTCGCTGTCATGCTTCTTTATTAAACAAGAATAAAATGATGATAGCCACCCATCTTCTTTCCGAAATTGTAAAGATGATAACAGGCTTGATTCAAATCAATGAAGTCCAACTTTGACCATGTGGTTTTTTTTTGGTCCTAACAGCTGACAAACTGTATGAGTACTTTCCTAACATCTTGATTGCAGAACCTGGTTATTTCTTATGATACTCCTATCCCTTAGACCGTCCTATATACAACCTGCTACCCGAAGCCCACAGGAACTCATGTCCTCCTATTACAACTGGTGGTACTTACACCCAATGCCAACTGATACCCAACTCGACTGATACCATATTGGTATTGCTGGTATGCCCAACCCTTGTTACTTGCTGTCCCTTCCTTACTTATCTCTGTTTTCCTAATACTCTCTCTTCGAACCTTGATACACTATCATACTCCCATTCATCTATCTTAGCTGGCATTTGGTATTCCTCACTTGATACTAAGCAAGGATCCTCTTTGGCTAATCATACTAAAACTGAAATAGAGGGTTATATGTCTCAATAAGTCAAGTGTTAACATAAGACTCGACAGGCTCTATTGCCATAAATCAGAGCAGTTGTTGCTCAGTATCAGCCCCAAACATGCTTGTTGCATGCTTAGTATTGTTCATCTATTTTGTACGAATCTGTCCTTGCCCTGCTTATGTGTTCAGGTGTGAACGAGCCTGACCAAGATATCCGTGTACCACTGGCACATCCTGTGTCATTAGCACACTCACACCCTCACCTTATGACCCATGCATCTAACTGCAATAAGGGTGATGCCCAACCTACATCTATGCTACATTAGTGAGGTTGCCCAGTATTGAATGGCTTACCCATGTACAGGTAAGCGTATAGGTTTCCTGTTACATACTCCTATGTATATGTCAACCTGGTACCTTAACTGCCTCCTAGAGTAGCAGTATCCATTACCAATGTACTTGGGAACCTCCTAACTCCCTCTTCTTGCACAGGTCTGATGTAAGGAACTAAGAAGTCCCACTGGCTATACACAAGAGTGTACTTGAAATCTTCCCCCATGGCCATATCTGACATACACCAATCACTGATATGCCTATGCAAGATACCCTATGATTACTGATACCCAAGAGTCGAGTATGATACCAAGAATCGACTACGATACTAAAATCGATTAGGGTACTTAGGATCGAATGTGACTCCAAGATTCGCACATGATACCCAGAATCGAAGGTGATACCTAATACAAGATGGCACCCCTTCCTGTGTGTCCCTTCCTATAGTTGTCCTGTCTAGGTGTAGCTCATACAACCAGCCCCATGTGATCCTCTCTCATTACTCTAAGCTACAAGATGATGCACTCTTATGACCTGTCAGGTACTGGAAGCACCTAGGTACCATACACAACCCTAGTTAGGTACCTGGGCTCTGTTCTTAGGTTTAATGGTTTTGCGTACAAACCCAAAATCCTTCTACCCAATTTTCTCTTGAGTTGCCTATCAAGTATTACATCGAACACTCAAAGGTCGCAGCCTCAAACTTTATATTGACATAACTTGTACAAGTATTTCAATGATCAGATGGTTACCTCTCGATGTCGATGTCAAGAAGACACTCTGTATCTCTTTGCTCCTCTCGCCAATTCCTCCTTTCTCGAATACTCAGATTACGAACAAAAGGGCGCAGGAAGACTAGGGTTTGGGAAAGGCAGGGCCAGGTTGGTTCTTAGATTTTATACTAGGGTTTGGGAAGGTTTGTGAAGATAGGATTGAATCTCTCGATCCCTATCCGAGCAGGATTTGAATCCTGCTCTCGAAGGGATTCAAATTCAATCAGCCGTTTGAATTTGAACTGGAAAATTACAATCCAGTCCCTCCCTTATATCTTATTCATAATACACACCCTTTTACTTAGGGAAAATTTAGGGAAGGCCCCCTGCTATTTCAATCTTTGCAAAAATGTTTAATAAAACCACAATACCCTATACATTAGTTATTAATATTTCTATGTAAATAATTATTAGCAAAAATAATAATGATAAAATGGGAAAAATTTGGTTCAAGGGCTTACAGATCTCCTGGGACCAGCTCCGTCGTCCCAGGAAGGAGGGAGGAGTGGGCCTTAGACCGTTGTTGGAGGTTAGAGAGGCTTCTGCGCTTAAGCTGGCCTGGAGATTCATCAGTGGGGGATCTCTCTGGGCGGACTGGATGCACAGCAGATACATGAAGCAGGGCAATTTTTGGACGTGTCCTACTGACAACAACCATTCGATCACGTTCAAGACTGTCCTGCGACACAGGGGGGTGCTCAAGTCTGCCATTCGGAGGGTCATGAAGGACGGTTCGGGTACGGACCTCTGGCGGGATCCTTGGATAGATCGGGGTTCGCTGTTGGACATCAGAGGAGCCCCGACTCATCAGGAGGACAGGCGTGGACTGACGTGTAGTCGCATCATTCGTCATGGGGAATGGAGGCCGGACTCCTATCGGTTCACTGAGGAGCTGGGTGGGAGCATTTTGTCTACTGTCATTGATCCGTCTCTGCCTACGGATCGGTGGATTTGGGAGCCGACTGGAGCCTCTACAGGGACTGGGGAGTTCCAATTCTGTAGCTGCTACAACCTCGTCCGACGTGCCTTCCTGCAGAGTCCAGATTACGAGTTCGTTTGGTTCAAGGGTCTTGCCAGGAAGATGCAGTTGTGTGTTTACAAACTGCTACTGGGCCGCCTTTTGACTAGAGATCGCCTGAGTTCGTTTGGAGTGCCGGTTCCGGATCCCAAGTGTGTGCTTTGCGGTTTGGAGCCTGAATCTATAAAGCATATCTTCTTCGAGTGCACTATGGCATGGCAGATTTGGGCGGAGCAGAGGCGTGTGTTGGGAGTGTGCTCCTCCGGGAAATGTATTGGAGACATCATATCGGTGATCCGAGATAGCAGGGGTAGGGGGCAGGACTGGTTCCGTACAGCCAGAATTCGTCTGGCTGCTTCGGTTTCGCATGTATGGCGGGAGCGAAACCGTCGGATCTTTGAGGGGCTGGTCACCCCCCTATTGGTATTCTCCATAACATCAAATTTGATGTAAATGCTATGGAGAACTGTTGAGCGATGAGTGGGAGTCCCACTCTGGTTGTATGTTGTATGATTATGGCTTTTTCATTTGGAATAAAATTCACCTTTTTCCAATATATATATATATATATATATATATATATATATATATATATATATATATATATATATATATATATATATATATATTTCACCCCTCTTATATTAGTATTGATGGTAAGACCGTTCTTATTGATACTGATCATAAGTGAAGTTCAAGTTTTTGAGCACTGTGAATTTCAAGGTACGGTGTTTGGCATATATATGAGTGCTATATCATTTAGAGTAATACTATGGAGACACACTTTTCTTGACACACTTCATAGCCACACTGATGTGGCACTGTATTATTGGACGCATTATTGGATGTCAAGGAAAGCATTAAAAGGAGGTAATAATTGACATCCAATAATGCAGTGCCACATCAGTGTGGCTATGAAGTGTGTCAAGAAAAGTGTGTCTCCATAGTATCTTCTAGTTCAAATAGTACAGCAAGTTCTATTGATTCCTTTCTATAATATATTTCTCGTGTCATAGAGTGATACTATATATACCTCCAAAAATTTCTACTGGCAATCCTGACACTCTCTCTCCTCCTCCCTCCTTGCTCCTCCTCCTCGTGGTGCCCAGTCGACATGCTCGGGCTCGCCCCCTGCGTCGACCTGGTGGGCGGCCTGGCGCACGGCGAGATCGCGAGGGAGACAACCGAGGCGTGCTGCGCGGCGCTCGCGGGGCAGTCCGACCTCGAGTCGGCGCTCTGCATGTGTGACGTGATGTGGGCCAAGCTTCTCGACGTCGAGGCCCTCATGTCGACCGCCCTCAAGTCGTTGGTCCGCTGCGGGAAGCATCCGCCGACGGACTACCGGTGCCCGGACGATGAACTCGGGTACAAGACGGGGACAAGATAAGTTCTGAAAATACAAAACGAGACTAGTAGAAAAAAAAAAAACTAGCAAGAAATAAAAATTTCGCTCCGTATTTTTGTAAAATATATTCGCATTGTCCAATCTTCTTTTATGTCACTTAGTTTTTCATATCATGGTTGTTGTGATAATGTAAGTAGTTATAAATGTTTAATTTTTACTCTTTCTAGGAATGTTATGTTAAAAGCTACTCGATCAAGCATTTGCATGTTATCATTTTGAGATTATTATTCTGAACTCAAGAATATTGGACATAGATTGGTGATGATGATGATCGAGACGGATGACCAAACTAAACAAAGCTCATTTGTATGTTGTTGCAAAGTCCGAGTCTCTGTGTTTCACTACACAACATTTCTCAGACATCACAACATAAACACCACATCATGTATTATGTCGTATCGTTTAGTATCAGTATCAGTCGGTATCGGATCGGAACATGATATAGACACCACAAGCAATCTCAGTGATATAAGCAGGTTTTACAACACACTATAGCTACATTATTAAGATGAAACAACATCAACAAAAGAGACACCCAAAGACATCACTACATAACTCAAACCACCACATCATTTATTGCAAACAGGTTTTACAAACATTCACATCCTCCTGTTTATGAGTATTCCAGGTTAACAATTTTATTTCATCAGATGTAGCAGCCTATTTCTTGCTTCAAGCATTTTCCGATAGATGCAGATGGCCAACTCTGAGAGGTTCATGGATCACAGCACGCACGTACGGTACCATTTCCTGTGGCGATGTGAATCCATCAGTCCTCATATAAATGAGATTTAGTACTCGGTGCATTGCCCAGAAAACATCTTTGCAAGCTCTTGGAACCACGCTTCCCTCGCTCCGCAGCACCAGTTTCAGGAGTTGTGTCCTAGCAGAGTCGATTTCGCTCTCTATCTCCCTCTTAGCCTCTTCCACTGAGGTAGAACCACGGCTATGATGAACGCGGAGTGTCACACTGTTTAGTTTCCCTTCCTTTTCTTCTCGCTGCCAATAGAACTAATTAGTCCCATTAATACTAAATAATGAGCAAATATCAAATCTGATAACAATTTTGACGAGATTAACTTCTAGGAAGGAAAGGTCTGGAGTTTGAAGCCCAGGGGAGATACTAAACTAATTGGCCCTTATTCTTAGAAAAATGCAGCTCATTCAACACAAGTCATTCCATAACTAGAAAAAAATGGATATTTATCAGATATTTATATACGAGATGAGAGCATTGTTGGTGTTGGCTGGGGTTCCCAACCTATGCAGAGAACACCCCGGAGTGCGACAAGGGTCATCAGTGTGTCGGAGAAGCTTGGGGAGTGTGACGAGTGCCATTTGTGTACCGGAGAAGCTCGGGGTGTCGAAGCAGTGTTCAGAGCAACGAGTCTGAGAATTTGCCCAGACACAAGGAAATTCGGTCCCAGTACAGGCATAACTATTCTATCTACAATTGGCTGAATTCGGTCCGAATTCGGTTTGGTCAGGGTTGTGCGAGTTCTAGTGTGTTTTATACACCGTTGGTTCAAATCAATGGTCCAAATTAGCTGTGAATTGGAGGGTTATATATAGGCGTTTTCTAAACCCTAAAAAGGGGTAGGCCAAATCTACCAGAGAGGAGATCGATCTTATCAACTTTTGGAGAGAAAGGAGGATTGGAATGCTACTTCGAGGAGAGACTTTTGTGAGTAATTTCTTTCATCGTCTTCCTTCTTCACGAGTCTGTAATCGAGTCTTCTGCTCCAAGTAGTTGTGGTGATCCGATTTGGATCGGTGAGAAGTCTGTAAGGAGTCGGTGTATTTCTTATTCTATTAGTGGAGACTTTTCAGGGTTGGACTCTAATCGTTCCGTTGTTTTTTTTTCGCAATGATTTTCCACGTCAAATTTGTTTGTGTCTTGGCCTATCTATGATATTGACAATTTGGTTTGTGCATCTTTTTTCGGTTCTCTCGCAGCTTCTTGGTTTGGGGAACGCTTTTTCCGTTTTGTTCCCAACATACTGATATCAGAGCTGAGTTCAAAGTATCCGGTGTCAGAATTGACAGGCAAGCCAAGGAGAAGAGATGGACACCAAACCGATGCGCATAGTAAACATACATGGTTTTCCGTCTCGTTGCCAACAGAGTGATATCAGAGCTAAGTTCAAAGTATCCGGTGTCAGAATTGACAGGCAAGCCAAGGAGAAAAGATGGACATAAAGCCGATGTGCATGGTAAACATAAATGATTCTAATTATCACTATTGGCGAAGCAAGATGAAAGATTTGTTGTTCGTCAAGAAGCTGCACCTTCTGATATTTTCTTCCAAGAAGTCCAGTGATAAATCCGAGGAAGGCTGAAATTTCGAGCATATAAAAGAGGGGTGTGTATATCCAGCAGTTCGTTGACGAGAACGAGTACAATCACGTTGCCTATAGAGCATGCAAAAACACTTTGGGAGAAACTGAAATCTTTGTACGCGAAGAAGACCGGAATAAACAAGTTGTTCCTGACCTGACAAATGATGGATCTGCGGTACATAGATGGTACGTCTATTACGGATCACCTTAGTGACTTCCAAGGCGTGGTTTACCAATTATCCTCTATAGGAGTGAGGTTCGACGACAAAGTTTGTGTATGTTGCCAGACTCGTAGGAGACGGTACAAGTGTCCATGATCACTTCTGCTCTAGAAGGTGTAGTCACTCTGGAGTTCGCCAAGAGCAGAGTACTGAATGTAGAGATCCGGAGGAGATCTCAGGGAACTTCATCCACTTCCCACTCAGGGGTGCTCGTTTCAGAGAGCCATGACAGGAGTAAAAACATGGATCCGGACGGTAGCAAAGACAAGAGCAGAGAAAAGTCCAATGGTCGATACGAGGGCTCCGAGTGCTACCATTGTGGCAAGAAGGGCTACATCAAACAAAATTGTTTTGCTTGGAAGAGAGAGAAGAAGGACGGCAAGCCAAAGCATAGTGAGAACACAATAGTGGCCGCCTCAGCATATGGAGGTGATATGATTGTTGTAGGTGATGAGGTAATCATGAACCTCGCCTGCGATAATGATTCTTGGATGGTGGACTCAGGGGGCTTCAACTCATGTATCTCACAACAAGATACTGTTTGCTACTTATACGACATGAGACTGTGACATATTGAAGATGGACAACGAAGAAGTGTCAAAACCTATTACTATTGGAGATGTACATTTGAGAATCAAGACGTACAATTCTTGTTCTCAAAGGTATTCATTATATTCCCGATATCCGTTTCAGTCTGGTGTCAGTTGGAAGGTTGGATGCTGATAGATTCATCAGTCTCAATGGGAACTGTGAGTGAAAGTTTTTCAAAGGTTCGATGGTGATTGCCAGAGGAAGCAAAAAAGTTTGGTCTCTACTATATAAAAGGAAGCACATAGGGGGCACAGGAGGTGAACGCGGTCAGTGATGCGTCTAGCTAGTTGTGGCACATATGACTTAGCCATTCCAGCGGGAAGGTAATGAGCTACATGTTGAAGATGAAAGTAATTCCGGAGATCAAGTCTGTAAAGTTGAAGAGATACATGCACTATTTGGCGGTAAAGCAAAATAGGGTGCCTTTCCAAGGTTACCCACCTTCAAGGAAACCGACGTTGCTCGAGTTAGTTTATTTGGATGTCTACGGTCCAATGACGATAAAATATATTAGTTGTGGTTCTTACTTTGTAACTATTATAGATAATTGTTCCAAAACAGTTTGGATATATCTTTAAAGACCAAGGATCAGGTGATGCTCACTCTCAAAGAGTTTCACGTCTCTGTTGAAAGGAAGACGGACAAGAAGTTGAAATATGTTATGTCCGACAATGGCAGCAAACACATTGGTTCCTTTGATGTTTATTGCAAAGAGCAAGTAATTCGATACTAGAATACTCCGCCAAAGACACCTCAACTCAATGGTGTAGCGGAGCGTATGAACATGACACTGATAGAGAGGGTACGGTATTTGCTGTCAGAAGCAAACTTGTCATGCAGTTATTCGGGTGAGTCTCTCAACATTGTTGTGCATACTATTAATTTATCTCTTAGTGCTTCTTTGTAGGGTGATGTGCCTGACAAAGTGTGGTACAACAAGGAGCCATCATACAGTCACCTTTGAGTATTTGGTTGTAAGGTTTCGTGCATGTACCGAAGGATAAGAGATCCAAACTTGAGCCGAAGATGAAGCAGTGCGTCTTTGTTGGCTATGGTCGGGACGAGTTTGGTTATAAACTCTATAACCACGTAGAAGGAAAGCTCTATAAAAGTAGAGACATGGATTTCATCGAGGATCATACCATGATCATTACTTAGGATTCTGAGATGCATTTTGAGGCTGAGGACTTGCTGAGTTAGAGTCATCTCGCTTCGAGCTGTTTCCAGAAGACACTGCAGAGAATCCAGTTATGGGAGAGCTAGTACATTAAGATGCTCCCAATCCTAATCATCAGCTTGCTACTAGTGGCAAGGGTAACCCTTAGGAGGATGAGCATGCCGAGGCAGTTGCTCAAGAGAATGAGGCTGTCAGTATACATCCAGCACCAGAGGTTCCATTGAGGAGGAACACGAGAGTAAGTTGATCAACCATGAGGTGCTCGTCAGATGAGTACGTGTTATTGATTGACGAGGGAGAGCTCGAAAGTTTCGCAGAGGCGATAGAAAACGAATACAGATAGGAGTTGATGCAGGCCAGACATAAGGAAATCAGTTTCTTACAGAAAAACTCTACTTATGAGCTGGTGCGGTTTCTAAAGGATAAGAAGGGTTTGAAGAATCGATGGATGTTCAGAGTGAAGCAGACGAAAATGCTACTCGTCCTCGATACAAAGCGAGGCCGTAATTGAAGGCTACCGTCAGCGGAAGGGCATGCATTTCGATATTTTTTTTCGTCGTCGTCAAGTTGTCATCTATTTGGGTGGTGCTAGCGTTAGCAGCCTGTTTCGACTTAGAGATTGAGCAGATAGACATGAAAACGACATTCCTCTACGGTGATCTAGTGAAGAAATTATATATGGAGCAATCAGAAGGATTCTGTGAGCAAGACAAGTCACATTTAGTCGTCGGTTAAACAAGAGCTTGTATGGTCGGAAGCAGGCTCCGAGGTAGTGATACATGAATTTCAAGTCGTTTATGGGGGAGCACGGTTACGCACGAACGACTTCGGACCATTGTGTGCTTTGAAGTACTTTGTCAAGGATGATTTCATCATACTATTGGTCTATGTAGATGATATGACATCGGCGGGTCAAAATGCCACCAGGATAGCGCAATATATTTTGTTTTGCGATAGCCAGAGTACAATTCACCTTGGGAAGAACCAGACGTTTCAAAGTCGGTCTAAGTATATTGCAACTCGATCTCATTGGATACGAGATGTACTTGAGGCAAAGGGCGCGACGCTTGAGAAGGTTCACATGGAGGACAATGGACACATATGCTCACGAAGGTTCTGCCTAGGGGAAAGTTCCAGTGCTACAGGAGTATCATCAGTATGACGAGCTCCTCCACCTAGTTGGAAAGGGAGAGATATGTTGGTGTTGGGTGGGGTTTCCAACCTATGTGGAGAATACCCTAGAGTGCAACGAGCGTCATCCGTGTGTCGGAGAGGCTCGAGAAGTGTGACGAGAGCCATTTGTGTATCGGAGAAGCTCGGGGTGTCGAAGCAGTGTTCAGAACAAGGAGTCTGAGAATCTGTCCAGGCACAAGGGAATTTAGTTTGGTCGGGGTTGTGTGAGTTCTTATGTGTTTTATACACCGTTGGATCAAATTAATGGTCAAGATTAGCTGTGAATTGGAGGGATTGTATATAAGTGTTTCCTAAGCCCTAAAAAGAGGCAGATCAAATCTACCAGAGAGAAGATCAATCTTATCAACTTTTGGAGAGAGAGAAAGGAGGATTGAATGCTGCTTCGAGGAGAGACTTTTGTGAGTAATTTCTTTCATCGTCTTCGTTCTTCGAGAATCTGTAATCGAATTTTCTGCTCCAAGTAGTTGTTATGATCCTATTTAGATTAGTGAAAAGTCTATAAGAAGTCGTATTTCTTATTCCATTAGTGGATGCTTTTCAGGGTTAGACTCCGATCATCCCGTGATTTTTTCTGCAAGGATTTTTCACGTCAAAATTGTTTGTGTTTTGGTTTTTCTGTGATATTGGCGAATTGGTTTATGCGTATTTCTTCGTTTCTCTAACAGCTTCTTGGTTTGGGGGAACGGTTTCTATGTTTTGTTCCCAACAAGTATCTTACCTCAAAAGAGTGCATGTCATTGATAAGTCGGCCACAAGTGCCCATCAGGTGGTTCAACCTATGGCACTCCGTGGATCTGACAACATCCTCTGAAAGCTCTGGACCAACAAAATAGAGAGTCGACAGAACAACTGCTCCTAACGCAATTGAAATGTGTGCAGCTCTCATGTATTCCTCTAGTGTAGGTACTGACTTGTTCCTTGCACGCTCAGCCTCTTCCATCATTGACTCCATCATAATAAGCCACTGCAATTTACAATGTCATATCTTAAAAATAATCCCCTCAACAAAAAGATGACAATAATGGTGATCTCACATTCTCAACGATATGGTCTGTGACGCTACGCTTCTGGAATGCCCATGCTTTGGCCCCAAGCTCATTAAGAGTATCGTATAGAGCAGAAAAAATAATCTTTACTTGTTCAGAATAAAACTCTTTTTCATGGTTCCCATCCCACCTGTAAAAAAAAAAAAAATTAAAGACATGCACCAGATAAGTATATATTTTTCAAGAGGAAAATAAACCAGTCTATTGTTGGAAACTACATAATAGTAAGAATATTGAGTAAGAAAATAAACCATACTTCTTAACCAATGCAATAAGATTTCCTTGTTCTTCTCTTGAGCCACCAATGTCAAAGAAATCATCCACCACAGTTCCTAGCACACAACATTTGGTCCAACAAATGCGAGCATCGGCCAATTCAGGAGAGAATAGTGTTGCCGCAGCAAAGACATAGAGGTAAATTTGTTTCTGCCTAGCAAATTCTATCTGATCCAACTTGTTTGCTTTCACCCAACTGTTTACAGGAAAAGTAATGTGACAGACTTGATCAATAACAAATAATGAATATCGCAGAAAACATAAAATAAGGCGCACACACACCTTTCAATATGCTCAAGTTCTTTGCGGTACATTGACTGAGAGAGATTGAAGTCTTCCACTGCCACTTCCACAAGATCTTTGTCGCTGACAATACAGTTACTGATTGGAAGGACATTGTTCAGTATCTAGTAAGTGAAAAAACAATGTGCAAGATGGCCTCAACTAATTCGCAAATTACCTATATGATGTTTTAAGGAGGTGGAAACTTTCCATGTTGCAGTGCTCAATAGTCCACTTGTGCTCTAAACGATCCCATTTCACATAGAAGGGATAGTTAAGAAAATAATCGACCTGAAAAAATGGGATTTCTCAGTTGTCAGGGGGACATAAATACTACTATATGGTGTTTAATAACTCAAGGTACATGAAAATTAGCACTACAAAAATAAACCATCCTTAGTTTAAGATTACTCATGAAAAGTGCTATTTAAGTGTTTCTTTAGTAAAAAAAACTCATATGAAACACGTCCATAGGAGATAAATGATAACATATACACAAGCTGACACAAGATAATACGCAAGTGCATGTCTGATGTCTGATTTGAGTAATACTCGTGTAAGTTTTCTTACATTTGACATTTTTTAATCATTTAGTAGTACATATTTTGACATAACAATGCTAGTACCAGTATTGATATTAGCAGCTAACCTACCTCGCCCAAGAATGCATTAGGATGTTGAATCACACCAGTAGACGGTTCTTCTTTCAGATAAGACTTTGACCAGGAATTCAATTTCTGGAGAGTTTTCTCGTTCACTGATATTCTGAGTTGGGAAGCCTTGAACAACTCTAGAACAGTAGTCATATCTCTCAAATGTCCTTTGGACCGAGTTGTTGAAACCATCAACTTCATCAAAAGAAGCTAATTCATCTACAGAAAAGTTGGCATGTCAGATTTTATTTTTCATAAAAAAGTAAAGAGAAAACGACAGTATCTGAGTCGAGATGACCTGAAGAAACATCATATCCATTCATTCGCAGAATCCGAAATGCCATTGCAGACGTGGCAATATCGGAAAAAATTTCCTCATCTTTCTCTACCCAGCATCTGTTGTATTGGCTAAAGTAAAATATCAACTTAGAATGTAATTATAATTGATATCTAAGATCACCCACCTGTAGACCATGTCCAGTATGTTCTTTATATCAGAACTAAAATGCCGAGATATGCCAAACCTTTCAAGCTTGTCAACAATGGAAAGATGGGTAAATATATCTAGAGGATATATAGTTGGAACTGAGAGGCACAAACAAAGAACAGGCATCAGAAAGGTGCATAGAAAAAAAAATTATAGGCCAATTTTGATCAAAATGTATACTTGGTTTCATACCTGCACTGCCAAATTTCTGAACAAGGGAGACCAAGTAATTGAGGGATTTCTCATCCTGAGTATGGATTAGTGCAGCAGCAGTGGCAGAAGGTGAATTAAAGAGCGAACCGTTTTTCTTCTGAAACATCATAACTTGTTTCCAATTCTGAGATTCTCTTAATCCTTCAGCAAGATATGCATGATAGGCTTTTGTTCCCTCTGTATAGTCTCCAGACCCTCTGAGGATATATTGATATATTGCAGCATGTTAGCTTGTATCGAGGTTAAGAATGCGAAAATCTATGAAGAAACTTTCTGACACAGAGATAGGATTGAATGCTATAAAAACATCAATAAAAGAAGTACTCATATTAGCTTTGGCATCAGTTCGACTCAATCTGCATCATGCAACAGTACTTAATATCATTTAAATAGTACTTGAACGACTACATGTAAGTGATAGAGCATACTTTTTTAGTTCCAAGTCCCGAATCTGACGCAGAGTATCTATCTCATTTTTGTTCATAGGAAGGTCCAGACCCATCTCTAGGGCATGACAGATCATACTAGGAAATATGATGTCAAAGCCAATAGGAGTGAGCATCTTCATATTCACTGTAGATGAGAGATTAGATCCAATGTACTGAAGCCCTGCAATGTAAAGACTAGTTTTTATTGACAATTCACTTAAAGTAAAACCTTTCCACATAATTAGGTTACTTGTTATATACCCTTCTTGACATGCTCTTCGCCAACATTCCATGTCTGAAGTGCCAGTATGCAAGCCAATGTGGAAGAAAGAGTGTCTTTTGTCAGAGAAGGGTGGGTATGAAGATGGCCCCATGAACCGTTGGGATGTTGATTGTCTAAAATCCAGTCTACGCACTCGGGAAAGCACGGCAACTCGAGGGATCTCGGTGAAGGGACCATGGCTACCCAGGCAGTATCGTAAGAAGAAACTGAAAGCTCGACCTTTTGCAATGACTCCCTGATTCTATCCTTGGCTCCAATGGCATGCTGCAATTTGATTTCATCTTTGTAAGGATGAATGTCGAGTGACATTATTGGACTCCGAAGAATAATATGAGATGGACGAAGTACCTGAACTGGAATGCTTACACTTGCATTTATCTTCAGTCCATGAGAAAATGCTATTTAAGGAGGAAATTAAAGAGAGAAATAAAGAGCTTTGACAGATTGAGAATGAAAGGAAAGGTGCATACTAGATGCAAACAAAAATTTTAACCTGTTGGAAACTTCCTTCAGTTTTTAGCATCATCAACTAAAACAAGTGAAATGAATAATAAAAGGTAAAACAAAGGCAACGAGAAACTTCCTTGTGCATCAGCTATAAGCATGAACTTATGTTCAGGTCGAGAAAATGCGATGCTACCCCTTGTTTTTGAATGCATGCACATGGATGCTGGATGCTGGATGCTGGGAGTATGCAGTCATCTGAGTGTCCATGGAAAAGTATGAATTGCAGAAATTCAGGTAGTTCTCAATATGAGGATGGAGAAATTGTTGGGGTTTGGTCCATTAATAATCCGGTTCTACTTTACTTTGGGACAAATCCCATTTATGTGTATTTCAATATATGATTCTTCATTTTTTGACTCGTACACGTGTTGGGTTAGCTCAAGTGGTAAGTATGTGTCGGATTTTTCTAGTGGGCAAGGTTCAAATCCCACAAGCCACTTAAGTTTTTATCACCATTTCTTGGAAAAAACCCTTCAAAGCTAGACCCTGAAGACTCGGGCGAGGCCATGGGAAAAGTGGCACTTTGATGGCGCACTTTGCACTTCGCGTAGGTTTAGAGTTTGCGTACTATTTGCACTTCACACATACGCATCGAGAACAGTAACTTCGCCATAGCCACGCAGTTGCGGAGCAGGTAGCGACGGGGTTGATGTGTTGGAAGCTCGCCGGACAGCTCGTGGGCAGCTTCGCCGCAGGAGACTATTTGTTCAGTTTTATAACTGACCACATCCACCACGTCCGGGGGTTATTCTCTCTTAATATCGCTATTCATGGTCATTATTGAGGAGTCAGTTCATCTTGTAACTGACCGAGTAATGTGGCTCCCTATATAAGAAGAGGTCTTGTTCAGTGACACAACATATTATACTAGAGACAAACCTCTGTCGGTGGAAAAGAGAGTAGTCCCTGTAGGGGATGAGAACTTTTTCTTTCGATGCTTAAAGTTTGTTCCGAGCGGTCTACGCCTTCGCACATAATCTAGACGAAGAGTGGTGATAATTTAAAGTGTTCCAAAAGTTCATCCGAACATGCTGATTCCTAAAGCATATTAATAGATAGAGGTTGAATTACGTTTTGAGCAATGACTGTTTTGATCACCCCAGCAAGCCGTCGTTCAGCGACTTCTCTTAGCAATTCTACTACTGCTTCATTCTCTGCAATTTGTACTGCTCGTAATATTGTTTTAGCAAGTTATGTTTGTCGTCATAATAGATTAGTTTGTATTGTAATCTGTTTTTGGCCTTTGTCAAAGGGCTTGTACCAGAATATCTACAACAATCTCAAAGTAAGATTTCTTCTAATTCTTTAAGTTGTAAGAATATCATGTCTAAGCGATGGATGTCCGTACAAGCCTTTAGACACAAGTTTTTGCAAACTTGAGAAGTTTGACGGCAAGCAGTTTAACAACTAGAAGAGGAAGATCAGTCTGAACCTTCAACTCATTAACGTGGAGTACATTCTGAGTTCAACAACTATAAGACGAAGATCAGTCTGCATCTTCAATTCATTAACGTGGAGTACATTCTCATTGATGCAGAACCGGTGTCTCCACTTTTGAACAATGCTAAAATCATTGTTGTCGCGATTGCTGCACAACAATAGAAGAGAGAGAGAGAGAGCAATTTATGTAAACTGTTAATCCTTAATTCATTAGAAGACTCCTTAGCCGAATCATATAACAAGAAGGGAGAAGTCTAGAGACATCTAGGAGTCTTTGGATAAGCAATACAAGGATGATGAAATATATCCAGCATCTATCTCGTTAACAAATTCACGTCAATGGAGTCTGGAGATGAGAAGACTATTCTTCCTAGGTGAAGGAGGTGAAGGAGCTCGGGAAGCTTCAACGGAAGCTAGAGGAAAAGCATATGCCTCTAGTGGACAAGTTATGGTGGGAGTTATTTTCTCTAAACTCCCTCCAAGCTTGGTTCACTTTACTACGGATATGTACCGCAAGAAGGGTGAAGCGAAGCTTGATGATCTTCTGCGATTCATCCATATTGAGGACAATGTCAGAACAAGATCAAGGTGGAATAAAGGCAAACATGGTTAATTTAGGAGTTCAGAAGGATCTATTTTCTACATATGAAGCTTCCTCTAAGAATGTCACTACTGCAAATAAGACGCAAGCTGAAGTAAAGAGAATCGGGACGGTGGTGCGAAAGCTGACTTCAGTAAAGTCGCTTACACTGCATAATGTGAAGCATATTCATGTTCTCGCAAAGAACCTGCTCTATGGAAGCCTTATGTGCGATGCATGCTTGAGGATGGATATCAATGTTGGTCATATGATGATGTCCTACAAGGGAGCTTATTGCGACAGTTTTTTTCACCGAAGGAATGTTTAAACTTCAGCTTGTAGTTCCATTTAAATATTTTAAATAAACTTTCTACTTTTGGTTATTTTCTAGAGTCGTGGCATAATAGGCTAGGACATGTACACTATAAAAGAGTAAAAAAGAGGTCTAGTCTAGTCTTATCTACAAATGTGGGGATAAGGAGTTAGAGAAATGTGACCTCTATGTTGTTAACGACAAGACTGCCTAACTACTATGTAGGGATAGGGTGTCACTTTCCATTCCCGGAATACGTAAATTTTTAATTTTTCTGTATATGGTATCTGGCACCTGTATCTTGATTATATGTATCATGTATTTGTAACTAGCCATGGCATGGAACAGTATCTCGTCGCGGATTAGTGTGCCACCCCTTGTCCTTGTTTGGTTGTAGGCGTGGTTCACTACTTCGATGATAAGATTTCTGAACCGTGTTGTGGTTAGGATTTTATTTAATTAATTTAAATAGTTGTATCATGTAGTATTTAACATGTCATTAGTCATATGGTTAAGAGCATGCTTAAGATTAGGGTTTCTTTGAGTGAACCCAACCCCTATATATATTCTCTTCCTCACTCTCTCTCCTCATTCACTCTTTCATTTACTTTCCTCAAACAACTTTTAGGCAAGTACATCTTACACCAAATGGAGAGATTCTTGCATTTTTTATTTCTTATTTTTCTTTGATATTATTTGTCTATATTGTTCTTCTTTTTATTCTCTACAAGTTTAGTTCTTGGAGTTTTTGATTTTAATGGCTAGTTTTGTGTAGATCTAAGTTTCTAAAACTAGGGTTCTATGGATTTTTATGGTTTTGATCTATCAAACTTGGTTGTTTTCAAAAACTAATAGTCCTATGTTGTAGAAAATTTGATTCTACCCAATTTTGACCTTTGAAAAGTTAGATTTTGACTTTTTTTGAGGAAGTTATGGCCAAAACAATATTTAGACATTTTCTAGTTCATCTGTCCTGGTTCTGACAGGGACGATGAATAGTGCCGCAGGAATAGTGCCGCATAAATGAATAGTACCGCATGCCTTGCATAGTGCCGCATGGATGAATAGTGCCGCAGGAATGAATAGTGCCGCAGGAATGCATAGTGCCGCAGGAATGAATAGTACCGCATGGCTTGCATAGTGCCGCATAGATGAATAGTGCCGCAGGAATGAATAGTGCCGCATGGCTTGCATAGTGCCGCATAGATGAATAGTGTCGCAGGATGAATAGTGCTGCAGGCTTGCATAGTGCCGCATAGATGAATAGTGCCGCATGGCTTGCATAGTGCCGCATAGTGCCTATTTTGGCTGTTTTATGTCCTATTTGACGGATTTGTGGCCAGAATTTCTTCCAACTCCCAACATAAAAGTTGTAGATCTTTGTATTGGCTTCAAGGATCTTCATGTCTCACTTTAACTAGAATTCATATGTGACTTTTATGTCACGAGGGGTCCGTGTGACTTCCTGACTTGACCGTATTCCTGATTTGATTACCTGTATACGTGCTGGTACCTATTCTAAGTGTGTATTGAGATACAATATTGGTATGCACTGCGGTGCTATTTAATGAGTGCACTGAGGTGTGACTCTACGTGCTATGTGATCATTCGTGTTATACGACAATACATGTGTACCATCCAGCACAGTCATGATAATTGGTCTGCAATAGTGTCGTGGTATAATAATTGTTGTTTGATGCATTACACTAAACATGGATCTAGATTGAGCCGATGTGGATTCATACTTAGGGTGCACGTACTATGGTACGACATATAGGAGGATGACCATGTGACCACGGCATGCAATTCCAATCAAGATAGGGTTAATCTAAGCAACTTAACTTGGTAGATGCATTGGATGGAAAGAATCTCGAGATCGTGCCATACTAGCCACCCCAGGTCCAGTCCTGACGTGTCGGGTTGGCCGCCACGGATATGGTTTCATTCGCCTATAGTGGATGACTATATCCGACTCCTACGTGCTATGTGTTATATGTTTTAGCACGGTGGCCTTACGGGGGACCGGTGCATAATCAAAGTGCTACGCGTATATGTATATTTATAATGGATTGGCTAGCCCTGCTGGGTTGACACGATCTGAGGATTCCTATATTGCATTACTATAATAACCCAGACAAATCATAGAAAGCCGTAGGATTGATTGGCCGCTTGTAAGCCGGCTTGTTTGTGATATGTTTTCTTCTGTTAGCAACTGAGGAACATGGACTATCGTGGTGCGTGGTCCAACCCATGTCCTTGTTTGGTTGTTGGGTTGGGCTATTGTGCTGCGATAGGCTATGGACCGAAGTCGCGATCAGAAGCCCTTTCACCTGCCCATGGTTATAGGATATATCTTATCTCGGCATGATATTGGCACCGTTTGTCCTTGTTTGGTTGTAAGGGTGTCGTATTGTCTCGATGATATGGTATAAGCCTATAACTCGTGAATCAGATCTTATTTTACTCATTGGATTTTATCTCATTCTTTTGTGCTCCCTTGTGGTACTTGCTATTCGGGGCTTGACCCCGCTGGTTTTGTTTGGCCAGTTCTCGTAGCAGCGCTAGAGGATCCAGCCTTCTACCCGAACAATGGTGCACACCAGGAGTATGGGCGCCAGGGACCATGATTAGGTTTCTTTTTCACTGCTCTGATATCTTCTATTTTGTACTTAGCGTTTAGCCACCGGCACCTGTTTAGCCGGCAGTTCTGGACATTTAGTTCCTTACATAATTGTAATTAAATCAGACTGCAGCTGACTACGGTTATGTACTATTGACTCTCGGTACTAGCTTATCATTTTGCATAGCTAGGCTCATGAATCATTTTGATGAAGCGTCGGGGACACCTTACTGCTTTATCTTATATGATCATTATTTACTGCTTCTTGTTTTGATTGATTGAGACATAGATGCTCTGTGAGACCATAGGAGACTTGATTGTAGCATGCACTCGCTAGTCTCTTGACAGCCACGATCGCCGTATGACGTTTATATACCTCATATGGAGTAGCTGGCCTAGTCCGTCTCAGTATTCCGGTACTGGGGCGTGACAAGGTTTTATTGGTGGTCCATGCAGGTCTGTTTTTCAGACTTGTGGGGTGTTGCGATTATAGGAGTCTCAATCAAAACATGTTCCCCTTGATCTCTAGATTCGTCTTCTCTTTCTCCCACCTTGATTGCTAACATGATTATCATCCTCGATTCCTTCTCGTCCTGTCTTTTAATACCTTGTATCCTTTCCTTTAGGGGCACATCATTCTCGGCTATTGGAGGAGCCGACATGGGAGAGAATCCAGTAGAGCAGGGACCAGTTGGAGATCAGCAAGGGGTAGCCCCTCTACCTGGACAGATTCACATCGAGAACGTTACCGAGCATGAGCCAGTTGAGCCACAGAGGCCAGAGTTTCCCGTACCTCCAGTGATGCCGGTAGTACCAGTAGCACTAGACGCACCGGCACTATTGCAGATTATCAAAGGGTTATTGGAGACCCAGCAACACCAGACGACAGCCCAACAGCAACAACAGACCCAGCAGCAAGAACAAAATATATTACTGAATCAGGGGTTACAGCTAGCTCTTGAGAGGAGTGTCAGAAATGATTCAGGAGCGTCGGGGAGGTTTTGCCGACTTAACCCGAGATACTTTGACGACACAGAGGATGCCATCACAGCGGATGCTTGGCTTCAGGATATTGAGGCCATATTGACAGCAGCAAAGGTTCCAGCCGGAGAGAAGGTTGATCAGGTCAGACTATTACTTCAGGACCTCGCCCGCGACTGGTGGGCATCAGAAGAGGTTGGAAAGAGGCGTCATGTTCCTTGGGATAGCTTCAGTACCAGATTCAAGGCCAAGTACTTTGGCGTGGTAGCTCGATATGAGCTTCAGCAGAGATTTATCAGCCTCAAGCAGGCTGGTAGGATGGTGGATGGTTATGCAGCGAAGTTCTGCAGGTTAAGTAGGTTTGCTCAGACGATGGTGGCGACGGAGCCAGAGAAGGCTATGAGGTTCCAGCAGGGACTTCACTTAGAGATTATGCAGCTGGTTGAGGGGCACGACTACCAGACATTCGATGCAGTATTGATGACGGCTCGGAGGCACGAGCTTACTATTCAAAGGTTATCAGCAAGGACTGGAGGCTAGAAAAGGTCACATACGCAGAGTACGGAAGGAGGAGGAGCAGTACCTCGGACGTCAGTACCAGCGCCTGGCATCTGTATTCGTGATGCAGCACCGGTCACAACAGTTGTGACTGCACCAGTTCGACAGCAGCAACCGAGATACCAGCAACGTCAGGAGGCACCAGTGGGTTGCACTTATTGTGGTAAGGGAGGGCACACTCGGGAATGGTGTCGGTCGACGAATGGACAGTGCTTGAGGTGTGGAGGTTCAGACCATCGTATAGCTACGTGGCCACAGATACAGAAGCCAGGAGGGCCAGCTCAACAGTTTCCGGCGTTGCCAGCTCCAGAGGTAGCACCGTATCAAGGGCCAGCACTAGAAGTGAGGCCACTAGTCCAACGCCCATTACTGACGCAAGCTCAGATGTACCGACAAGTACAACATCAGGCAGGGCCACAGAGGCCGCAGCAGCAGGGCCAGGGAAGACAGCAGTAGATAGTCCAGCATGGACAAAGGCAAATAGAATTTGGAGTATTAGAGCAGAGGTTGGCCGAAGGCGGTCGGATTGTGGGTAAGTTTTGAGTATTATTCATTATAATTCCTTGGGTTCAATATTCGAATAGTGAAGGCGACTTTCTCGTCTCACTCATCTGCTCTCGTATCATGTGATACGTGATATTCATCATGTGTCTTGATTACGAGAGTACGTCTTGGGTAGAGTCTCGTTCTTGATTTAGCCATTGGTACCGACTTATCTCAAGCGTTGACCCTTGTCCACTTTGGGAGTAAGTGTAGGACCTCGAGGACGAATTCCTACCCAACTGACTTGAGGGACATATTTTATTCGTATGTCTCCAATCACTTTCCTTCTAGGGTATGATTATTGTTTGTGCTTTTACTTGATTGTTCTTTCTTTCGTAATTTGTTCATGTGCCATGTGTTGTTTGATAATTGTGCTTGCTATATGTCATGAGTGTATTTCGTGATCTGAGAGCGCGCTCGACTAGCCTTAACGAAATTTCGAGGACGGAATTTTTCTAAGGAGGGTAGAGATGTCACTCCCCATTCCCGGAATAAATTTTTGATTTTTTTGTATATGGTATCTGGCACCTGCAGTATCTTGATTGTATGTATCATGTATTTGTAACTGGCCATGGCATGGAACAGTATCTCGTCGCGAATTAGTGTGTCACCCCTTGTTCTTGTTTGGTTGTAGACGTGGTTCACTACTTCGATGATAAGATTTCTGAACCGTGTTGTGGTTGGAATTTTATTTAACTAATTTAAATAGTTGTATCATGTAGCATTTAATATGTCATTAGTCATATGGTTAAGAGCATGCTTAAGAATAGGGTTTCTTTGAGTGAACCCAACCCCTATATATATTCTCTTCCTCACTCTCTCTCATCATTCACTCTTTCATTTATTTTTCTCAAACAACTTTTAGGCAAGTACATCTTGCACCAAATGGAGAGATTCTTGCATTTTTTTATTTCTTACTTTTCTTTGATATTATTTGTCTATATTGTTCTTCTCTTCATTTTCTACAAGTTTAGTTCTTTAAGTTTTTGATTTTAATGGCTTGTTTTGTGTAGATCTAAGTTTCTAAAACTAGGGTTCTATGGATTTTCATGGTTTTGATCTATCAAACTTGGTTGTTTTCGAAAACTAATGGTCCTATGTTGTAGGAAATTTGATTCTACCCAATTTTGACCTTTGAAAAGTTAGATTTCGACTTGTTTTGGGGAAGTTATGGCCAAAATAATATTTGGACATTTTCTAGTTCATCTGTCCTGATTCTGGCAGGGACGATGAATAGTGTCGCAGGAATAGTGCCGCAGGAATGAATAGTGCCGCATGGCTTGCATAGTGCCGCATAGATAAATAGTGCCACAGGAATGAATAGTACCGCAGGAATGAATAGTGCTGCAAGAATAAATAGTGCCGCATGGCTTGCATAGTGCCGCATAGATGAATAGTGCCGCAGGATGAATAGTACCGCAGGCTTGCATAGTGCCGTATAGATGAATAGTGCCGCATGGCTTGCATAGAGCCGCATAGTGTCTATTTTGGCTATTTTTGGCTGTTTTATGTCCTATTTGGCTGATTTGTGGCTAGAATTTCTTCCAACTCCCAACATGAAAGTTGTACATCTTTGTATTGGCTTCAAGAATCTTCATGTCTCACTTTAACTAGAATTCATATGTTACTTTTATGTCACGAGGGGTCCGTGTAACTTCCTGACTTGACCGTATTCCTGATTTGATTACCTGTATACGTGCTGGTACCTATTCTAAGTGTGTATTGAGATACAATATTAGTATGCACTACGGTACTATTTAATGAGTGCACTGAGGTGTGACTCTACGTGCTATGTGATCATTCGTGTTATACGACAATACATGTGTTCCTTCCAGCACAGTCATGGTAATTGGTCAGTAATAGTGTCGTGGTATAATGATTGTTGTTTGATGCATTACACTAAGCATAGATCTAGATTGAGCCAATGTGGATTCATACTTAGGGTACACGTACTATGGTACGATATATAGGAGGATGACCATGTGACCATGGCATGCAATTCCAATATCAAGATAGGGTTAATCTAAGCAACTTAACTTGGTAGATGCATTGGGTGTAAAGAATTCCGAGATCGTGCCATACTAGCCACCCCAGGTCCAGTCCTGACGTGTTGGGTTGGCCGCCACGGATATGGTTTCATTCACCTATAGCGGATGACTATATCCAACTCCTACGTGCTATATGTTATATGTTTTAGCACGGTGGCCTTACGGGGGACCGGTGCATAATCAAAGTGCTACGCGTATATGTATATTTATAATGGATTGACTAGCCTGCTGGGTTGACACGATCTGAGGATTCCTATATTGCATTACTGGGATAACCCAGGCAAATCATAGAAAGCCGTAGGATTGATTGGCCGCTTGTAAGCCGACTTGTTTGTGATATGTTTTCTTCTGTTAGCAACTGAGAAACATGGACTATCGTGGTGCGTGGTCCAACCCATGTCCTTGTTTGGTTGTTGGGTTGGACTATTGTGCTGCGATAGGCTATGGACCGAAGTCACGATCAGAAGCCCTTTCACCTGCCCATGGTTATAGGATATATCTTATCTCGGCATGATATTGGCACCGTTTGTCCTTGTTTGGTTGTAAGGGTGTCGTATTGTCTCGATGATATGGTATAAGCCTATAACTCGTGAATCAGGTCTTATTTTACTCATTGGGTTTTATCTCATTCTTTTGTGCTCCCTTGTGGTACTTGCTATTTGGGACTTGACCCCGCTGGTTTTGTTTGGCCAGTTCTCGTAGCAGCGCCAGAGGATCCAGCCTTCTACCCGAACAATGGCGCACACCAGGAGTATGGGCGCCAGGGACCATGAGTGGGTTTCTTCTTCACTGCTCTGATATCTTCTATTTTGTACTTGGCGTTTAGCCACCGGCACCTGTTTAGCCGGCAGTTCTGGACATTTAGTTCCTTACATAATTGTAATTAAATCATACTGCAGCTGACTACGGTTATGTACTATTGACTCTCGGTATTAGCTTATCATTTTGTATAGCTAGGCTCATGAATCATTTTGATGAAGCGTCGGGGACGCCTTACTACTTTGTCTTATATGATCATTATTTACTGCTTATTGTTTTGATTGATTGAGACATAGATGCTCTGTGAGACCATAGGAGACTTGATTTTAGCATGCACCCCCAAGTCTCTTGACAGCCACGATCGCCGTATGACGTTTATATACCTCATATGGAGTAGCTGGCCTAGTCCGTCTCAGTATTCCGGTACTGGGACGTGACATAGGGAGTTAGAGAAATGTGAACTCTATGTTGTTAACGACAAGACTGCCTAACTACTTATAGGGGGAAGCTGCTTTTACAGCTACCTTTATACTCAATAGAAATAACTCCTCATGAACTCTGATTCAAGGCCAAACCCAACTTGAATGTTATTTGAGTATGGGGGTTGTATGGCTTATGTTAAGCTTCCAAATATCAAGATTCAGAAGTTGGGCAAAAGGTCCACCAACACAGCTTCCAGGATTATGTCGAGAAGAGTGGTGCTTAAAGATTCCTTATTCTTGAATTCAATCAGATCATTGAGTTTTGCGACACAGAGTTCTTCGAGGATAAGTTTGCCAAAGACAAGTACGCGATTCTTACGGATTTACAGGAGAATATGTCTAATAAAAGGGAAGACAATGCTCTGAATCCAACTAAAAGTACCAAAAGAGGTGAAACCTCGAAAGAATTGATTTCACTGGAGAATGTCATTTTAAGAACCAGAACTCACTGAACCATCTTTAAAGCGAGTGAGGAAACCAAAGGACTTTGGAGATGACTTCGTTATCTAGATATGCTCACCTATGATAAGGCGATAAAGATCATAGATGTTATTTTCTTGAAGGAATCACTCAATGATGAGATTACCATAACATCCAATAAGATGTTATGGAGTCGATCAACCCAAAGGAGAAAAACTCATTGGTTGTAAGTGGATATTCAAGAAGAAGATTAGGGCCAGTGGAACTGTAGATAAGTTCAATGTCATATTGGTGGCAAAATGATTTTCTCAGAAACAACAGATCGACTACTTCGATACTTATTATCCAGTTGCTCGAATGACAACTATCAAGAAGCCAATAACACTGTATGTAATTCACAACAAGGTGATTCAACAAATAGATGTGAAAATATCATTCATGAATGGAGATCCAATTGAAGATATTTACATGAAGCAACTAGAAGATTTTGTCATCAAGGGTCTTGAAGACAAGGTGTACAAATTGGTGAAATTTTTATATGGTCTGAAGCAGGCTTCTAAGATGTGGCAAGAGAAGTTCGATAAAGTCATTAGATCAAATAGCTACAGCATCATGGAGATTGATAAGTGTGTCTACACTAAGTTCAATGATGAAAGATGTGTAATCGTTTGTCTCTACGTAGACAACATGCAAATCTTTGACACGAAACCAAGAGATTCTTGTCCTCAGGTACATTTGTAGGATAGGATCGCAAAACCTATGTGATCTATCATTTTTCTCTAGGCAAAGAGCAAGTCATATAGGAGGTTGGTTTTATTATTTAATAAGTTATTGAGTATTTGGAATGCTCAGTGTGCTTGACGGCAAGCACGAGTAGTTCAACTCTATAAGAGGCTTAGTACCTCATGCTATAGTGTCGTGACACCACATGTGGTTCGACCCCGGTTTTGGATCATGTCATAGCGGCGTAGCACCACAAAGAAGCATATAGCCTCATGCTGATATTTAGAGTTGTAGAAATGCACTATAAAAGATTAGTACCTCATGCTACAGTAGTGTGACACCACATGAGGTGGGATCTCGACTTTGGGCCAACGACATAGCACCGCAAAGGAGCATGTAGCCTCGTGTTGGAATGTAGTACAACACTACAAAGAGGCATGTAACTCGTGTTACAGTGGGATGATACCACATAAGGTAGTAAGACCTCGGGTCCATGCCATCACAATGACGTAGCACCGCAAAGAAGTAGGTAGCCCCATGCGGGGAAATTAACGTTACTAAGGAAACAACTTACTATGTGTATGAACAAAGATGTAGACCATATCTCGAGAGAAATGTTGTAAACATCCAAGATACATACAACAAAATTCAGGTCGGTACATGGCCTTTAATGTGCAACTAAAGGAACACTTGATGTAATTGTGTGAGTGGGATAATCGTATCAATAGTATTGAATTCAAGTCTTAGTCCATTCTATATCGTATTATAGTTCTACCCTATATGGGAAGATTCAAGTCCTAAATGACATCTATCCTAATGCTTGATGTACAGTCACTGTACAAATATGTGGAAGATTGTTGGGTTTGTCCATTAATGACCTGATTTCACTTTTTTCTTAGGACAAACCCCATGTGTGTATTTTAATATATGATTTTCTTCATTTATTGACTTGTACACTTGTCGTGTGGTATCTCAAATGATATGGTGGGTGATTTTTTAGTGGGCAAGGTTCAAATTCCACAACCCACTTTAGTGTTTATCACCATTTCTTGAAGAAAACCCTTTAGAGCTAGGCCCGACTCTGACGAGGGCATGGGTCTCGTCAAGGGTGTGGGCATGGACGAATGATGCAAAGTGGCGCTTTGATGGCACACTTCGCACATGCGCATATTTGGCACCCTTATGGGCGCATTCCGGTAGCCTCGACGTAGCTACGCTAGTAGCTTTGTCCTGGCGGTGCAATCACGGAGCAAGTAGCAGTGTAGTTGCTGTGTTGGTTGCTTCGTCGGACCGCTCATGGGAAGCTTTGTTGTAGGAGCTTTGCTACGCTTTGGCAGCTTCTTAGCTGGAGACTGGCTATTCAGTTTTGTAACTGACCACGTCCACTACGTTTGGCAGTTACTCCTCTCTTAGTGGCGCTACTAATTATGACCATTATTGAGGAGTCAGTTCATCTTGTAAATGACCGAGTAATGGGCCCCCCATGTAAGGAGAGCTCCTGCTCTTGGTTCAGTGGGACAACAAATCTACTAGAGACAAAGCTCTGTTGGCAGAAAAGTTGGCGGAAAAGAGAGGAGTCCCTCTAGCGGTAGAGAGCTTTTTTGCTTCAGTGCTTACAGTTCGGTCTGAGCGGTCTACATCCACGCCTCCTTGCGTGATCTAGACGAAGGGTGGTGATAGTTTAAAATGTTCCAGAAGTTCATCCAAACTTGATGGTTCGTGGAAGCGAATCGACGGATAAATGTTGAATTTTGTTTTAGAAAAGGTGGTTTTGATCATCCCATCAGGTCCGTCGTTCATCAACTTATCTTAGCAGTTCTACTGCCTCTTTGTTTTATGTAGTTTGTACTGCTTGTAATCTTGTATTAGCTTAACATGTTATTACCTTTCCTTAATCCCATTACACACTCAACAAGGAGAATAATGCATCCATGCAGCCTTCCATGTATGCGTGTTGGTGTTCGTTTCGATTCACGGGCAAATTATCTGATCCCCTTCTACTGATCATGAATTTACTGTTTGGTTCTGAACTTTAGACACTAGAATCATATTAAACCAAAACTTAGGTCATGGTACAGAAAATGTTATAAGTTATCATGATTTTCCAAGATTCTTCATAGAGACATAAACAAGATCATGCTAACATCATAATTTTGTTAAGTGCTGAAGGAGAAGGAAAAAAAAATATGACAATGAATAAAACTAGTTACCACTTTCTGGAAAGTCTATAAAAGCTTTGCAAGAGTTTCTTAATTATCGGACCTGCACGGGTTGTGTTCATGGATGGCGACGACTGACGAGAGTGTAACTTAAAATTGGAATTAACCTGGGTACCGCAAACGACCTGCATTCTCTTTCACCTGTCGGGCTGAAATGAACAGAAGTGAAACCACCATCAAAAATAAAAATAAAAAAGCAAACCCATAGTTCTTAGAATCAGAATAGGACTAGTACAATACAAAGGACCTCCAATCAAGTTTTGGTCCACATAAGGGCCATTAACAAATTCTCCATTAGAAAGGCGACAATACAGTGTGAAAGAAAATTAATCTACATGGTGCAAATATTTGGCACCAACATAGGTTCAGAGCTAGTGATTATAAAACTTCGTCAAATCTTGTTCTAATTATGCTCCATAACATACCCATTCGGGATGGAAGAAGGCTTGGATGATGAAGATGATGACCGTAAAAATATTAGGAAAAAAAATAAAAATTATATAGGGAGCTATATGCACCCCATATATATATATATATATATATATATATATATATATATATATATATATAGGGAGCTATATGCACCCCATGACTTACTTAGCATATCCCAAGTACTAAATACACCACATTTTAATTGATTAAAATTAGCATAAATGCTAAGTACCCATCAAATGACCAAAATATCCTTTTCTATTCTAACCTAAAAGCTATCTATCATTCCTAAGCACACCCCAAATCATTATAACCTCTCTACTCTCCTCTCTCCTCTCTCAAACCGACCAGCCCCCTCTCCTCTCCGATCCCCCCTGCTCCTAAGACCAATCCCAAGATCACTGCTAGGATTTTTTGCTTAGGATTACTGCTAGGGTTTTTCGAATCCCTTCAATCGTGTGAAAACGAAATAAATTTCGAAATTTTTTTGGGTTTTCACGGTTCTGTTCGAGCCTGATTTGTCGAGCGCTCGGACTGGAGTTCGACCCACGACAGTCGAACTTCTTTGCTAACGTTCGACCAAAGCTGGTCGAACGAAAAATTAAATGAAAAAACACAATGTTCGACCACAACTAGTCAGACAAAGCTCTATTGTTCGACCATTACAGGTCGAACTGCCCTATATATGTTCGGCCGACACAGGTCGAGTGGACAGTGTTCCGTTCGACCTGTGTTGATCGTGCTTATCGCAATTTTTTTTTTTTGGTTCAACGATTCACATACAGTGCTTCAAACCGAGAAAGAAGGTTTGTGTCTTTTAAGTGGACTTCCTTCCTCCATGATGCCTTTTTCACAATTTCAAAGTAGGGTTTTTCTAGGGTTTTGGGGTTGGGTTGGAGAAGAATGTGAAAATGAAAGAAGGAGGATGGTGGGGTGTGATAGGAAGGTCATATGGGTATATGAGTCTTTTAACATTAATCAATTTTCAACTTAAGTTATATGAGGTGTGTTTAGAAAGTCATGGGGTGCGTATAGCCGCACTCATATATACCCCCTCTTACTGCACCGTTGGATCAAGGGAATGCGCCCGCAGGCCCCACGCAGCCCGCTTGATCCAACGGTGCACTAGGAAGGGGGGCTTTTGGGGGGCTCCCGCTGGGGGGCTTTTGATCCGGATATATATATATATATATATATATATATATATATATATATATATATATATATATATATATATATATATGTGGAAGCGGATCAAAAGCCCCCCTTAGAAAACCCCCTAAAAACCCCTCTCACTCTAATTCGTAATATTAATGTTAATATTAATGTTAATATTAATATTAATATTAATGTTAATATTAATTTTTTTTATTTTTTTAATATTTTTTATATTAATGTTAATGTTAATATTAATATTAATGTTAATGTTAATGTTAATATTAATTTTAATGTTAATTTTAGTATTTAATGTTAATATTAACATTAATATTAACATTAACATTTATATTAACATTAATATTACGAATTAGAGTGAGGGGATTTTTAGTAGGTTTTGTAAGGGAAGCTTTTGATCCGCTTCCATATATATATATATATATATATATATATATAGGGAGCGGATCTGGAGCCCCGCCGAAGCCCCCACGATCCTTAGCCGTTGGATCGCGCGGGCTCGCGCAGGCCCCACGCGGGCCCCGCGCGATCCGATGGTGCAGGGGGGGGGGGGGGGGGGGGGGGGCGGGGCTTCGACGGGGCTCCGCGGGCGGGGCCTTTGATCCGCTCTCATATATATATATATATATATATATATATATATATATATACACTCTTAAATCCATCTGGCCCAGTCCACTTCATCGGCCCACACCCAAACCCTTGAACGTAATCCCCATTCTCTCTCTTTCTCACTTCACTCAGCCGCAAGAAACCAAAACCCTAAAAGAAAGTTAAAGAAGAAGAAGAATGAAGAAGGAGAACAAGAACGAAGAAGGAGGAGAAGGTTCGAGGAGGAGACGGGGCTCACTTCGGCAAAGCGGTGGCGTGGCTCCAGCGGCGGTGCCGAGCTCAGATCTGGCCGGATAGCGGCCAGATGCGGCGAGGACCCGACGGATCTGACGGCGGCAACGTCACGGCAGCGCTCGAGACTTCGACGCGTCCGGTTGCTCGGTGCGGTGGTGATCAGAGGAAAGAGGGATGGCGGTAGCGGCGTCTTCAGAGAGGATCCGGCCGGACACGGCGAACCGGCGATGCCAGCGGCGACAGTGGGCTTCCAGAAGATGAAGACGGTGGTGGTGCTCGCCTGCTCCGGCGATGGATCGGCCGGACACGCGGCGGAGAAGAGCGGCACGGCGACCTCCGTTAGGGTTAGGACTAGATCTAGGGTTTTGAGATCTGGTGTCTGTACTGTCGTGTCCGTGTCAGGGAACACGGGACACACGGGTCTAGATCTGGATGTAATTCATGTGTCGGGGACACCGGACACAGCAGGGGTGGTGGAAGACACGGGGAATGTCACACGGGAAATGTAAATTGTACGGATATGGAAATTAGTGGAATAATTAACAGCAATTAATGATCCTATTATAGAGTCATTAGGAAAGACTCTAAGCATATGGGTTAGGGAAGAATATTCTTGGAATATTCTCTATGGTTAATTAGTGCTAACTCAGCTTAGCTTAATTAAATTTCAGAATGTTCTCAAGTCATGTGATTAGCCATTTCACAATGGCTTTCTAAAATAACCATTCTATCTAGAGATATTTACAAATTTGTCACTCTAATAGCAAACCATAATTAATTAACTGGAAATTGCTGAGAAACCCAATTTCGGGGTGGGCTTTTATGAAATGTCCACCCGCTGGATAAGTTTTATGAAATACCCAGAATTAAGTATTTTCACGTTAAATATTCCAAGATTTCCTTTTAGATGCCATCCGCTAGAAACTGCTATTTTTATAATACCGAAACTACCCCTCCGCGCGAATTGGTCATCTATATGTATTTGAATTAAAAAAAACTCAGATCTGGATTGCGATTTTCGTCTTCTTCTTCTTCACGGGAAATCTGAATTCCATTGCTCTCATATTCAGCAGAGATCGCAAAGATCGTTCGTAGTTCGGTTTGTTTTTCTTCAGTCGAACTCAGATCATCGCTCGTCATCATCATCATCATCATCATCATCATCTTCATCGTGGAGACATTTGAACTCAGATCTTCAATTGTGGAGAGAAGATCTTTCTTCTTCTTTTCCATAAGAATTATCATCGCTTTGAAAGAAGAACGAAACTCTTTATTCCTGAAAAAACTAAATTACACGTTTTAACACTGGAAATGACCATTCTCCGTCTTAATTAGGACGGAGAATGATATATTCTCCGTTTCCGTCTTAATTAGGACCGAGAATGTCATTCTCCGTCTTAATTAGGACGGAGAATGGCATTCTCCGTTTTATTTAAGACGGAGAATGACATTCTCCGTCCTAATTAACACGGAGAATGGCATTCTCCGTTTTATTTAAGACGGAGAATGACATTCTCCGTCCCAATTAACACGGAGAATGGCATTCTCCGTGTTTCTAACACGGAGAATGGTCATTCTCCTGCGTTTTAACACTAGAATGACCATTCTCCGTGATAAATTACACGGAGAATGGCATTCTCCGTCCTAATTAAGACAGAGAATGGTCATTCTCCGTTTAATTTAGCACGGAGAATGGCCATTCTCCGTCTTAATTAGGACGGAGAATGCCATTCTCCGTTTTATTTAACACGGAGAATGGCATTCTCCGTGTTTCTAACACGGAGAATGGTCATTCTCCTGCGTTTTAACACTGGAATGACCATTCTCCGTGTAAATTAAGACGGAGAATGTCATTCTCCGTCCTAATTAAGACGGAGAATGGTCATTCTCCGTGTAAATTAAGACGGAGAATGCCATTCTCCTGCATTTTATGGTTAGCTGAAACTTTGGAGGGCCATAACTTTTGACTGGGAGGTCGAAACGAGGTCCCGTTTGTCGCAAAATGAGCGTATCGTCGAGGAGACTGAAAGTAACAGCTTCATCGTTAGACGGCCTTCCGAAATTTTAGATTCGCAAAAAAATGATGTTTGGACCTCCGTTTTAGCACTTTTGTCGTTCGTCCCGGTCTTTCCGAAATTTTTCGACGAGTTTTTGAAGATTTTTGAGGAGAAAACCTAGATTCGAAAGTGAGCAGCGTATGGAAGAAGATGGAGTATTGAAACGTTTTTTTAAGAGCAGTTTTGTGGGTGTTTCCAATAAATTAAAAGGAAGGGCAAAAGGGTCATTTGGAACCCGCTTTGGATAAGTTTCTCTAATTCTGGGCACGCGATGAAAGTTTTTTTAGCGGTGGGTTTTACATAAAACTTTTTTAGTTTTTGGACATTTCATAAATCTTCCCATTAATTAATCCAATTAAATATTGTAACGAAAAATCATAATTTAAAAATAAATTTAAATAGAATATTCTAATAATTTCAAATAAAATATTCTGGGAATTACAAGAAAAATAATAAAATATTAAAATAATTGAGAATTTGAAAACAGCAGGTTACAACTTTGGAAAGACACTTGATTTTGTTTTTCCGCCAAACAGTACATGCATCTCTCCAATTTTGTAGACTTGATTTCCGGAATCACTTTTCTGTTCAATAAGAAGCTCATTTTCTTCTCGCTGATATGGCTAAGCCGCATGTGCCATAACTCGGTAGATGCATCACTCACTGCTTTCACCTTCTGTGCCCCTACGTGCTCCCTTTCATATAGTAAAGACCAGACTTATTTTTTTCCTCTGGCAATCACCATATAACCCCTGAAAAAGCTTCCACTATCCGTTTTCGAATAGATTGAAGAATTACCTTCCAACTGACACTAGGTTGAAACGGATATCGGGTGACATGACGAACACCTTTGAGAACAATAATTGTACCTGTCTTGGTTCTCAAATGCACATCTCCAATAGCAACAACTTTTGACACATCTCCATTGTCCATCTTCAGCACACCAACCTCATGTTATGTAAGTGGCAAACAGTGTCATGTTGTGAGATACGTGCGTTGAAGCCCCTAAGTTCACCAGCCAAGAATTGTCATCGCATATGAGATTCATGACTACCTCATCACCTACAATGATCACATCGCCTCCATATGTCGAGACAGTCGCTATTGTGTTCTCACCTTGCTTCTCCTTGTCGCCCTTCTTCTCTCTCTTCCAAGCAAAACAGTTTCACTTGATATGACCATTCTTGCCACAGTGGTAGCAGTCGGAGTCTTCGTATCAACCCGTGGACCTGCCTCTGCCACCAACTGGACCCTTGCTTTTACTCCTTCCACGACTCTCTGAAACAAGTACCTCTTAATGGGATAAAGAAGACATGTCCTGAGATTTCCTCCGCATATCTTCATTTAGTACCCCGCTCATGGCGAACTCCAGACTAATTATCACGCATTCTGAAGCAAAAGCGATCATGGACACTCGTACGGTCTCCCACGAGTCTGGCAAAGTAACAAAAACAGTAGCCCCTGAACTTCGTTGCCGAACTTGACTCCCATCGAGGATAACTTGTCAACCACGTCTTGAAACACACTCAAGTGATCCGTGATAGATGTACCATCTTTGTGCTGCAGACCCATCATCGTTCGGATCAGGAACAACTTGTTTACTTCGATCTTCTCCGCGTATAAAGATTCCAGCTTCTTCAAAAGTGCCTTTGCATGCTCTATATGGGCAACGTGATTATACACGTTTTCGTCAACAAATTACCGTATGTACCTACATACATGTATGTGCTTGAGTCCTCTTTGGATTTATCATTGGGCTTCTCGGAAGCAAATACCGGAAGATGCTTCATCTTGCTCCACCAATAGTGGTAATTGGAACCATTTAGGTTTATCATGCGCACAGGCTTTGCGTCCATCTCTTCTCCTTTGTTTAATTGTCAATCCTAACACCGACCAATACCTCTGAAACCATATGTTGGTAACTAAATGCAAAACCAAACCAAAGAGACCGAGAGAAGACTGAAAAAAGCACACAAAACCAAATTTCCAAAATCACACAGAAAGCCAAACGCAAGCACAAGCAATTTTTGATATGGAAAATCCTTGCGGAAAAAAAACTACGGGACGATCAAAGTCCAATCCTAAAAAGCCGCCACTATTATAATAAAACATACACCGCCACTATTATAATAGAAAACACTTAATATATATATACTCAAACCTACAACTAATCTGAACCATTATGATGTTCCCATTATATATAGGAATACTCAATCCAAACCATTAATGTATTCCTATTATATATAGGAATACCCAATCCAACTCCATTGACATATTCCTATTATACATAGGAATACTCAATCCGACTTGCGGATATTTTTCACATAGGTTGGGAACCCCACCCATTCAAACAATTTTTTTTCCTTCCCAACTAGGTGGAGGAGCTCGTAATAACGACGATCCGCCTGCATTTCCCCTTGGTAGAAACTTCGTGAGCATATCAGAAAGTTGGAGAAAGTCCCGCGCACCAGTTCTTCCTGATCTCGTTGCAGCTCAGGATTGGATTGGCAAGGAAGAAGAGATTGTTACAGGCCAAGAAATGGTTCATCACCTTCCATGATTCATGAGGGTGTTGTACATTTGTTTTGATCTGAAGGCATGGTTATATGGGATTCCCATGGTTGCTCAACAGTGTAGTATGTATATTATATGACATTGAAACTTGATATTAATCTTCAAATTGAAATTCCCATCTCTACTTGTTTATCTCCAGAACTGTTGATTTCTTGTCACAGTTGAATATTTATACACAATGATTTTTCTTTCTTACACTTTTCCAGCCATATTTCTTACAAAATTTTACAGCAAAACTTTGGCATTCTAAACCAGGTTAATTAATGTGCCAAAATAAAAATAAATAGAAGATTCAAGAGGGGTATAGACACCACAAGCAATCTCAGTGAGCATATAAAGCAGGTTTTACAACACAGTATAATTACATACTATGATGAAACAACATTAACAAAACAGACACCCATAGACATCACAACATAAACACCACATCATGTATTATGTCGTATCGTTTAGTATCAGTATCAGTCGGTATCGGATCGGGACATGATATAGACACCACAAGCAATCTCAGTGAGCATATAAGCAGGTTTTACAACACACTATAGCTACATTGTTAAGATGAAACAACATTAACAAAACAAACACCCAAAGACATCACAACATAACTCAACCCACCACATCATTTATTGCAAACAGGTTTTACAAACATTCACATCCTCCTGTTTATGAGGAGTATCCCACGTTAACAATTTTATTTCATCAGATGTAGCAGCCTATTTCTTGCTTCAAGCATTTTTCGTAAGATGCAGATGGCCAACTCTGAGAGGTTCATGGATCACAGCACGCACGTACGGTACCATTTCCTGTGGCGATGTGAATCCATCAGTCCTCATATAAATGAGATTTAGTACTCGGTGCATTGCCCAGAAAACATCTTTGCAAGCTCTTGGAACCACGCTTCCCTCGCTCCGCAGCACCAGTTTCAGGAGTTGTGTCCTAGCAGAGTCGATTTCGCTCTCTATCTCCCTCTTAGCCTCTTCCACTGAGGTAGAACCGCGGCTATGATGAACGCGGAGTGTCACACTGTTTAGTTTCCCTTCCTTTTCTTCTCGCAGCCAATAGAACTAATTAGTCCCATTGCTACTAAATAATGAGCAAATATCAAATCTGATAACAATTTTGACGAGATTAACTTCTAGGAAGGAAAGGTCTGGAGTTTGAAGCCCAGGGGAGATACTAAACTAATTGGCCCTTATTCTTAGAAAAATGCAGCTCATTCAACACAAGTCATTCCATAACTAGAAAAAAATGGATATTTATCAGATATTTATATACGAGATGAGAGCATTGTTGGTGTTGGCTGGGGTTCCCAACCTATGCAGAGAACACCCCGGAGTGCGACGAGGGTCATCAGTGTGTCGGAGAAGCTTGGGGAGTGCGACGAGTGCCATTTGTGTACCGGAGAAGCTCGGGGTGTCGAAGCAGTGTTCAGAGCAACGAGTCTGAGAATTTGCCCAGACACAAGGAAATTCGGTCCCAGTACAGGCATAACTATTCTATCTACAATTGGCTGAATTCGGTCCGAATTCGGTTTGGTCAGGGTTGTGCGAGTTCTAGTGTGTTTTATACACCGTTGGTTCAAATCAATGGTCCAAATTAGTTGTGAATTGGAGGGTTATATATAGGCGTTTTCTAAACCCTAAAAAGGGGTAGGTCCAATCTACCAGAGAGGAGATCGATCTTATCAACTTTTGGAGAGAGAGAAAGGAGGATTGAATGCTACTTCGAGGAGAGACTTCTGTGAGTAATTTCTTTCATCGTCTTCCTTCTTCGCGAGTCTGTAATCGAGTCTTCTGCTCCAAGTAGTTGTGGTGATCCGATTTGGATCGGTGTGAAGTCTGTAAGGAGTCGGTGTATTTCTTATTCCATTAGTGGAGGCTTTTCAGAGTTGGACTCTGATTGTCCCGTTGTTTTTTCCGCAATGATTTTCCACGTCAAATTCGTTTGTGTCTTGGCCTTTCTATGATGTTGACAATTTGGTTTGTGCATCTTTTTTCGGTTCTTTCGCAGATTCTTGGTTTGGGGAACGCTTTTTCCGTTTTGTTCCCTATCAGAGCTGAGTTCAAAGTATCTGGTGTCAGAATTGACAGGCAAGCCAAGGAGAAGAGATGGACATGAAGCCGATGCGCATGGTAAACATACATGGTTTTCCGTTTCGTTGCCAACAAAGTGATAACAGAGCTAAGTTCAAAGTATCCGGTGTCAGAATTGACAGGCAAGCCAAGGAGAAAAGATGGACATGAAGCCGATGTGCATGGTAAACATAAATGATTCTAATTATCACTATTGGCGAAGCAAGATGAAAGATTTGTTGTTCGTCAAGAAGCTACACCTTCTGATATTTTCTTCCAAGAAGTCCAGTGATAAATCTGAGGAAGGCTGGAATTTCGAGCATATAAAGGGGGTGTGGTGTGCGTGTATATCCAGCAGTTTGTTGACGAGAACGTGTACAATCACGTTGCCTATAGAGCATGCAAAAATACTTTGGGAGAAACTGAAATCTTTGTACGCGAAGAAGACCGGAATAAACAAGTTGTTCCTGACCTGACAAATGATAGATCTGCGGTACATAGATGGTACGTCTATTACGGATCACCTTAGTGGCTTCCAAGGCGTGGTTTACCAATTATCCTCTATAGGAGTGAGGTTCGACGACAAAGTTTGTGTACGTTGCCAGACTCGTGGGAGACGGTACAAGTGTCCATGATCACTTCTGCTCTAGAAGGTGTAGTCACTCTGGAGTTCGCCAAGAGCAGAGTACTGAATGTAGAGATCCGGAGGAGATCTCAGGAAACTTCGTCCATTTCCCACTCAGGGGTGCTCGTTTCAGAGAGACACGACAGGAGTAAAAACATGGATCCGGACGGTAGCAAATACAAGAGCAGAGAAAAGTCCAATGGTCGATACGAGGGCTCCGAGTGCTACCATTGTGGCAAGAAGGGCTACATCAAACGAAATTATTTTGCTTGGAAGAGAGAGAAGAAGGACGGCAAGCCAAAGCATAGCGAGAACACAATAGTGGCCGCCTCAGCATATGGAGGTGATATGATTGTTGTAGGTGATGAGGTAATCATGAACCTCGCCTGCGATAATGATTCTTGGATGGTAGACTCAGGGGCTTCAAATCATGTATCTCACAACAGGATACTGTTTGCTACTTACACGACATGAGACTGTGGCATATTGAAGAAGGGCAACGAAGAAGTGTCAAAACCTATTACTATTGGAGATGTGCATTTGAGAATCAAGACGTACAATTCTTGTTCTCAAAGGTATTTTATATCCCCGATATCCGTTTCAGTCTGGTGTCAGTTGGAAGGTTAGATGATGATGGATTCATCAGTTTCGATGGGAACTGTGAGTGGAAGTTTTTCAAAGGTTCGATGGTGATTGCCAGAGGAAGCAAAAAAGTTTGGTCTCTACTATATAAAAGGAAGCACACAGGGGGCACAGGAGGTGAACGCGGTCAGTGATGCGTCTAGCTAGTTGTGGCACAGATGACTTAGCCATTCTAGCGGGAAGGTAATGAGCTACATGTTGAAGATGAAAGTAATTCCGGAGATCAAGTCTGTAAAGTTGAAGAGATACATGCACTATTTGGCGGTAAAGCAAAATAAGGTGCCTTTCCAAGGTTACCCACCTTCAAGGAAGCCGACGTTGCTCGAGTTAGTTCATTTGGATGTCTACGGTCCAATGAAGATAAAATATATTAGTGGTGGTTCTTACTTTGTAACTATTATAGATAATTGTTCCAAAATAGTTTGGATCTATCTTTAAAGACCAAGGATTAGGTAATGCTCACTTTCAAAGAGTTTCATGTCTCTGTTGAAAGGAAGATGGACAAGAAGTTGAAATATGTTATGTCCGACAATGGCATCAAATACATTGGTTCCTTTGATGTTTATTGCAAAGAGCAAGGAATTCGACACTAGAAACTCTGCCAAAGACACCTCAACTCAATGGTGTAGCGGAGCGTATGAACATGACACTGATAGAGAGGGTACGGTATTTGCTGTCAGAAGTAAACTTGTCATGCAGTTATTCGGGTGAGGCTCTCAACATTGTTGCGCATAGTATTAATTTATCTCTTAGTGCTTCTTTATAGGGTGATGTGCCTGACAAAGTGTGGTACAACAAGGAGCCACCATACAGTCACCTTTGAGTATTTGGTTGTAAGGTTTCGTACATGTACCGAAGGACAAGAGATCCAAACTTGAGCCGAAGATGAAGCAGTGCGTCTTTGTTGGCTATGGTCGAGACGAGTTTGGTTATAGACTCTATAACCACGTAGAAGGAAAGCTCTATAAAAGTAGAGACATGGATTTTATCGAGGATCATACCATGATCATTACTTAGGATTCTGAGATGCGTTTTGAGGCTGAGGACTTGCTGAGTTAGAGTCATCTCGCTTCGAGCTGTTTCCAGAAGACACTGCAGAGAATCCAGTTATGGGAGAGCTAGTACATTAAGATGCTCCCAATCCTAATCATCAGCTTGCTACTAGTAGCAAGGGTAACCCTTAGGAGGATGAGCATGCCGAGGAAGTTGCTGAAGCGAATGAGGTTGTCAGTATACATCCAGCACCAGAGGTTCCATTGAGGAGGAACACGAGAGTGAGTTGATCATCCATGAGGTGCTCGTCAGATGAGTACGTGTTATTGATTGACGAGGGAGAGCTCGAAAGTTTCGCAGAGGTGATAGAAAACGAATACAGATAGGAGTTGATGCAGGCCAGACATGAGGAAATAAGTTTCTTACAGAAAAACTCTACTTATGAGCTGGTGCGGTTGCTGAAGGATAAGAAGGGTTTGAAGAATCGATGAATGTTCAGAGTGAAGCAGACGGAAGATGCTACTCGTACTCGATACAAAGCGAGGCCGTAATTGAAGGCTACCGTCAGCGGAAGTGCATGCATTTCGATACTTTTTTTCGTCGGTCGTCAAGTTGTCATCTATTTGGGTGGTGCTAGCATTAGCAGCCGGTTTCGACTTAGAGATTGAGCAGATAGACATGAAAATGGCATTCCTCTACGGTGATCTAGTGAAGAAATTATATATGGAGCAACCAGAGGGATTCTGTGAGCAAGACGAGTCACATTTAGTCGTCAGTTAAACAAGAGCTTGTATGGTCTGAAGCAGGCTCCGAGGTATACAGAAATTTTAAGTTGTTTATGTGGGAGCACGGTTACGCACGGACGACTTCGGACCATTGTGTGCTTTGAAGTACTTTGTCGAGGATGATTTCATCATACTATTGGTCTATGTAGATGATATGACATTGGTGGGTCAAAATGCCACCAGGATAGCGCAATATATTTTGTTTTGCGATAGCCAGAGTACAATTCACCTTGGGAAGAACCCGACGTTTCAAAGTCGGTCTAAGTATATTGCAACTCGATCTCATTGGATACGAGATGTACTTGAGGCAAAGGGCACGACGCTTGAGAAGGTTCACACGGAGGAAAATGGACACATGCTCACGAAGGTTCTGCCTAGGGGAAAGTTTAAGTGCTACAGGAGTATCATCAGTATGACGAGCTCCTCCACCTAGTTGGAAAGGGAGAGATATGTTGGTGTTGGGTGGGGTTCCCAACCTATGTGGAGATTACCCTATAGTGCAACGAGCGTCATCCGTGTGTCGGAGAGGCTCGAGAAGTGTGACGAGAGCCATTTGTGTATCGGAGAAGCTCGGGGTTTCGAAGCAGTGTTCAGAACAAGGAGTCTGAGAATCTGTCCAGGCACAAGGGAATTTGGTTTGGTCGGGGTTGTGTGAGTTCTTATGTGTTTTATACACCGTTGGATCAAATTAATGGTCCAGATTAGCTGCGAATTGGAGGGATTGTATATAAGTGTTTCCTAAGCCCTAAAAAGAGGCAGATCAAATCTACCAGAGAGAAGATCAATCTTATCAACTTTTGGAGAGAGAGAAAGGAGGATTGAATGCTGCTTCGAGGAGAGACTTTTGTGAGTAATTTCTTTCATCGTCTTCGTTCTTCGAGAATCTGTAATCGAATTTTCTGCTCCAAGTAGTTGTTATGATCCTATTTAGATTAGTGAAAAGTCTATAAGAAGTTGTTGTATTTCTTATTCCATTAGTGGATGCTTTTCAGTATTGGACTCCGATCATCCCGTGGTTTTTTCTGCAAGGGTTTTTCACGTCAAAATTGTCTGTGTTTTGGTTTTTCTGTGATATTGGCGAATTGGTTTCGGCGTTCTTCTTCGTTTCTCTAACAGCTTCTTGGTTTGGGGGAACGGTTTCTATGTTTTGTTCCCAACAAGTATCTTACCTCAAAAGAGTGCATGTCATTGATAAGTCGGCCACAAGTGCCCATCAGGTGGTTCAACCTATGGCACTCCGTGGATCTGACAACATCCTCTGAAAGCTCTGGACCAACAAAATAGAGAGTCGACAGAACAACTGCTCCTAACGCAATTGAAATGTGTGCAGCTCTCATGTATTCCTCTAGTGTAGGTACTGACTTGTTCCTTGCCCGCTCAGCCTCTTCCATCATTGACTCCATCATAATAAGCCACTGCAATTTACAATGTCATATCTTAAAAATAATCCCCTCAACAAAAAGATGACAATAATGGTGATCTCACATTCTCAACGATATGGTCTGTGACGCTACGCTTCTGGAATGCCCATGCTTTGGCCCCAAGCTCATTAAGAGTATCGTATAGAGCAGAAAAAATAATCTTTACTTGTTCAGAATAAAACTCTTTTTCATGGTTTCCATCCCACCTGTAAAAAAAAAAAATTAAAGACATGCACCAGATAAGTATATATTTTTCAAAAGGAAAATAAACCAGTCTATTGTTGGAAACTACATAATAGTAAGAATATCGAGTAAGAAAATAAACCATACTTCTTAACCAATGCAATAAGATTTCCTTGTTCTTCTCATGAGCCACCAATGTCAAAGAAATCATCCATCACAGTTCCTAGCACACAACATTTGGTCCAACAAATGCGAGCATCGGCCAATTCAGGAGAGAATAGTGTTGCCGCAGCAAAGACATAGAGGTAAATTTGTTTCTGCCTAGCAAATTCTATCTGATCCAACTTGTTTGGTTTCACCCAACTGTTTACAGGAAAAGTAATGTGACAGACATGATCAATAACAAATAACGAATATCGCAGAAAACATAAATTAAGGCACACACACACACCTTTCAATATGCTCAAGTTCTTTGCGGTACATTGACTGAGAGAGATTGAAGTCTTCCACTGCCACTTCCACAAGATCTTTGTCGCTGACAATACAGTTGCTGATTGGAAGGACATATTGTTCAGTATCTAGTAAGTGAAAAAACAATATGCAAGATGGGCTCAACTAATTCGCAAATTACCTATATGATGTTTTAAGGAGGTGGAAACTTTCCATGTTGCAGTGCTCAATAGTCCACTTGTGCTCTAAACGATCCCATTTCACATAGAAGGGATAGTTAAGAAAATAATCGACCTGAAAAGATGGGATTTCTCAGTTGTCAGGGGGAGACATAAATACTAACATATGGTGTTTAATAACTCAAGGTACATGAAAATTAGCACTACAAAAATAAACCATCCTTAGTTTAAGATTACTCATGAAAAGTGCTATTTAAGTGTTTCTTTAGTAAAAAAAATGTTGAGATTGATTGATAAATTACATTGATAATCTCATAGGATTTATATAGCCTTTACATGATAGAATATCCAATGGAATATCCTGTGGCATATTCTGGCATCCCAAATATGTCCTCAGGATATTCCCATACTAAGTTATATTCTCATACTAAATATATCAACACTCCCCCTCAAGATGGGCGAAAGATATTCACTAAGTCCATCTTGTCACATCCTCTCATCATGCTGATAGAGTTAAGCCCCTTGGTCAATCCGTCTGCTACCTGATATTTGGTTGGAACATAGCCTAGCTCTAGTAGTCCACCATCCAGCTTTTCTTTGATGAAGAATCTGTCAATCTCGATATGCTTGGTCCTGTCATGTTGTACTGGATTGTTGGCAATACTAATAGCTGACTGGTTGTCACACCATAGCTTCATCTTGGCTCCCTGGTCCAGCTTCAGCTCCATCAGCATATTCTTCAACTACAATAGCTCTGTGACTCCCAAGGCCATAGATCTATACTCTGCTTCAGCTGTTGATCTGGCAACCACTGACTGCTTCTTACTCCTCCAAGAGACCAAGTTGCCTCCTACAAATATGCAGTATCGCGATGTAGATCTCCTGTCGTCAGCACAGCTAGTCCAGTCAGAATCACAATAGCACTCGATGCTCACATGATTATTTTTCTGAAAATCAGTCCCTTCCGGGGGGTCCCTTCAAGTACCTCAGAATCTGGTACACTGCGTTCACATGACCCTTCCGGGGGTCATGCATATAGCGGCTCACTACACTGACCGCAAAGCTGATATCAGGTCGAGTGTGGCTCAAGTAGATCAACTTGCCCACCAGTCTCTGATATCTATCGCGGTCAACTGGTTCTCCAGCTTCAGCATCCAGTTTGAACTTCTGGTCTATCGGTGTCGTAGCTGGTTTGCATCCCATCATCCCTGTTTCCGTAAGCAGGTCCAGTGCGTACTTCCTCTGAGAAAGAACAATTCCCTCTGTATCTCGAGCAATCTCAATCCCGAGGAAGTATCGAAGAGGGCCAAGATCCTTCACCTCGAACTCCTTGCCAAGCTTTCCTTTGAGTTGGGCGATCTCCTGCTCATCATCGCCTGTAATAATCATATCATCTACATACACCGCAAGCATGGTGATATGGCCTCCACTTCGTCTGAAGAAGACAGTATGATCAGCATTGATCTGCTGATATTCCATCCCTATCATTGCTCTCCTGAACCTGTCAAACCATGCTCAAGGAGAGTGCTTCAGTCCATTGAAGGACTTCTTCAGTCTGCAGACCTTGCCTTCTGTCTGATTAGTGCCGAATCCTGGTGGTATCTCCATGTACACCTTCTCCACTAGATCCCCATGAAAAAATGCATTCTTCACATCCAGTTGGTGTAGCTTCCATTCTCCATTGGCTGCCAGAGAGATCAAGGTCCTGACATTGCTCATCTTTGCCACTAATGCAAAGGTCTCGTCATGTCAATGTCGTACGTCTGACTGTATCCTTTTGCCACTAGTCGAGCTTTGTAGCACTCAACCTGTCCATCTGGATTCTGCTTCACCGTGAAAATCCATTTGCATCCGACTGCTCTCTTCCCTTCTGGCAGTCTCACCAGCTCCCAAGTGTAGTTCTTTTCAAGAGCACCCAACTCCTCGTGCATCGTCGCTTTCCACTTTGGATCGTTCTTGGCAACCTGCCAATCGTTAGGTACAGTAATACTATCCAAAGATGCTATAAATACTCCATAAGAAGAAGAGATATGGTCATAAGAAACAAACATAGCAAGATCACAACCATATATGTCCGTAGGATTTTCCGTATTACTGCAAGTAGTCCTTCGTGTAGATAGTGGTGTGGAAGATTTAGGAGGAATGATATCACATGAGGAGGATGGTGGTGTAGATGAGGAGGATGGCGGTATAGGTGTCTCAGGAGTTGGGACAGACGCAGGCAGGGGACTTAGCACTGGCACTGTATGTACTGGTCATGCAGTTTGCTTCTCTCTTCTGCTATAGCTAAGTAACTCCCCATGAGCCATAGGCCTAACACTTCTCATCTCCTCCCCCTGTTCCGCTTCACCTTCATGTTTCTCCTCAACCGTGCATCTGTGTCAAACTTCTAAATCGGTTACCACCAAGTTCTCTATCTACCCCTCTCGCCTTATACTGGTAGTATTAGGCGTGTTGTGTGAAGTTTTCTCCTGGCGGTAATATAGCTCATGCTCCCGGAAGTGAACATCCATACTAACAAACTTCTTCTCTACTGGACTCCAGCACACATACCCTTTTTGAGTTGTTGAGTAGCCCACAAAGATGCACTTGACCGCTCTAGGGTCAAGTTTTCCAACTGATGGTATGTTGTCTTTCATAAAACACACACATCCGAACACCTTCAGTGAAAGTATCCCACTACTATTGCCTCGCAATACTTCACATGGGGACTTCCATCCCAGGATTTTTGAAGGCATCATGTTGATAAGTTGAGCTGCTGTCAACACTGCATGCCCCCATAGATTTTGTGGGACATTCATGTCGATCATCATACTTCTTGCGGTCTCCAGAAGGTGTCGGTTCTTCCTTTCTGCTACTCCATTTTGTGCTGGTGCGTATGCACAAGTGGTCTGATACTGTATTCCGTGTGCTGACAAGTACTCTGCAAGCGTCTTGTTAGTATACTCCATTCCATTGTCAGACCTCAGTACCTTCACCACTGCATTGTACTGAGTCTGGACAAGCTTATAAAAATCTCGAAAACAGGCAGATACATCACTCTTATTTTTTATCAGATACAGCCAGGTGACACGAGATGCACAATCAATAAAGGAAACAAAGTACTTATACCCATTCATAGTGATAGTAGCACATGGACCCCAAACATCAGAATGTACTACCTCAAAAGTAAAAGAGCTCTTATGACCAGTACCAACATATGAGCTTCTAGTAAGTTTTTCTAACTCGTATGCATCACATACTAATTTTTGTTTATTTGTTTTTGCATAAATCTTTGGATACAGCTTACTTAGAGTATCAAAGAAAGAATGTCCCATCCTCCTATGATGAAGTATCAAAGTATCTTCAATCCTTTGCTGCAGCTCTCCCATTCCAGCCTTCTCTGCCATAGATACCAATGCTGAGTCCAGTCCTTCTCGATCTAGGTACCACAGTCCCTCATTCCAAGTGCCAGTCCCAAGTCTTCGTCCCGTCCCTTTCTCTGGAAAGATCACCTTAGGAATATCAAAAGAAACAATACATTTAAGTTGAAGAATTATAGAACTAATAGACAGAAGACTGACTGGAAAAGATGGAGCATGTAAAACATTGGATAATCTTACCGAACCTGTACAATTAATAGTACCCTTACCGACCACTGGCTGGAAAGTACCGTCTGCAGTCTGAATGGTGTCTGCTGATGTTAGGTGAGTGCATGAAGAAAACTCACTAGCATTTCCGGTCACATGCCGAGATGCTCCTGAGTCGATATTCCAGTCTGACGTTTTAAGGGAAGACATAGATGCAAGAGCAAGTGACTCGTCAGTACCTTCTGATGGGTGGGCATACCTAACGGTGCTGCCTCCAACGAAGAATAGGGTGGATGCCTCCTCTGTTCCAATCCTCCTGTCTCCCTCGGCTGACGCTCTCTGCTTTCTCTCCAGCATGTCCAGCAGTGCCTGATCCTCCTTAGTAAAGGTGCCAGCAGGTCCTCCATTCCCTTCTGCTACTAGCAGGTTTGCCCGATACCCTCCTCGGATGCCTCGTCGACCCCCTCGACCACGACCACGTCCAATATATCCTCGTCCACGTCCACCACCTGAGTCTCCCTCCTTAGGTGGTTTGGTACAAGCATACCGATGATGGCCCATCTTTCCGCAGTTGTAGCACTGCCGATTGTGTTGCCAGGACTCTCCCTTGGATCCTGTGTCGCCCGAGCTAGTAACTGCTAGTACTGACTTTGCTTTGGGGGAACCACATGTCCCCGCCTGTAGTCTGATGAGCGTCTCCCCTAGATCATGGCTGAGATAGCCTCCTCGAGACTAGGAATCTCTGGTTGGGCGAGGAGTAAGGCTGTCCTCTGTGCGAACGCTGTAGTCAGCCCTTTGATGAATTCTATCGTCCTCCTGCAGACACATGTCTCTCCTTGCACTTTGGGTCCCCGCAGCTTGCCCATTTTGAGGAGTGATCATAATCCAGCCAGAGACGCTCCAACTCTGTGGCGTACTCCTGCACCGTCTTCTCTCCCTGTACGGTGTCGTCGATCTTCCCTTTTATCTGGAAGATCCGTAAGTTGTTCCCCACACCATCATAGGTTTTCTTCAACTTCTCCTATACGTCTTTCACCATCTCAATGCCATCTACTGTGAATGCAATAGACTGGACTAAGGAATTGAGAAGCCAGATGTAAATCACCATATGAGTGGATTTCCACTCGTCACGTCCTGTCGAGCCCTCGTCCGGCTGTCTTTTCGTCCGTCAAAAATTCCTCCAGGTTCTTTCCTGCAAGGGTTCTTCTCACCCACCGTGACCAACTCAGATAGGTGGCTGGTCCGTCCAGCTTCAGATCGATGGAGGGAAGTTTCAACTTTGGCGACGTTCGTGTCGTGCTCACCAGCCGACATCTTCATCAACTTTATCAACGTCGTAACATCTGTAGCATCCAGCTTCTTGAGGATCGCCTCCATCGATGCTTCTTCTCCGATCACGTCACGCTTGTTCCATGACTCACGGTCGTTCTCGTCGTCCTCTCCTAGATCCGAACATGTCTGATTTCATCAGATCTAGGCATCGACGTCTCCTTCGTCCTCGTCGTCCTCTCCTACATGCGGGGAGAGGGGGGGTGGCGCGCACAGCGGCATCAGTAGCTGCAGCGGCGCATCAATAGCCGCAGCAGCAGCAGTAGCTGCAGCGGCAGCAGCAGCGGCAGCGGCAGCGGGGAGGGAGAGGGGGGAAAGGTTAGGTTAGAGTTTTGGTGGCGGCTAGGGTTAGGGTTTGTGGAAAGGTGGCTCTGATACCATATTGAGATTGATTGATAAATTACATTGATAATCTCATAGACTTTATATAGCCTTTACATGATAGAATATCCAATGGTATATCATGTGGCATATTCTGGCATCCCAAATATGTCCTCAGGATATTCCCATACTAAATATAACATATTCTCATACTAAATATATCAAATATGTCCTCAGGATATTTCCATACTAAATATAATATATTCTTCATATGAAACACGTCCATAGGAGATAAATGATAACATATACACAAGCTGACACTAGATAATACGCAAGTGCATGTCTGATGTCTGATTTGAGTAATAATCGTGTAAGTTTTCTTACATTTGACATTTTTTAATCATTTAGTAGTACTTATTTTGACATAACAATGCTAGTACCAGTATTGATATTAGTAGCTAACCTACCTCGCCCAAGAATGCATTAGGATGTTGAATCACACCAGTAGACGGTTCTTCTTTCAGATAAGACTTTGACCAGGAATTCAATTTCTGAAGAGTTTTCTCGTTCGCTGATATTCTGAGTTGGGAAGCCTTGAACAACTCTAGAACAGTAGTCATATCTCTCAAATGGCCTTGGACCGAATTGTTGAAACCATCAACTTCATCAAAAGAAGCTAATTCATCTACAGAAAAGTTGACATGTCAGATCTTATTTTCATAAAAGGTAAAAGAGAGAACGACAGTATCTGAGTCGAGATGACCTGAAGAAACTTCATATCCATTCATTCGCAGAATCCGAAATGCCATTGCAGACGTGGCAATATCTGAAAAAATTTCCTCATCTTTCTCTACCCAGCATCTGTTGTATTAGCTAAAGTAAAATATCAACTTAGAATGTAATTATAATTGATATCTAAGATCACCCACCTGTAGACCATGTCCAGTATGTTCTTTATATCAGAACTAAAATGCCGAGATATGCCAAACCTTTCAAGCTTGTCAACAATGGAAAGATGGGTAAATATATCTAGAGGATATATAGTTGGAACTGAGAGGCACAAACAAAGAACCGGCATCAGAAAGGTGCATAGAAAAAAAAATTTATGGGTCAATTTTGATCAACATGTATACTTGGTTTCATACCTGCACTGCCAAATTTCTGAACGAGCGAGACCAAGTAATTGAGGGATTTCTCATCCTGAGTATGGATTAGTGCAGCAGCAGTGGCAGAAGGGGAATTAAAGAGCGAACCGTTTTTCTTCTGAAACATCATAACTTGTTTCCAATTCTGAGATTCTCTTAATCCTTCAGCAAGATATGCATGATAGGCTTTTGTTCCCTCTGTATAGTCTCCAAACCCTCTGAGGATATATTGATATATTGCAGCATGTTAGCTTGTATCGAGGTTAAGAATGCGAAAATCTATGAAGAAACTTTCTGACACAGAGATAGGATTGAATGCTATAAAAACATCAATAAAAGAAGTACTCATATTAGCTTTGGCATCAGTTCGACTCAATCTGCATCATGCAACAGTACTTAATATCATTTAAATAGTACTTGAACGACTACATGTAAGTGATAGAGCATACTTTTTTAGTTCCAAGTCCCGAATCTGACGCAGAGTATCTATCTCATTTTTGTTCATAGGAAGGTCCAGACCCATCTCTAGGGCATGACAGATCATACTAGGAAATATGATGTCAAAGCCAATAGGAGTGAGCATCTTCATATTCACTGTAGATGAGAGATTACATCCAATGTACTGAAGCCCTGCAATGTAAAGACTAGTTTTTAGTGACAATTCACTTTTAAAGTAAAACCTTTCCACATAATTAGGTTACTTGTTATATACCCTTCTTGACATGTTCTTCGCCAACATTCCATGTCCGAAGTACCAGTATGCAAGCCAATGTGGAAGAGAGAGTGTCTTTTGTCAGAGAAGGGTGGGTATGAAGATGGCCCCATGAACCGTTGGGATGTTGATTGTCTAAAATCCAGTCTACGCACTCGGGAAAGCATGGCAACTCGAGGGATCTCGGTGAAGGGACCATGGCTACCCAGGCAGTATCGTAAGAAGAAACTGACAGCTCGACCTTTTGCAATGACTCCCTGATTATATCCATGGCTCCAATGGCATGCTGCAATATCATTTCATCTTTGTAAGGGTGAATGTTGAGTGACATTATTGGACTCTGAAGAACAATATGAGATGGACGAAGTACCTGAACTGGAATGCTTACACTTGCATTTATCTTCAGCCCATGAGAAAATGCTATTTAAGGAGGAAATTAAAGAGATAAATAAAAGAGCTTTGACAGATTGAGAATGAAAGGAAAGGTGCATGCTAGATGCAAACGGAAATTTTAACCTGTTGGAAACTTCCTTCAGTTCTTAGCATCGTCAACTAAAACAAGTAAATTGAATAATAAAAGGTAAAACAAAGGCAACGAGAAACTTCCTTGTGCATCAGCTATCTCAAGTAGATACTTGATAAGCATGAACTTACGTTCAGGTCGAGAAAATGAGATGCTACTCCTTGTCTTTGAATGCATGCACATGGATGCTGGATGCTGGGAATATGCAGTCATCTGAGTGTCCATGGAAAAGTATGAATTGCAGAAATTCAGGTAGTTCTCAATATGAGGATGGACAAATTGCTGGGGTTTGGTCCATTAATAATCCGGTTCTACTTTACTTTTGGACAAATCCCATTTATGTGTATTTCAATATATGATTCTTCATTTTTTGACTTGTACACGTGTTGGGTTAGCTCAAGTGGTAAGTATGTGTCGGATTTTTCTAGTGGGCAAGGTTCAAATCCCACAAGCCACTTAAGCTTTTATCACCATTTCTTGGGGGGGAAAAACCCTTCAAAGCTAGGCCCCGAAGACTCGGGCGAGGCCGTGGGCAAAGTGGCGCTTTGATGGCGCACTTTGCACTCTGCGTGGGTGTAGAGTTTGCGTATTACTATTTGCACGTCACAAATACACATCGAGAACAGTAGCTTCGCCATAGCCACACAGTTGCGGAGCAGGTAGCGACAGGGTTGATGTGCTGGAAGCTTCGCCGGACAGCTCGTGGGCAGCTTCGCCGCAGGAGACTATTTGTTCAGTTTTATAACTGACCACATCCACCACATTCGGGGGTTATTCTCTCTTAATACCGCTATTTATGGCCATTATTGAGGAGTCGGTTCATCTTGTAATTGACCGAGTAATGTGGCTCCCTATATAAGGAGAGGTCTTGTTCAGTGCCCCAACATATTCTACTAGAGACAAACCTCTATCGGCGAAAAAGAGAGTAGTCCCTCTAGCGGATGAGAACTTTTTCTTTCGATGCTTAGAGTTTGTTCCGAGCGGTCTACGCCTTCGCGAATAATCTAGACGAAGGGTGGTGATAATTTAAAGTATTCCTAAAGCATATCAATAGATAGAGGTTGAATTACGTTTTGATCAACGACTGTTTTGATCACCCCAGCAGGTCGTCGTTCAACGACTTCTCTTAGCAATTCTACTGCTTCTTCCTTTTCTGCAATTTGTACTGCTTGTAATATTTGTTTTAGCAAGTTATTGTTTGTTGTCGTAGTAGATTAGTTTGTGTTGTAATATGTTTTTGGCCTTTGTCAAAGGGCTTGTACCAGAAAATCTAAAACAATCTCAAAGCAAGATTTCTTGTAATTCTTTAAGTTGTAAGAATATGTTATCATGTCTAAGTGATGGATGTCCGTACAAGGCTACAAGCCATTAGAAAGATTTTACAAACTTGAAAAGTTTGACGGCGAGCAGCTCAACAACTAGAAGAGGAAGATCAGTTTAACCTTCAACTCATTAACGTGGAGTACATTCTGAGTTCAACAACTAGAAGAGGAAGATCATCCTGAATCTTCAATTCATTAACGTGGAGTACATTCTGATTGATGCAGAACCGGTGACTCCACTTTCGAACAATGCTAAAATCATTGTTATTGTGGTTGATGCACAATATGTTGAGAACTAATAAGGGATATAGTCCCACATTGGAAAATGTAATATGAAGAGGAGCTAGACTCCCTATAAGTAGTGGAGTAGCCAATCAATAAAATACAACAACAATTATTCTCTACATGGTATCAGAGCCATAACCACAAAAAAAAAAAAAAAAAATCCCGACACCCCCCCCCTGCCGACCCCCCCCCTTCCCACCCCCCCCATGTCGACCCCCCCCCCCCCCCCCCGCCGACCGGCTGCCCCCTACTGCCGACCCCCCTGCCCACGCCCCCTGCCCCCCGACGCCTCCCCCCCTGTCGCCTCCCCCCCCCCCGCCGACCCCTCTGCCCCCTGCCCCCCCGACGCACCCCCCCTTCCGATCCCCACCCCCCTGCCAACCCCCATGCTGCCGACCACCCCCCTGCCCCCCCCCCCCCCAACGCCCCCCCTCCCTCTTCCGGCCCACTGCTGCCGAACTCCCCCCCTTTTTCAGAAAAAAAAACTAATTTGAGAGAGAGATTATGTGGACGGTTATTCGAAGACAGATGGCTGTCAAATGCTTTATTTGCACCTTCTGTTCCTAGATTACGCCCTCCAGAATTACAAACGATTTATTTGTTTTCCGTTTTCGATCTGTAAATTAGGATCTACATGCGCGTGCCAGTGTTGGCCACGTTAACAGCGCATTCGTAAGGTCTCTGTTGAAGACTTTATGACGACGACGAAGCCGACGAAGGCGATGACGGATCACAGTTGAAGACACCATGAATTCGATCAGTGGTAAACTGACAGCAGAAGAGATGAAGGCCTTGGTTGATAATATTTTTTCAAAGAGATTAACCGAGTCAACCCCACGTGTGATCCATACTGATGTGGATCCGTCACCCTACAAAATGGGGAAGCTGGACAAGCTGGAGACGAAGTTGGAAGGAACGTCCAACTACTTGAAATGGTCACGGCAGGCCATGCGGACGCTGAAAGGACGTGGCTTGGTTGGCTACGTCAATGGCCAAACCACGGCGCCAGATGATTCCTCCTCAAAGGAGTTTGCTATTTGGGAAATTGTCAACAATGTTGTGGCTGGATGGTTGACAGCCTCCTTGACCGACCAGGTGTTGGACAATGCAGAGGCGATGGAGGCTGCTGCTGATATATGGCAGACTTTAAAGGATATGTACTCAGGCTCAGGCAATCCTATGCGTGTCTTCCAACTGCAGGATGAACTTGATAGGGTGGCCCAGGACGACCGCACCATCTCTGAGTATGCAGCACTGTTGAAGAAGTACTGGTCTGATCTGGATCACTATGATCCTCTTGGGATGGAAGATGCCCAAGTCGAACCAGCATTTGCGAGACATTTCCAAAAGTTCTTGGATTATATTTCGCGACAACGGATGATGAAGTTCTTGAAGGGTCTTAACCCTGTATTTGAGCATAGAAGAAATATACTCCTAGCACAGCCCATGCTTCCAACCTTAGAAGAAGCCATAGCTGCCATGGACCAAGAAGAGGCTCGCTTGAAGTTAATGCCCAACAAGGGCTCTTTCCAGGGGAGCAAGCCGCTGTTGACAAGTCTGCCCTTGCCGCCTTCAATCAGCCTCCATCTGTGGCCGGTGTTTGCCACAACTGTGGTAACTCAGGGCATTACATCAGATTTTGTCCAAAACTCCTGCAAAGTCAGTCGAGTGATCGTGGACGGGGCCGCGGAGGACGTCGCGGTGGTAGAGGCGAATATGCTGGTAGAAGGGGAAATTATTCTGGAGGACACAAAGCTAATCTGGCGGGGGAAGGGGGAGAAAATCACCTGGCTGAGTTAACCCCTCTTGAGAAGGAGTTCCTCGCGAGGTTACACAGCACAAAGCTGGGTTCGGACGGCAGTCATGGGGCGTCATCTACCTCGGGGGATCACATCACTTGCTTTGTCCAAACCAGCGCAGGTATTCCTGCGCGTGCTCTTGCAGCAGCTGTCCACCAACCAGGTTGGATTATGGACTTTGGGGCATCTCGCCATGTCACGGGGTCCCGCGGTGAGTTCCAGGACTATACTCACCTACCGACGCCGGAGAGCATTCAGACTGCTGATGGTAACTCCAGCCCTGTCATGGGTAAAGGCACTGTCGCATGCACTCCTTCTCTCACTCTCACCAATGTCTTACATGCTCCGTCTTTTCCTGTCAATCTTCTTTCTATTAGTGCCATTATTCTTGATCTTAACTGTACTGTTTCCTTTGACATTCCTACGGTGACTTTTCAGGAGAAGTGGACAGGACGACGACTAGGGACTGGCACATGGCATAAGGGGCTGTGGTACTTGGACAGGACTGGACTGGACAAAGCATTGGCATCTCTGGTAGCAGACACACCACCGGAAGATTCACGGCACAGTGTAGAAGATGAATTGCTACTCCACCACCAGCGTGTCGGTCATTCTTCTTTTAAAATTATTAGTCGAATGTATCCGTCCTTATACCAAAGGGCTAATAAAGAGAAGTTATTTTGTCATGCTTGTGAGTTGGGTAAATATACCAGAAGCACGTATGTGAGTTCAGGAAGTAGAAGTTCAGCTGCATTTGATATGATATATTCGGACGTATGGAGCCCTTGTCCTACAACCGGTATTAACGGTTTTCGATGGTTCGTCACTTTTATTGATTGTTATACTCGCGTGACATGGGTCTACCTTATGAAGAATAAAAATGACGTCTTAGAGACGTTTCGAGACTTTCATCGCCGGGTAGAAACTCAATATGGCACTAAAATTAAGTGCTTACGGTCTAACAATGAGACGGAGTATACAAATAAGAAGGTTGCTGAGTATTTATCCACTCATAGAATACTACACCAAACTTCCTGTGCCTATACACCGGCACAAAATGGTGTGGCCGAACGGAAGAACAGACACCTGTTGGAGGTCGCACGAACGATGATGCTGGCTATGAATGTCCCGAAACACTTATGGGGGCAGGCGGTGTTAACGACATCTTATCTCATCAACAGAATGCCATCTCAGGTATTGGACTGGAAGACACCGTTGGAGATGCTTACTGGTGCAACCACGTACACTGTTCCACCGAAAGTATTTGGGTGTGTATGTTTTGTCCAAGATAATAGGCCAGGAGTTGGCAAACCGGATCCTAAAGCGGTTAAATGTGTCTTTGTCGGGTACACGGCAACTCAGAAGGGATACACATGTTGGAGCCCAGTTGAGCGGAAGATGTTTGTAAGCATGGACGTTACATTCAGAGAACTGGAACCATATTATGGTTCGGATGACGGTTCAGCGTTTGATGACACACCTAACACAGAGGATATTAGATGTGAGGGGGGGAAAATAAGCCCATTTGTGGTGGTCGGATCGGTCCCATGCCCGGTTGTGGAAAACTGGACGAAAGGGGGAGAAAGCAATGACTCTGATACAGAGGATGAAGAAGATACATATGTTAAACAGGGGGAGCAGCAGACAATGGAAAAGGAGCTCCAAGTGCAGACAATGGAAAAGGAGCTCCAAGTCTACAGAAGGAGACAGCAGAAGTCCAGTACTGTGCCTGTACCGTGCCCTGTGCCTCCTGTACCAAATCCCTCGTCTACTCCTGCTCCAACTCTTGACGATGTTGCTCCCGCACTGAATCAATCTGATTCTGATGCGGATCTCTCTGACTCTGATGGTATGATCTCTCCACCACCTATTGCTCCCTTAAGGAGATCTTCTCGCATCAATGCGGGTAAGGCTCCTAGTCGTTTTGATGATTATGAACATGATATTGCCAACTACCTGTCTTATTCTAATATTTCTTCGAATTATCAAGCCTTCATTGCATCATTAGACTCTACTTCGTTGCCCAAAAGTTGGCAGGAAGCAAAGAAAGATCCAAGGTGGAAAGCTGCAATGATGGAAGAACTTGGGACACTGGAGAAAAATAAGACGTGGAAGCTGGTTCCATTACCCAAAGGAAAGAAAAATGTGGGATACAAATGGGTATATACAGTAAAGGAGACGTCAGAAGGAAAAGTGGAACGATAAAGGCAAGGTTGGTTGCAAAAGGATACACACAATCATATGGCATCGACTATGATGAGACGTTTGCTCCAGTAGCGAAAATGAGCACCGTAAGAACTCTGGTCTCCATTGCAGCAAACTATGGGTGGAAGCTATACCAGTTAGATGTGAAGAATGCCTTTCTCCATGGGAACCTACAAGAAGAAGTGTACATGGAACTTCCGCCAGGGTACTACGCTACAGAATCAGACGGAGGAACATCGCATGGAAAAGTGTGCAAACTAAAGAAGTCGCTATATGGACTCAAACAATCTCCTCGAGCCTGGTTTGACAGATTCAGAAAGGCTGTTACAGGCATGAGATACCATCAAGCAAATGCAGATCATACGGTCTTTTTTCAGCATGCAAGAGGCCACATCACTATACTTGCTGTATACGTGGATGATATAGTAATCACAGGTAATGATGAAGTCGAGATCCCTAAGCTGAAGTCAAAACTCGCGAAGGAGTTTGAGGTGAAGGATTTAGGAGCGATGAGGTACTTTCTAGGTATCGAGGTGTGTGAAGGTGAACAAGAAATTGTTCTCTCACAGAGAAAATACGTACTAGATCTGCTGAAGGAGACAGGGATGCTGGGATGCAAAGCAGCAGTCACTCCAATTGACCAGAAGTGCAAGTTGGGAGCAGAAGCAGGAGAGCCAGTTGATCGTGAAAGATATCAACGACTTGTAGGGAGATTGATCTATCTGGGGTACACTCGCCCTGATATCTCATTTGCGGTGAGTGTAGTAAGTCGCTATATGCATGATCCAAGAACGGGTCATATGGATGCAGTGTTTCAGATCTTGAGATATCTGAAAGGGACGTCGGGAAAAGGGCTATGGTTCAAGAAGAATGGATGTATAGAAGTTGAGGGATACTGCGATGCAAACTGGACGAGCTGCATAGACGATAGAAGGTCTACCACAGAATATTGTGTCTTTGTAGGAGGAAACTTGGTCTCATGGAGAAGCAAGAAACAGTCTATGGTAGCACGGTCTACAGCTGAAGCAGAATACAGAGCAATGGCTTTAGGAGTGTCGGAGTTGCTATGGGTGAAAGCGTTGCTGACAGAGTTGAAGCTGGACAAGGGAGCACCGTTACGTCTTCTGAGCGATAGTCAAGCTGCAATAAGTATAGCTAACAATCCAGTTCAGCACGACAGAACGAAGCACATCGAGATCGATCGATTCTTCATCAAAGAGAAGCTGGAACAAGGGATACTGAAGATTGATCATGTTCGCTCAGAAGAACAAGTGGCAGACTGTCTGACTAAGGGTCTTAGTTCATTAAGTCTGTCGAAGCTATGTAACAAGATGGGAATGATTAATATCTATCGCCCATCTTGAGGGGGAGTGTTGAGAACTAATAAGGGATTTAGTCCCACATTGAAAAATGTAATATGAAGAGGAGCTAGACTCCCTATAAGTAGTGGAATAGCCAATCAATAAAATACAACAACAATTATTCTCTACACAATAGTAGTAGAAGAGAGAGCAATTTATGTAAATTGTCAATCCTTAATTCATTAGAAGACTCCTTAGCCGAATCATATAACAAGAAGGGAGAAGTCTAGAGACATCTAGGAGTCTCTGGATAAGCAATACAAGGATGACGAAATATATCCAGCATCTATCTCGTTAACAAATTCATGTCAATGGTGTCTAGAGAAGATAAGACTATTCTTCCTAGGTGAAGGAGCTCGGGAAGCTTCAACGGAAGCTAGAGGAAAAGGATATGCCTCTAGTGGACAAGTTTATGGTGGGAGTTATTTTCTCTAAACTCCCTCCAAACTTGGTTCACTTTACTACGGATATGTACCGCAAGAAGGGTAAAGTGAAGCTTGATCTTATGCGATTCATCCATATTGAGGACAATGTCAGAACAAGATCAAGGTGGAATATATGTCCAAGCAGTTTGCCAAGGCAAACATAGTTAATTTAGGAGATCAGAAGGATCTATTTTCTACGTATGAACCTTCCCCTAAGAATGTCACTATTGCAAATAAGACGCAAGCTAAAGTAAAGAGAATCGGGACAGTGGTGCTAAATCTGACTTTGGTAACGTCGCTTACACTACATAATGTAAAGCATATTCCTGTTCTCGCAAAGAACGTGTTCTATGGGAGCCTTATGTGCAATGCATGCTTGAGGATGGATATGAATGATGGTTATATGACGATGTCCTACAAGAGAGCTTACTGTGACAGTTTCTTTTACCGAAGGGATGTTTAAACTTCACCTTGTAGTTCCATTTGAATGTTTTAAATGAACTTTCTACTTTTTGTTATTCTCTTGAGTTGTGGCATAATATGCTAGAACATGTACACTATAAAAGAGTAAACAAGATGTCTAGTCTAGTCTTATCTACAAATGTGGGGATAAGGAGCTGGAGAAATGTGAACTCTATATTGTTAACGACAAGACTGCCTAACTACTTATAGGGGGGAGCTGCTTTGACAGCTACCTTTATCCTCAATAGTGTCGTTCACATAATTAGAAATAACTCCTCATGGACTTTGATTCAAGCTCAGACCCAACTTGAATGTTATTTGAGCATGGGGGTTGTATGGCTTATGTTAAGCTTCTAAATATCAAGATTCAAAAGTTAGGCAAAAGGTCCACCAAGATAGATTCCAGGGTTATGTAGAGAAGAGTGATGCTTAAAGATTCCTTGATCTTGAATTCAATCAGATCATTGAGTTTTGCAACACAGAGTTCTTCGAAGATAAATTTGCCAAAGACAAGTATGTCATTCTTACATATTTACAGGAGAATATGCCTAATAAAAGGGAAGACAATGCTCTGAATCCAGCTAAAAGTACCAAAAGAGGTAAAACTTTGAAAGAATTGATTTCACTGGAGAATGTCATTTTAAGAACCAGAACTCACTGAACCATCTTCAAAGCAAGTGAGGAAACCAAAGGACTTTGGAGATGACTTCGTCATCTATCACATGGAAGCTGATCTGCTCACCTATGATGAGGCGATAAAGATCATAGATGTTATTTTCTGGAATGAATCACTCAATGATGGAATTGACTCCATAACATCTAATAAGATGTTATGGAGTCAATCAACCCAAAGGAGAAACCTCATTGGTTGTAAATGGATAGTCAAGAAAAAGATGAGGGCCGGTGGAACTGTAGACAAGTTCAAGGTCATGGTGGTGGCAAAATAATTTTCTCAGAAATAGTAGATCGACTACTTCGATACTTATTATCCAGTTGCTCGAATGACAACTATCAAGAAGCCAATAACATTGTATGTAATTCACAACACGGTGAAATCTTTATATGGTCTGAAGCAGACTCCCAAGATGTGGCAAGAGAAGTTCGATAAAGTCATTAGATCAAATAGCTACAGCATCATGGAGATTGATGTCTACACTAACTTCAATGATGAAAGATGTGTAATCATTTGTCTCTATGTAGACAACATGCTACTCTTTGACACGGAACCAAGAGATTCTTGTCGCCCAAATTTAATATGAAGGATTTGGAAGATATTGATGTTATCATTGGGATAAAGATCATCCAGACGGAAGTATGCTTGCTCTGTCACAAGTTCACTACGTTTAAAAGATGCTCACACGCTATGAATATCAGGATCTTTCAAGGATCAATACTCCATATATGTGTGACCATAAGCTGAAGCCAAACTCATGAAAGACTGTCAGGCATATAGACTATTCGAACATCATTGATAGTTTGATGTACGTAATGAGTTGCACTAGACGTGACATTACTTTTGTTATGGGGATGCTAAGCCAGTTCACGAGCGATCCGGGTCTGGAACGCTGAAAAGTTGTGAAAAGAGTTAATAAGATATCAGCGACTAAGAAAACGGCGACAAAACCTAAACGTCGGTAAATACGTCGGTGATACATATTAGCGACGGATTTTGTTGTTTTTCCGACATTTTTGGGCGTCGCTAAAACCACTTATTTTGGTAGTGAGATATCTCAAGAATACTCAAAAGTTTACACTTTTCTACAGTGGTTATCCGAATGAGGACTTCAATGATGCAAGTTGGTGCTTAGAAAATGAAAGCGAAAGGTCCACATAAAGATTTTTCTTCTCCATGGGTGAAGCTGCTATATTGTGAAAGTCGAAGAAACAGACTTTGCTCTCATACTTATCAATAGAGTTTGAGCTTTATCCACTGGCTGTAGTAGCAGATGAACCAGAATGACTTCGGAAGCTCATGTATGATCTTCTTTTGGTTGGTGCACAATTTTCAGTAATACAATATTCTGTGACAACCATACTACTGCATAGTGACAGGTAATGCTTACTTCAATAAGAAAAGAGGACTACGATATTATGACACACAGTACTGATTGAGTGTATCTCTCATGATATCATTGCAGTAATTATTGTTCTGACTCGGAGCCAGGAGAATATGGATAATATGTTTACTAAGGACCTCAACTGCTAGCTTAGCGAAGACACAACAAAAATGGACTTAAGGAGTTTTTATGTAAGATCTATGTAATTCTGCCATAAAATATTTTAATATTAGTTTAAAGAGAATTCTAGTAAGCATCTCGATTTTGGTTCAGAAAAAGATTATAGACCAAGATATATCAGGTACAATAGTTTGTCCTCAGGTACATTTGTAGGATGGGATCGCAAAACCTATGTGATCTATCATTTTGCTCTAGGCAAAGAGCAAGTCATATGGGAGGTTGGTTTTATTATTAATAAGTTATTGAGTATTTGTAATGCTCGGTGTGCTTGACGACAAGCACGAGTAGTTTAACTCTATAAGAGGCTCAGTACCTCATGCTATAGTAGCGTAACACCACATTTGGTTCGACCTCGGTTTTGGATTATGTCATAGCGGCGTAGCACCGCAAAGAAGCAAATAGCCTCATGCTGATAGTTAGAGTTGTAGAAATACACTATAAAAGACTAGTACCTCATGCTACAGTAGTGCGACACCACATGAGGTGGGACCTCGACTTTGGGCCAGCGACAGCACTGCAAAGGGGCATGTAGCCTCGTGTTAGAATGCAGTACAACACTACAAAAAGGTATGTACCTCATGTTACAGTAGGGTGATACCACATAAGGTAGTAAGACCTTGGGTTCATGCCATATCACAACGACGTAGCACCGCAAAGAAGTAGGTAGCCTCATGCGGGAAAATTAACGTTACTAAGGAAATAACTCACTATGTGTATGAACAAAGATGTAGACCATATCTTGAGAGAAATCTTGTAGACATCCAAGATACATACAACAAAATTTAGGTCGGTACATGGCCTTTAATGTGCGACTAAAGGAACATTTGATGTAATTGTGTGAGTGGGGAAAATTATATCAATAGTACTGAATTCAAGTCTTAGTCCATTTTGTATCGTACTATAGTTCTACGCCATATGGGAAGATTCAAGTCATAAATGACATCTATCCTAATGCATGATGTACAGTCACCATACAAATATGTAGGAGATTGTTGGAGTTTTGTCCATTAATTACCTGGTTTCACTTTACTTTCTTGGGGCAAACCCCGTGTGTATTTTAATATATGATTTCTTCATTTATTGACTTCTACACATGTGGTGTGGTATCTCAAGTGATAAGTATGGTGGGTGAATTTTCTAGTAGGCAAGGTCCAAATTCCACAACCCACTTTAGTTCTTGAAGAAAGCCCTTTAGAGCTAGGCCCGACCCTGACGAGGGCAAGGGTGTGGGCATGGACGAAGGACATGAAGTGGCGCTTTGATGGCGCACTTCGCACATGCACATATTTGGCGCCTTTATGGGCTAACTCTGGTCTAGTAGCTTTGTCCTAGCGGTGCAATCAAGGAGCAAGTAGCAGCATAGTTGCTACGTTGGTAGCTTCGTCGCGCAGCTCCTGGGAAGCTTTGTTGTAGGAGCTTCGCTACGCTTTGGCAGCTTCTTCGTGGGAGACTGGCTATTCAGTTTTGTAACTGACCACGTCCACCACGTTCGGGAGTTACTCCTCTCTTAGTGCCGCTATTAATGATGACCATTATTGAGGAGTCAGTTCATCTTGTAAATGATCGAGTAATGGGGCTCCCCTATGTAAGGAGAGCTCATGCTCCTGGTTCAGTGGGACAACAAATCGACTATAGACAAAGCTCTGTTGGTGGAAAAGAGATGATGACACTGAAAATATTAGAAAATATAAGAGAGAATAACATGGAAATATATATATATATAGAAAAAAAAAAAAAAATATATATATATATATATATATATATATATATATATATATATATATATATAGTGTTGCATCCCTTTTTTAAAATGGATTCTGCTCCAGGCGATTCGGGTGATCGGCTAGGGCTGGCTCGGGTCCCTCCCCCGCGGTCGCCTGATCCCCTTGCCGGCGGGGGGAGGTCATCCGGGAAGAAGGGCGGTGCCCCCCCCAGGCGGCGCCGGGGGGGGGGGGTTGGAGCAAAGCCAGGGGGGTCGGGCGGACCGCCCGGTTCTGGAGCGCGCGGCAGCGCCCCCCCAGGCGGTGGGGAGGGGGGCGGGAGCAAGGGGGGTCGGGTGGACCCCCTGGACCGGCGGCGAGGGACAGCGCCCCCCCAGGCGGTGGGGGGAGCACAGGGAGGGGGGTCGGGCGGACCCCCCAGATCGACGTCGAGCGGCGGCACCCCCACCCAGGCGGTGGGGGGGGGGCGGGAACGACGGCAGGGGGGTCGGGTGGCCTCACTACGGTGGCGGGGGGGGGGGGGGGGGTCGGCTTCGCTGACGGAAGGGGATCGGTTCCTGCGGGGTGGCTCTATCGCTCCTAACTTCGAATTCGGAGCAAGTTCTGGATCTCTGGGGAGCCAAACGGAGGGAGGAGGATGGACGACGGTTACGCGCCGTCGCGTGACGAAGATCGGGGGAAAGACAGGAGGTGGACAGGATCATGTTAGGGATCGCCATCCTTCTGACAGTCGTCAGAGCGGGTCAGGGGCTCGGCCATCGTCCCATGGTGCGATGGTGTCTGCTGGGAGATCGGTGGGCTGGCGGCCAAAGGCGACCGCGGCGGACAAGGGGAAGAGTAAGGTGGTGGATCTCGGTATTCAGGGATCTGGGTCTCATCGTCCGGAGGTTGCCCCCAGGCCTCATGGGGCGACTACTCGGCCTGCTGGACGGTCCTGGGCTGAGATCTGCAAACCTGTGGGGCCGAAAAGTCCCACATCGATGGAGTACGTTCCGCCGATCAAGGCAGGAAGGGATTTTCGGGCCTCGTTCCCTGCGGAGAAGATGGAGAAGGTGACAGCATACTGGAAGAATACCCTCGTTCTGTATGTCCTAGGCAACAAGCCTTTCTACGGACAGATCCGGGATTATGCAACGCATGTCTGGCAGCCTAAGGGGATGTCACGACCCGTTACCCAAATTGTTGGGCCGGGCCGAGCCATGTCCAGCCTACGCTTAAGATAAAGCGCAGTAAGCTGTTCTAGAGATAACAAGACAAGACTAAATGTGGTAACAGTTCTATAAGTGAAGAAGAATTATAAATGCTCCAAACACAAAAGTCGTCGTATATAGTGAAATATCCAAGTACAAGTAAACTGAAATATAAAACTGGATACATGTCCAGTTACAAAATGATATAGTCTAATACATGACTACACTAAGTATCCCAAGCAGCTAAGCAAACTAGACGAGTCTCCCCGCAGGAACATCCTCGTATGGCAAAACCGGGTCCTCGGCAGTGACTCCATAATACGAATCACAGAACAACTCCTCCTCAGTAAGTATACCTACAACGTTATCCTGTCAGGACGGGAGCAAGTACTAAATCTAGCAAACTAGCATATGAAACATGGAAATGAACATGAGAATGAACATGTGAGAAATAACTGGAAAGCATGGCATCACACAGTCTATCATGGCAAGAACACATATGTCATAGAGACAGATGTATATGTAATGTTTAAAACTGTAGTAGGTACGTGATCGGTCAATAGGTGTACAATATACTGAGGCACAATGTAAATAAAATGTACATACGTACAAGTGTAAAGGCGATATATGTACACACGTACAAATACAGCTTGGAGAGTAAGGCCTACGGCGTAGTATCATATAAAATGTAACTTTGCTCGGTACTGAAGAGGGGGTATGATCACGTACTCTACTATCAGTTTCCCCATAACCCATATTCTAATCATGTGAGAGATACATCAAGACTGTTCTAAGCATGGTAGTAACTGAAAGTACAACATGTAGAGATCTAACTTGCTACCCCAAGGATCAGCATGTAACATGGTGGGGTTTGCAGTTCATTCATGTGACAATATGTAAAGTTCGTAGAAAGTACTTGCCTCTAGCAAAGCAAAACAAAACAAGCTGCGATAACAATGCTATGGATGTCTGGTAGCTCGTCACTGTAGAAGTAAATGCAACAACTTAGTTTTACACTAAGCTAAGACACTAGGACACTAATTTGTGAAACACGACTTGTGACTGGGCACCTAGCCAAAATGATGACTTGGCATAGGAGACCAATGTGGGGTGACACATTATGTTAACTAACTTTTTAGGGTCTTTATACTAGTGAGGGATGGGGTTCAACACGACTAAAACTCCAAATAACACAAAAAGCTACAAGTCGTAATTAATCAATAAATAAATCAAAAGATCATTGTGTTCTAACAATTTTAGAGATAGACAAAAAGCCTAGTTTTTCTTAAAGTAAAGTACTAAAGTGATCCTTGTTAATCATAGAAATTTATTATAATTTTTCTGGAATTTATTATCCAGTACAAATATTTTATAAAAAATTAGTTTTTCTAAGTATACAGAAAATGAGTTTTGGTTTCATATGCCAACCTAGTGGCAAAACAGTAAATTAAATACTACAAAAATTATACTAAATTAGCTAACTTAACAAAGTATCTAAAAACTATTTTTCCATAATTTTAGCAATAATTTAAGTATTTTTAGAAAATCAAAAACAGCAATGCACACAATAATTAATTATCTGCGTATTTTGTCCATGTATATAATTTGAACCAGAGTTCAAATACAGGACCCAAGGCCATGAATCAAGTCCAATATGACTTGTACAGGTCTTGAATGTGTGAAAACACATTTGAGTCCAAATACCCATGCTAGGCTTGGACACCAAATGGTTGCAGTAATTTAAATACAATAAAAATACAGTTTGGTAATAGTTAAAATAAATATTATTATTTTAATAAGGCTAATTTATGCATATTGAAAATATACCTACATATGTTTTAAAAGTACATATATATACGTAAAAGAAAAATACTTAATTTATAAAGTATATATATATATATATATATATATATATATATATATATATATATATATATATATATATACAAATATATATATATATAAGAACACACTTAATAATATAGTGTATATATATATATATAATATATATATACATAGGAAAATGTATATATAAACATATATATAGAATTTACTAACTATAAAATATATACATATATATTAAATACTGTTAATAAAAACAGTATATACACATATATATATATACTAATATATATATATATATATATACATATATATATAAATATATATATAAAACTGAAAAAAAGAAAAAGAAAAAGAAAAGAAACAGAAAAAAGAAAAGAAGACAGAAAAGAGGGGCTCGAACTCGAGCTGCGCAGGGGGGGGATGTTTAATCGGGTCGGGCTGGCCAGGGGGTCAGCCCGAGCTCAGTGTTAGGGTTAGAGGTTAGGTTAGTTTTATTAGGTTATAATTAAATAACATGAAAAAAAATAATAAAACTCGACCCTGTGTCCGGACAGTTTGGGACACAGAGTCAGTGTGTCCGTGCTATGCACGACACGCACGAGCGTCCATCTACGAGTCCGAGTATGGGACGAGGGTCCCCGTGTCCTGGCGAACCACATACGTGGGTTCGAGACACGTACGACACGGTTTGAGTCATGCTACTCACGTGTCCGATTTGGGAAGGGGGTTTCGAACGAGCTGGACGGCGGTGGAGGCGTCGGCGTCGCGGTGCTTCGGTGGCGCTGGGCGCGGCTCGTCGAGGCGGACGTGATGGTGGTGGTGGTTGGCCGTGAGGGTCTGTGTAGGGGTGGGGGTGGTGATCGTCGGAGTTAGGGTTCCGACGGGAAAGAGTGGGGAAGAAGGTGGTCGGGACGGCGTGGTGATGGGTCGAAATAGTAGGGGGTTGTCGGGGAAGGCGAGGGGGTTTCTTTTATAGGGTTGGGAAGGCGGTGGGGGTCAGGTCGGCCGGGTTTGCCGGCGGGTCGTCGGGGCCAGGTGGCCCGACCGATCGTGGGGGTGATGGTGGGTTTGTAGTTTAGACCCTAGGGTTTAGGTTATTACAGTTAGGTCCCTCCGCAGAGTCAAAATGCAAATGAAATTTGCAGTCCTTACTTAATAACAATCCATTAATTGGAAATTGATATAGTAACAATTTAATTAATTACAAAACTACATTAAAACAATTTTAAGTATTACAAAACTGTTTTAAAACAATTTTAATAATTACAGAATGATATTAAAATATTTTAATTAATTGCAAAATGATATTAAAATAATTTAGAAAAATTGCAAACCAATATTTTTGTATTTAAAAACTCATTTAAAATTTATTTAAAAATTCTAGAAAATTCCTAAAATCATATTAAATTATTTTAAAACCAATAATGACATTTAATAATTAATTAATACTAGTTTAAAATTTTTTGAAAATCAGGGGCTTACAAGTCTTCCCTCCTTGAAAAATTTCGTCCTCGAAATTCACAAGGATTGAAGACCCGACAATATTCTAACATAGCAAGCAATACAACAAATGACTAAGGCTACGATCAAAACTAACCTCCCGAAACCTGTTCCGGCTCCGGCTCAAGGACTAGGCTATAAGTCTTTCCCTGGGGTCCCTTGGCTACTGGGCAGTCCCGAATCTGATGGATGGCAGACCCACAAGCTAAACACTGCCCTAACCTCTTCCTGCAGACGACGAATTCATGCCCTGGTCTTCCGCAGAAAGAACATATAGCTCCCTTCTGCTGCTGCTGCTGATGTCGGGGTCCCGGGGCTCTAACTGGCGGGGTCTGACGATGCGGTGTAGGGGGATGGTAAGTCTGCGGGGGTGGCGTCGGCGCTCTCTGCTGGAAAGCCTGACGCTTGGACGGTCCCTCATGGTGTACAGAAGCCGGCCTCTTGCTAGACAGAAGACGCTCCTCAATGCTCCGGGCTAACTCTAGGCTCTGGTAGTAGTCAGTCGTACCGTTCGCCACTATAAGGATGCCAATGTCTGGAACTAGACCATGGCAAAACCTACGGGTCATCTCCTCTGGATCAGCAACCAGACTAGGAGCAAAACGGCTCAGGCGACTAAACTCTCCCGCATAGTCATCAACAGAACGGTTCCCCTGCTGGATGTTCTGGAATCGTAGCCCCATGGCTACTCTAGCAGTGGTCGAGAAGAATTTCTTCTTGAACTGGGTCTTGAACTGGTCCCAGGTGGCTCTACCTCTCGCGAACAACGGCTCATTCCTGAACCAGACTCCGGCTAAGTCTATCAGCAGAAATCCTGCTGCCTCGACCTGAAGGTCATCCGGCATCCTAACTCCCAGAAGCTTCCTCTCTACAGAATCTAGCCAGTCATCAGCTACTACTATGCCCTCAGTCCCTGAGAACTCCTTGGGATTCAGACCCATGAAGTCCTTGACCGTCCCCGCTTTCTGTCGTGGCTCTACATGTGGTAGGACCACGGGACGTCCCTCAGAACGCTCCATGCTCTGGCGGAGTAGGGTAGTCTGCTCCTGATGGGTTGTTAGGAACCCCTGGATCAGTGTGAGCAGCTGGGTCCCGTCGAGAGTGACGGAAGCCTGGGTGGGTATAGTGATAGGGGGTGGTGGAAGTATCGGGGCCTGCTGGGACTGGGATGTGGAAGGTGGTATCTGGGTCTGTGGATCTGTGGAGTGGGGAAATATGGTAGGTGGAGGTGTATCAGTCAACCGGTCAGCTGACTGGATATGAAGGGCCCCATTCTCGGGGGTAACATACTGGGACGAACGAGTAAGCACCATCTAAATTACACATAAAAAGACTTATAAGGACTTGTCTAAAGTAAGCAATCATATGCAAGAAAATCTAATTTATAATAGCAAACATGTGATGTATTTTCTATGTTGCAATCCTAGCATTCCTCTAGGTGTTCTAAGCGTCTTTCCTAATGTTGTCTAATTACCTTAAGTTCCTAATTACAGGTATGTTTGCTACAATAACGTAACCAAACAGTTTAGTCAGGACCTTGCATGGGCCGCCAAAAAAACATGTCACGACCCGTTACCCAAATTGTTGGGCCGGGCCGAGCCATGTCCAGCCTACGCTTAAGATAAAGCGCAGTAAGTTGTTCTAGAGATAACAAGACAAGACTAAATGTGGTAACAGTTCTATAAGTGAAGAAGAATTATAAATGCTCCAAACACAAAAGTCGTCGTATATAGTGAAATATCCAAGTACAAGTAAACTGAAATGTAAAACTGGATACATGTCCAGTTACAAAATGATATAGTCTAATACATGACTACACTAAGTATCCCAAGCAGCTAAGCAAACTAGACGAGTCTCCCCGCAGGAACATCCTCGTATGGCAAAACCGGGTCCTCGGCAGTGACTCCATAATACGAATCACAGAGCAACTCCTCCTCAGTAAGTATACCTACAACGTTATCCTGTCAGGACGGGAGCAAGTACTAAATCTAGCAAACTAGCATATGAAACATGGAAATGAACATGAGAATGAACATGTGAGAAATAACTGGAAAGCATGGCATCACACAGTCTATCATGGCAAGGACACATATGTCATAGAGACAGATGTATATGTAATGTTTAAAACTGTAGTAGGTACGTGATCGGTCAATAGGTGTACAATGTACTGAGGCACAATGTAAATAAAATGTACATACGTACAAGTGTAAAGGCGATATATGTACACACGTACAAATACAGCTTGGAGAGTAAGGCCTACGGCGTAGTATCATATAAAATATAACTTTGCTCGGTACTGAAGAGGGGGTATGATCACGTACTCTACTATCAGTTTCCCCATAACCCATATTCTAATCATGTGAGAGATACATCAAGACTGTTCTAAGCATGGTAGTAACTGAAAGTACAATATGTAGAGATCTAACTTGCTACCCCAAGGATCAGCATGTAACATGGTGGAGTTTGCAGTTCATTCATGTGACAATATATAAAGTTCGTAGAAAGTACTTGCCTCTAGCAAAGCAAAACAAAACAAGCTGCGATAACAATGCTATGGATGTCTGGTAGCTCGTCACTGTAGAAGTAAATGCAACAACTTAGTTTTACACTAAGCTAAGACACTAGGACACTAATTTGTGAAACACGACTTGTGACTGGGCACTAGCCAAAATGATGACTTGGCATAGGAGACCAATGTGGGGTGACACACTATGTTAACTAACTTTCTAGGATCTTTATACTAGTGAGGGATGGGTTCAACACGACTAAAACTCCAAATAACACAAAAAGCTACAAGTCGTAATTAATCAATAAATAAATCAAAAGATCATTGTGTTCTAACAATTTTAGAGATAGACAAAAAGCCTAGTTTTTCTTAAAGTAAAGTACTAAAGTGATCCTTGTTAATCATAGAAATTTATTATAATTTTTCTGGAATTTATTATCCAGTACAAATATTTTATAAAAAATCAGTTTTCCTAAGTATACAGAAAATGAGTTTTGGTTTCATATGCCAACCTAGTGGCAAAACAGTAAATTAAATACTACAAAAATTATACTAAATTAGCTAACTTAACAAAGTATCTAAAAACTATTTTTCCATAATTTAAGCAATACTTTAAGTATTTTTAGAAAATCAAAAACAGCAATGCACACAATAATTAATTATCTGCGTATTTTGTCCATGTATATAATTTGAACCAGAGTTCAAATACAGGACCCAAGGCCATGAATCAAGTCCAATATGACTTGTACAGGTCTTGAATGTGTGAAAACATATTTGAGCCTAAATACCCATGCTAGGCTTGGACACCAAATGGTTGCAGTAATTTAAATACAATAAAAATACAGTTTGGTAATAGTTAAAATAAATATTATTATTTTAATAAGGCTAATTTATGCATATTGAAAATATACCTACATATGTTTTAAAAGTACATATATATACGTAAGAGAAAAATACTTAATTTATAAAGTATATATATATATATATACAAATATATATATATATATATATAAGAACACACTTAATAATATAGTGTATATATATATAATATATATATACATAGGAAAATGTATATATAAACATATATATATAGAATTTACTAACTATAAAATATATACATATATATTAAATACTGTTAATAAAAACAGTATATACACATATATATATATATACTAATATATATATATACATATATATATATATATATATATATAAATATATATATATAAAACTGAAAAAAAGAAAAAGAAACAGAAAAGAAACAGAAAAAGAAAAGAAGACAGAAAAGAGGGGCTCGAACTCGAGCTGCGCAGGGGGGGGATGTTTAATCGGGTCGGGCTGGCCAGGGGGTCAGCCCGAGCTCAGTGTTAGGGTTAGAGGTTAGGTTAGTTTTATTAGGTTAGAATTAAATAACATGAAAAAAAAAAAAAAAAACTCGACCCTGTGTCCGGACAGTTTGGGACACAGAGTCAGTGTGTCCGTGCTATGCACGACACGCACGAGCGTCCATCTACGAGTCCGAGTATGGGACGAGGGTCCCCGTGTCCTGGCGAACCACATACGTGGGTTCGAGACACGTACGACACGGTTTGAGTCATGCTACTCACGTGTCCGATTTGGGGAGGGGGTTTCGAACGAGCTGGACGGCGGTGGAGGCGTCGGCGTCGCGGCGCTTCGGTGGCGCTGGGCGCGGCTCGTCGAGGCGGACGTGATGGTGGTGGTGGTTGGCCGTGAGGGTCTGTGTAGGGGTGGGGGTGGTGATCGTCGGAGTTAGGGTTCCGACGGGAAAGAGTGGGGAAGAAGGTGGTCGGGACGGCGTGGTGATGGGTCGAAATAGTAGGGGGTTGTCGGGGAAGGCGAGGGGGTTTCTTTTATAGGGTTGGGAAGGCGGTGGGGGTCAGGTCGGCCGGGTTTGCCGGCGGGTCGTCGGGGCCAGGTGGCCCGACCGATCGTGGGGGTGATGGTGGGTTTGTAGTTTAGACCCTAGGGTTTAGGTTATTACAGTTAGGTCCCTCCGCAGAGTCAAAATGCAAATGAAATTTGCAGTCCTTACTTAATAACAATCCATTAATTGCAAATTGATATAGTAACAATTTAATTAATTACAAAACTACATTAAAACAATTTTAAGTATTACAAAACTGTTTTAAAACAATTTTAATAATTACAGAATGATATTAAAATATTTTAATTAATTGCAAAATGATATTAAAATAATTTAGAAAAATTGCAAACCAATATTTTTGTATTTAAAAACTCATTTAAAATTCATTTAAAAATTCTAGAAAATTCCTAAAATCATATTAAATTATTTTAAAACCAATAATGACATTTAATAATTAATTAATACTAGTTTAAAATTTTTTGAAAATCAGGAGCTTACAGGGGAGTATGGAGTTCTATGCCCGCGAGAACGGCTTCTATTATGTGAAGTTCGGACTTGCGGAGGATGTCGCTAGGATCCTCCAAGGCGGCCCCTGGACGTTCGACGGCAGACTTATCATTCTCAATGAGTGGACCCCGGAGCTTCGATGTGAGAGGAAAGTTCTGAATGCCATCCCTGTATGGATTCGCTTTCCTGAGTTCCCTGTCCGATTTTGGAGTATACCTTCGCTGATGCGGCTGGTAAGCCTGGTGGGCACCCCGATCAAGGCGGATGAAGCTACTGTCTTTCGGTCGTGGTTGATGTACGCCAGGATTTTTGTGGAGATTCGGGCAGGGGGGAACTACCGAAGATGGTGGAATATGAGATCCCTTCTGGAGAGGTGCTTACCCATAAGGTGGAATACGAATGGGTCCCACCTACCTGTTTTCATTCCTGTTTCGGGCATCTGGCCAGTGCTTGTTCGGCGGTTGGACCTCAAGTGGAGTCTACTATCCCACTGAGTGAGGCTCCAAAGGCACCATGCGACATGGATTTCAGAGATGATAGTGGAGCAGAGGTCTTGGAGGAGGAGGTTACTCATCCAGTGAGTGATGGTGGGATGAGCCTCGTTGTCTCTACTCAGCTTGCTCTCACGAGTGGGGCGTTGACCACTTGCCAGGGGCAGAGTAGTATAGTTACTAGAGGCATGGTGGCGTCGGAAATTGAGGCGCAAGGGGGTGGCGGATCGGCTGAGGGACAGGTTTACTGTAGGAAGAGACGCGTTGTCGGCCCACTGAGGGACGGCCCCTCCAGGGAGAGGGGACATCCTACTAACAGAGAGGAGGCGGTGTGTGTTGACAATCCTGCCTGGACGTTGGTGCTCTCTCAGGTCGTTCCCCAGCAGGCCATTCCGACTGGGATGGAGGAGGATACCTTAGCGACGGATGTGGCACATTCCCCAGGTGCCGATCTGGGTATTTCCCCGGGGGACCCTTCCTCTCATTAATTAATGGCTATTATCGCCTGGAATGTGAGGGGGGCGTGTTCGCTAGGGAGGTGGAGAGAGATTTGTGGGGTGCTTCACAGAGAGAAATGTGACATTTCTGTTCTATTAGAATCCAAGATTAAAGGTGAAAAGACTCTTGCTCGGCGGACTCCATCTCATTGGGCCCAACTGTACAACCTGGCTCTATGTGACATGGCCAAGATTTGGGTTCGCTGGAACTCGAAGAGCTGGGATGGTGACTTGATCTTGATGGCGGAGCAGTTTATTGCCATCTCCTTCTTGAACAAGGGTGGCTTTCGGTTCTTGCTGGGGGCGGTTTACGGCCACAATGACAGAAGGAGACAGGAGTCCCTGTGGAGCGACATCTCCCGTGTTGCCACTGTTGCAGATTCGTCGTGCCTTCCTCTTCTTCTGATCGGAGACTTCAATGCCCTTCTGCACCAAGGGGAGAAGGTGGGTGGTCGTCCGGTTCCAGACTCTATCCTATATGATTTTCAGAGATGCCTCCTCCATGCGGGGCTCCAAGGATTGTCTCGCTCAGGCTTCATCTGGACTTGGCACAACAAAGCAACCCATAACAGGGTGCTTGCCAGCTTGATCGAGCTCTGGGCAATGGGGAATGGTTCCGGCATTTCTCCAACTCTTCGGCTGAGGGTCTGGCCGCTGGGACGAGCGATCATTCCCCCATCAGGGTTGGCTTCACTTCTCGGTCTCCTGGGAAGTCCCGCCCGTCCAGGTACAACAACAGTTGGTATCTCTCGGAGGGCTACCTAGAGGCCGTCTCAGAGGGGCTTACTAGCTGTCAGGAGGGGACGGCCCAGTTCCGCTTAGTTCGTCGCCTCAAGGCCACGAAGAGGGCTCTCCGGAGTTGGGTGAAGGGGTTGCCCAAGTCAAACTTAGAAGATAAGGAGGTGGAGTTGCGAGCCATCCAGCAGGACATGCAAGCTGACATGCTTAATAGGGACCTGGCGGCTAGAGAGAAGGAGCTGATCGAAGAAGTCAACATCCTGAGGCTGCAGAAGGAGATTAGCTCGGCTCAGCGAGCCAAATATTCCTGGCTCAAGGATGGAGACCGTTGCTCCAAGTTCTTCTATGATGTTATCCGGACAAAACAGAATAGGAATCACATCTCCCAGCTTCTTGATGCAGATGGCATCCTAGTGGGGAGGTCGGCTGAGATCCAGGACGAGGCTGTCAGGTACTATTTTGCGTTATATTTCTAGACTGACTACCTGTCTGTGTTCCCAGAGGTTGTTACGAAGAGATTGGTGACTCCGTATGGGAATAGCATTTTTCTTGCCCCCGTTACTTTGGAGGAGGTGGAATCTATTGTCAAGACGGCAGATCCCAACAAGGCTCCTGGTCCGGATGGTTTTAGCAGTGGTTTCTACGAATGCCATTGGGACATTCTGAAGCATCAGATCTTAGAGGTGGTGCAGGAATTCTTCATTAAAGGGAAGCTTCTGAAAGAGCTGAATCACACTTTCCTGACCTTGGTGCCAAAGAAGGAGGGGGCGACAGCTTTGGCGGATTTCAGACCTATTGCGTGTTGTAATTATCTTTATAAGATAATTACGCACCTTATGTGCCGGCGGATGGAGGGGATCATGCAGGACTTGGTATCTCCGAATCAGGCTGCGTTCATCAAGGGGAGGTCGATCGCTGAGCACAGCCTCCTGGCTCATGAGATGGTGAGGGACTTTAGCAAACCCGGAGGGAAGAAAGCTTGTGTGAAACTGGACCTGAGAAAGGCGTATGACATGGTCAATCGAGACTTTCTCTGTCATCTGATGACCGCCATGGGTTTCGCGGACCACTGGGTTGCATTGATCCGGGAGTGCGCCACGTCTCTCACTTTCTCTGTCCTCATCCAGGACGTTCCTTATGGGTACTTCCAGAGAAATCGTGGGCTTAGGCAAGGTGACCCCGTCCCCTTACCTGTTCACGCTTGTATGGAATACTTCACATGCCTGATGGACATGGCAGTGCACCGTGGGAGGCTGGTCCCTTTGTTTCGGAGGGTGGATCCCCAAGTTACCCACCTTATATATGCAGACGATCTCTTGGTGTTCATTCAGCCATCGACGGAGGGTTTGCAGACGCTTGCAACGATTATGGAAGAATTGCATTCCCTCTCGGACCTCCAGATGAACATGGATAAGAGTCGGGTTTACTTTAGCTCCCTATGTTCCCAGAAGGAGAGGGCCAATGTGCTAGGTATCGCGAGGAGTGATCTTCCGGTGCGATACTTAGGAGTGCCTCTCATAGTCAGCTATGCGCGGGATCAGGATTGCTATAGTCTGGTGGAGTATGTCTAGAGGAGAGTGGAAGATTGGCAAGCCGTCGGTTTGTCATTTGGCGGACGCATCGAGCTGGTCAGATCGGTGATTTCGGTTGTGGCCCATTTCTGGCTACAGTCCATCCTTCTCCCTGTTGCCACCATTCGGAAAGTGGAGCGGCTCTGTGCAGACTTCATTTGGAGGGGGTATGCATGCGATCTCCTGGGAGCAGCTTTGTCGTCCCAGGAAGGAGGGAGGAGTGAGGCTCAGGCCGTTGCTGGAGATTAGGGAGGCCTCCGCGCTTAAGCTGGCTTGGAGATTCATCAGCGGGAGGTCTCTCTGGGCGGACTGGATGCACAGCAGATATGTGAAGCAGGACAACTTTTGGACGTGTGCTACTGACAACAATCACTCAGTCACATTCAAGACTGTCTTGAGACACAGGGGGGTGCTCAATCCGGAAGGTCATGAAGGATGGGTCTGGAACGGACCTCTGACGGGATCCTTGGATAGATCGACGTTCGCTTGTGGACATCAGGGGAGCACCGACATATCAGGAGGACAGGCGTGGTCTTTCGTGTAGCCGCATCATTCGCGACGGGAAGTGGAGGCCGGAGTCTTATTGGTTTACTGTGGGGCTGGGCGGGATCATTAGTTCTATTGTTATTGATCTGGCTTTGCCTGCTGATCGGTGGATTTGGGAGCCGACATGAGCTTCTCCAGGAACTGGGGAGTTCCAATTCCGGAGCTGCTACAACCTCATCCGGCGCACCTTCCCTCAGAGTTCTGACTACGAGTTCGTTTGGTGCAAGGGTCTGGCCATGAAGATGCAGCTCTGTGTCTACAAGCTTCTACTGGGCCGCCTTTTGACTAGGGATCGCCTGAGTTCGTTTGGAGTGCATGTTCCGGATCCCAAGTGTGTGCTTTGCTGTCTGGAATATGAATCTATAAAGTATATTTTCTTCGAGTGCACACTGGCATGGCAGATCTGGTCGGAGCAGAATAGAGTGTTGGGAGTGTGCGTCTCCGGGAAGGGTATTGGGGACATCATCACGGTGCTCCGGGATAGCAGGGGTCGAGGGTAGGACTGGTTCCGGACCGCCAGAGTTCGTCTGGCTGCTTCAGTTTGGCATGTATGGCAGGAACGAAACCATCGGATATTTGAGGGGCTGGTCACCCCTCCGGTAGGCATTCTCCATAACATCGAGTTTGATGTAAATGCTATGGGGAATTGATGAGTGGGAGTCCAACTTTGATTGTATGTTGTAAGACTATTGCATTACTTTTGGAATAAAATTTATCCTTTTTCCAAATATATATATATATATATATATATATATATATATATATATATATATATATATATATATATATATATCATAGACGTCTACTTGTGGAAAATCAAACTTGTCACTATAATTCAGATATAAACATGTATGATTGTCTACTAACCATGTTCTTTGATAAAGAATGAAGAGAGGAAGAGAAAGAAAATGGTCATACCTGAAAGCATTTCCTACACAGTGGCCAAAGTGAAGAGAATGAGAAGAAAATAAAGGATGAGCTACTGCAAAAAGACAAGGGAAAAGGATCAGTGTATATTAAGTATACTTGCTCCAAAAGAACAGAGTTCATTATGGACAGACAACCCACCTTTAGATGCTACCAATACCAAAACAAACAGTCATTTTGGTCAATTTTGCATGTGCACAAATAGGGGGGAAAAAACATTGTTATGCCACTTTAAATCATATTTAGATATTATTTTCTATCTCAACAACAATAGCAATGTTTCTAATTATTTCAATCTTTTGGGGTCTGCAAATATTAGTAGACAGTTTTTAACATTATTCATACATACTCATTATTTTTCTCTTGGATTCATGTATGGGCTGTCAATGGGTACATGAAGGTGGAAATTGGTGACACAAGTAATTTATGTTAACATTCTGAGCCTGAACTCAGCCTGCATGCATTCATTATATAAATATTAAACAAAGAAATAACAGAAGAATGTATGTTATCTATATTTAGATATATACCAGGGTTACAATATTAAAATTGGTAAATAGTTCTTACCTGACATGCACGATAACTAAGTAGCAATTGTAAAATTTAGTACGGAAGTCAACATTCTGAACTCCCAACACCAGAATCTATTAACAAAGTGCAGAATGTAACTTGCTATGAATTTGTCACTGCATGCATTGAAGTGTATCAAGAGGGGATATGCATTCACAAGTGCAGAATATCCATGAATTGTCTTTACATTAGAGAATACACAATGGTTCTTCACACATCTTTGGACTTTCCTTCTGTAAGAACTTCATGGGCTATGACTGTACTTTCAAGGCTTCCATTCCAAGTAATTTGTATATAATTACATGTAAAGAGTCTTCTATCATAATGTGGCAGCACATTTTTTTTCTTCAAACAGTTGCAGATGATCAACATTGAGAGGTTCGCGGATCACTGCAGACACAGCCGCAACCATTTCCTTCGGTGATGAGAATCCATCGGTCCTCATATAAAAAACATGCAGTACTCTGCACATTTTCCAGAACAGATCTTTGCAAGCTCTTGGAACAACGCTTCCCTCACTCTGCAACACCAGCTTCAGGAGTTCCGTCCTACTAGAATTGATTAAACCATCAATCTCCCTCTTAGCCTCGTCTATGGATGGAGAACCGTAGCCATGTTCAGTACGAAGCGTCAAACTAGTTAGTTTGCCTTCCTTGACATCTCGCTGCCAATAAATTCATTTAGTCCTGATACAAATAATAAGAAAAAGCAAATTTAACAAGCATCTCATCCTAATTAGGGAGATTTATCTCAAATAGCAAATGTAGCAGCCTTATTCAGTAAGGGGCTGTTTGGATGGTTGAAGTGGAGCCATGAAGTGGGGATTCTTACATGTGCATCCTTCATGGCTCCACTTCCACAGTTTGGATGTTTGTGTAAGTGCCGACTAGATTTGGAGTAGCACTTCCTGTTGGATGCTTTTGGCTCATTATTTTGCTAATACCACATCCGCGTTTTTTAACAAGGATGTGGGTGAGGGAGTGAGCCATTATTTTTTTAATTAAATCCTTTTAATATTGTTATCAATATTATTAAGTATTAATTTCTAATAAATTAAATAACTAGTAATAGTCCTTAACTATTATTTTAGCTAAATATTAATTTGTAATAAGTGAAATAATTAGCTAGGACATCAAAAATATTAATTTCTAATAAGCTACATACACTCAAAAAAATTTGGGACGTGTCTTTAGATGTTATACCGAAAACGTATCGGACATACCACGAACACTCCAAAATACATTAGGACAAATCAAAATATGTAAGGTGTTTGTGTCGTCTTGTCATTTATCCGTGTTCGTGCAACATAGATGTCAAATACTTTATAATATTAGTTAATATTAAACAATTAAAATGACCATCTCACAAAATAAGTACCATAATGCACAATACTTATATCATATAATACATTATAATACTTAATAAAATATTTGATGATATTATTTGTTAATACTTAAATTAAAAAGTTCAATATAGTTTTAAGAAATAATTGTCAATTTAATTAGATAGTTAATTATTTTTTGTTATTATTATAATGCACTTTTCCAACTTCTCACCTCCTATTTGACTTCCAAACAACAAAACTATGAATTTGCCGCTTTCAAGTTTCACACTTTCAAAGCATCCAAACAAATTAAGTATATACATATGCATATGCATATGCATATGCATATGCATGTGCAACATCCCGATTGCACACTTTCACACTTCCGTCCACTTCAAGCATCCAAACATGCCCTAAAAGATAAAAGAGTTCATGGAGAAACACCCTGAAGTTTCGCGGTTCTTTCTATGAAAATGACTACTTTAAGGCATGAAAAGCAAACTTGAACTTAAGGACAATAGTTAAAATGATGTAGATACCAAAGGGCCTAAATGTAGTTAAAATACGAAGGGATCTGGTAGTACAATGTCATCAATCACTAGAAATTCAACAAAGATGAGCATTTCAATGAAAGGTTGGCCTTCAAATAGGTAATCTACAACACCTTAGCTACCATGTAGCAAGGAGCCTCCTTGGAGGATACACACCCTCTATCTTAAGAGGTTATAGACCTCGTATCAATTGATATTGCTCAAGTTAGCATCTTACAACCACAACTCAACACACGGGTGGTCCAATGGTAGCAATGGTAAGGGAGGGGAAGAATGGGTGTGGGTTCAAATTCCAGCCAGGGTAAAAATTTAATTAAATGGGAGGGGAGCCTTGGTGCTAGTAGCACATCACGGGATGTGTCATTAATGACTGACATATATATATATATATATATATATATAGAGAGAGAGAGAGAGAGAGAGAGAGAGAAGAGAGAGAGGGAGAGAATACGGGATATGAGCTAATGGTTATATTGTAGAATGGAGACTGTCTTGTTGGACCAATAAGAGAAAAGTTTAAACATGGTCCAACATGGCAATGGTGTTTTCCATTTTTTTAACTTTTCTCCTATTGGTTCGACATGGCAATGACTCATTTCACAATATGAACCATCGACTTATATCCCGTCCCCCCCCCCACCCCCCCACCCCCCCCCCCCCCCCCCACACACACACACACACACATATTTTTCATTTATATATAGAAAGACTTAACAGCATGACATTAGCAGCAAATGGAAAGAAAATCAGCTGATTTTAATTAGTAATAAACATTGGACCTAACATAGCAAGTAATTCGTTTGAAATCTGAATAAATTGGTAACAAACCTTTAAGTGTCTGTTTTCAGTTTAAAGGCAATGTAGATATTGTACGTTTCTAAGGATTCCAAATGTTGTAGATCAAGACAAATTGAGTGGTTTTGCAATTAGAACTGACCGAAATCAAATTCCACTGGCAAGATAAAATCATACAAGAAGCACCCAAGATCTAGTCTATAGAAACATATATTTATGGTGGATGTTGTATGTGTGGGTGGGTGGGGTGATGATGAAAACAAGCCTCGATTGTTGCCAAAAGCACATTGTTTGATAGTACTTTTCATGTCGTGTATCTAGCTTGAAGCTGACTACATATTTTGTTGTTGTATCGAGCTTGTAGGATCAAAGTACATATCATGTATCGATTTCCTTCGTTACCTTATCGGAACACTGTAAGCTACATTGTCCCATAAGCAATTTGACTGAAAATTAATATAATCATGCATATATGAATAGATTGAACACAGTGAACAACAATAAATAGCATCATTGAAAGCAGCATCATGCATCATAAAGTCGAAAATTAAGAAAGAAAATATAGTATTACCCAATTGATTCATCAATATAGCATTACTGCATCAGTAAGGACCTAGTTGTTAACAGTTAGGGAGTTAAAATTCAAAAATATTTTATGTTATATATTATACTTTCTAAACAATGTATAAATTTGTTAAAACCCTAGCAAAACATAGGTGAAAAATCCCTAACACACCAGAAAGCTCAAGAATAAAAAAGCAGAAAACAAGACGTTTCTCTATGGGAAGGTGTCCAGAGACATTTAGAGGGGAAGGTTGATGCATGAAGTTGAAAACGGTCTAGAAGGTTATATTGGTATCAGTTTGACTTTTAGAATTTTAGGGTAAGGTTTTAAAAACATTTATTTCTAAACCAATTATAAGTCGGATTTAACCCATTTAGATGTTAGATTCAGATTAAACTGATATTCTAAACCAAATATAAGTCGGATTTAACCTGAAAGAGAGATGTCCTGAACCACTAGACGATGGGGGCATATCCGCCCGACCGTCATCATACGATGATGATAGTATGATCAGTTTTTTTGGAATTGTCAATATAATCTAATGGTATGGCTAAATCCAAAGAGTCTTTCCTACTTTCTATGTTATGATTCGATAGATTATTCTTTTTTTTGGTTTGATACTTCACTTCATGAATGAAGCATCTCATACTATGTAACTCCATATAAAATATTATATATAACTCTATATAAAGAAGTATAGGATTCCTTCAGTTCGGTCAATGTTCGTACCTCATCACCCAATTCGGGAAATGTGACGACTGATAAGTTGTCCCTTTTCGTATCATAATGAATCATATCGTTTATAGGTTATTTATTTCTAAACCAAATATAAGTCGGATTTAACCCATCTCAGATCATTCGTATCTCATCATCCCATTCGGGAAATGTATCGACTGATAAGTTGCCCCTTTGTGTATCATTCAGTGAATCATATCCCTTATAGGTTATATCTTACTGTGTCAGGAGAAACGTTTCGACAACATCTTAAGATACTGAGAGTATACATATGTATATATTCATATTAGAGTTTTCCACTGAATTAAAACTCAAAACATATCATAGGATTGCGGGCATATATGCATACTTCCTAAACCATTTATTCTAAACCAACTACAAGTCGGATTTAACTCATTTAGATTTTAGATTCAGATCAACCTGATATTCTTAACCAGGTATCTAAAGATTATCTTACCTCAGAACCTTGAATGTCATTGAGGAGACGCCCACAGGTGCTCATTAGATAGTACAACTTATGGTACTCATGGTTTCTGATAATATCTTCTGAAAGCTCTGGCCCGACAAAATAGAGAGATGGCAGAACAATTGGTCCTAATGCAAATGAAATATATGCGTTTCTCGTATATTCATCTAGTGTGGGCACCAACTTGTTCCTCTGCCAGTCAAACTCCTTCATCATGGACTCGATCAAGCTAAGCCACTGCAACTTACAATGTCTTACCTTAATAAAAGACTTTCCAAATATACACTAAACACAAAAGATTGGTTTAATATCTCACAATCTCAATAATATGCTTGGTGATGCTACGCTTTTGCAATGCCCACGCCTTAGCCCCAAGCTCATGTATAGTACTGTAGAGAGCAGAAAATACAGTTCTTACTCGTTCAGAACAAAACTCCTCCTCATGATTTCCATCCCACCTGTTAAAAGTTGAAAAAGGGAATCTCGTAAAGATATACCAAACCGTGTTACTTCGCAATCCTACTGAAATCTATTTTTAGAAAATAGATGATAGAAAGAATATTGAATAAGAAAATAACCATACTTCTTAACCAATGTAACAAAATTTACTAGTTCTTCTTTGGTGCCACCAATGTCAAAGAAATCATCTACCACAGTCGTTAGGACACTATTTTTCGCCCAACAAATGCGAGCATCAGACATTTCAGGGGGGGAAAAGTGTTGCAGCGGCAGAGAAATAGCAGTATGCTTGTTTCTGACGAGAAAAATCTAGCTGGTCCAACTTGTTCGCTTTTACCCAACTGTTTGCAAGAAGGGTAATATCGATAAGATGGATAGAACACAATGAGCCTATCATAGAAAATGTAAAAAATAATGAACATACCTTTCGATATGTTCAAGTTCTTTGCGATACATCGACTGGCAGAGATTGAAGTCGTCCACTGCCACTTCAACAAGATCTTCATTGCTGGTGATACAGTTACTGATTATGGAAACCACATGCAAAATATTTAGTAAGATAAAAAAAGTGCACCATAGGAACCAAGTTAAAAAATTTAACAGAATCGTACATATATGATGTTTTGAGAAGGCGGAAACTTTCCACATTATAGTGCTCAATATTTCTCTTGTGCTCTAAGCGTTCCAAATTGGCATAAAAGGGATACTTGAGAACGAAATCAACCTGTAAGGATGAGTTGAAACTTTAGTCTTCAGTTGTCAAGGGCGCAAATACCAGTATGTTATTTTATTAAGCATGAAAGGGACCAAGAACCAAAACAAACTACAGCAGGAAAGTCGAGGCTTAGAAGCCAGAAGCGGAAGTGAGGACGGAAGCGGGGGCGGGGGAACGCGATTACTTAGAAGAGTCTAAAGTTGGGAGCATGCGTTAATAAAAAAATTGTGTATATTAATTATTGTTTTCAAAACTTACAAATATCTTAATATTTATTAGAATTTATAAAGTTCGTTTAAAGTTACAGAGAGATCATTCGCACGTTGATTTTTTGTGATGTCAAGGTAAATAATCTTTAGTTTCTTGGTACTTTGATAAACGTGTATTAAAAATCTTCTTTCTTCCCAAAATTTATGTCCTCTTTTAAAATTATGGTCATATTATAAGAAGCGCTCATGTCGTCGGAGAAACGTGTTCCTGTCGCCGGAGAAACAAGCTTCCGTCATCGGGGACGAGCTCCCAACAAGCTCCCAAGTAAGAACCGCCGAATCGAGATTCTTACTGTGATTTGTTGACCTTCTAGGAGTTTATGACTTCTAAGAATCAAGGTACATAAATATCAGAAATAATAACAAAAGAAAGAAATGTCCTTAATTTGAGATGATTTTGAATAGGATACATGCATGCTCAAGTAAGCATCCAAATTTTACCTTGAATTATCCAACTGGTTTAACAGATAATAACTAAAAGATACCCCTGCTCTGATTTGACATCTTACAGGTGCATGCATGCTTAAATTTCCATATAAATTCTATGTGAAAAATTATGACAAGTAGTAGATAATACTAAAAATGTTACCATAAAATGACTCCTATTGTCGAAAGGTGATAACAAAATAAGTGTCCTTTCTACCTTTTTTTTCCTTTGTTCTACTTCAATACTCCCAACTTTTCTATGACATATATTATAGAAGATCTCAAATGTTAGTATGCGGAAATATGACCCCAATGCAACTGCTCAAGCAGCAAAATATCTGGTCTCGAATCAGTAAGTTGGGTCACAAGACAAATAAACTTCCCACCACAAATTTATCAATCAAGCAATACCTACCTCCTGTGAAATTACATCGGGATTGACTCCACTAGACAACTCTTCCTTTAGATAACGACTTGACCAGGAATTCACTTTCTGAAGAGTTTGGTCATTTGTTAGTATTTTGATTTCTGAAGCCTTGTACAACTCTACAACACTAGTCATATCTCTCAAATATCCTTGCAGTGAATTGTTGAAATGATTAGCTTCATCAAAAAGAGCTAATCCATCTGCAGAACAGTTGACATGTCAAACCTACATCTTTATAATAAAAAAAATAGAGAAACGACAGATATCAGAGGAAAAATCACCTGAAGAAACATCATATCCATTCATACGCAGAATCCTAAATGCCATGGCACATGTGGCAATGTCGGAACAAATTTCCTCATCGTTCTCAACCCAGCATCTGTTATGTTGGCTATAGTCAAGTTTTTTTAACGATAATATAACTATATAGATATTAGAAATCTAAGAGTTCAATCCTACCACCACCTGTAGATCTTGTCCAGTATGCACTTTATATCAGAACTAAAATGTCTAGAGATGCCGAACCTCTCGAGATTGTCAAAAATGCAGAGATGGGTATACATATCTATGGGATATATCGTTGGAACTGCGAGGCAGAAATAGAGTACTCAGAAGCTTCACAGAAAAGAAAAAAAATTACTGCTGAATTTGATCGAACTCTATACTTGATTCATACCTGCATTGCCGAATTTCTGTACGAGTGAGCGCATGTAATTGAGTGATTTCTCATCCTGAGCATGGATAAGTGTGGCAGCGGTTGCAGAAGGTGAATTGAAGAGTGAACCATTTTTCTTCTGAAATTTCATGACTTCTTTCCAATCATGCAATTCGCTTAATCCTTCCGCAACATACGCATGATAGGCTTTTGCTCCCTCTGAGTGGCCCCCTGAACCTCTAGAGGTATATAAGCGGCATGCATGGTACTGAGTTTGAAGAGATTACCCGGTGGCGGAGGAGGCGAGGAGGAAGGAGAAGATGGCGCACCAGGAAGAAGTGGACGAGGCTCATGCGGGAGACGCGGGTCCCGACGAGGGCCGCCATGAGCAGGCCCAGGGTCCCGACGATCTGGGAGACGATCAGCCATGGATCCCAAACCACCAAACCCTAGTTTTTTTTTTCCCTCCTCTCCTCCCGATCTCCTTTATTTCGACCCTAGAATTTTTTTTTTTTTTACAACAAGAAGTGAGTAAACACCGGTGCAAAAGAACTCACTTTTCCGAACGAAACAAAATCCCTAGGCACAATTCTTTGATTCCCACATTTCAAACCCAAAAATTTGAGTTTCCTTCAAAATTAGGGCATTAAAGAAAAACCCAAAAAAATTTGCTTTCAACATCAAGAAGCGGGGAACAAGCTCAGAGAAAAATAATCCTAGAAAAAAAAAAAAAACAAGAACCGGTGCAAAAGAACTCACTTTTCCGAACGAAACCTTAAAATTCCCAAAAAATTTGACTAAAATTTGCTTTCAACATCAAGAAGGGGGGAACAAGCTCAGAGAAAAATAATCCTAGAAAAAAAAAAACAAGAACCGGTGCAAAAGAACTCACTTTTCCGAACGAAACCGGACATGTAGAAGGAAAGGTTATTTCGAAGCATAATCGAACGGAAAAGTTCGCTCCTTTCGTTTAATTCGGGTTCGAACTTCTTGTTGGGTTAGGAGTTCGTGGAAATTCATGCAAAAAGAAATTTTTTTATTAGACGATCAATACAAAATAATTGCTATCTACATACAATCACACGCATGGATGCATGTACAATCACGATAATCCTCCATGCATGCATGTAACTCGTCTTCTTGGCTTCTTTTCTTTGCTTCGAAGACCGACGGGAACCATCCAGAGTCACCCCCATCTTCGCGCAACCAACGGGAACACCGAGTAGCAACCACCGTGAACACCGAGTGCATGGAGTGCATGGCATCGGCCGGAGGATGTCGACGCCTGTTGAAACTTGAAACGGAACTGGTACCGTGACCGAGCATCTTGGCCCCCGAGCGATTCTTCGAAGATGCGTGCCAGGACCCCATCCCTCCATATAGGGACCTGTAGCTGGAGCCCTCAAACCTTGACAGGACTAGAGAAGGGTGGGAGAGGTGCTGCGAATAGCTATACCAGCCGCCGGAGTCGTGATGATGAAAGATCTTGACGGTGTGTGCCACGGTCAAGATCACAAGAACGATCCGTTCTCCGCATCGGCCCAGCCGACTCATGAGAGGGGGCTCCTCCTCGACTTCAGGTGGCAAATCCACCATGGAAAGGGTTTCCCGCCGGCAATCGAAGCAGCATGCGCCCAGCGGCTCATCCGCCCTGGGATCGAGAAGCCAGTAAGCGCGCGCCCGGCAGGAAACGCCGCCACAGAACGACACGCGCCGGAACGTGCGTAGGCCGTGGTGGCGCTGCCAGGCCCACCTGTCCGATGAGAATGTTGGTGTTTTTGCCTTTGGACTAGAAAAGATAGTCCCACATCGGCTACACCAAATGGTGAGTATCTCAATATAATGCATTGATTGTGTTGAGGTGTGCACATGAGGTGTAGTGGGGCACAAGTTTGTGCCATGTGGGAGTATTTTCCTAGAAGGAAAAAGGATTAAATCCAACAAGGATGCAACTTCTATGCTGATTGTGGGATGATCTAAAATATCAAACTCTATTTTTGAGTATTGGTATTTTAGTCCCACATCGGATAGGAGAAGAGGTGAAGTCTCAACTCCACTCTATAAATAGAGCCCCTTGGCCTTTCAAAGTAAAGTCCAGGAAGCCCGTTCAAGTCTCAAATATTGACTTACGAGCGTTCCAGAAGTTCTTCGTGAACTTGCTGGTTCCTGGAAGCAGATCGTGTTGGGGCGAATCTTGCTTTGAGCAACGGTGATCTTAATCACCCCAGCAAGAACCTTTCATCTTCTTCTTTCTTCTCCTTCATCTAAGTTGTAACTCAGTTCTGTCCGTCTGCAACTGCGATTGCAAGGAAGAATGTGAGATTTATTTTCTAAACTCAGTTCTGTCCGTCAGCAACTGCGATTGCGAGGAAGAACGTGAGATTTACTTTCTGATTATTGTTGTTTTTGTAATCAGATTTATATTATAGTGTTCCTCTTGGATTTCGAGAATAATCAGAAGGTGAACATTCGTTGAACCTCTGATCTCGACATCGAGTCTACCATCTTTGATCAAGCCCCGGGACTAACAATCTCAAAGCAAGATCCTTGTAGATGGAGAACTCTCGTGCTTCTCTCATCGATACCAGCTTTAACAAGTTGGAGAAATTCGATGGAGAACATTTCCAAATCTGGAAGAGGAAGGCCACCCTTAATCTTCAACTCGTGGACGTGGACCATGTGTTGATTGAGGATGAACCGACGAATCCAGAAGGAGAACTGTCGAAGCTATTGCTGCTGCACTCGTCAAGCAGAGCAAATGGAAGAGAGAAAATAGCATCTGTAAACTGCTAATTCTCAATTCTATGGAAGACTCTATGGCAGAGTCATATTCCAAGAAGGTGAAGGCCAAAGAGATCTGGAATTCTTTGGGTAAGCTATATGAAGATGATGAGAACAGGTCCAAAAACTTCATCGTCGAGAAGTACCACAAGTGGCTCTTCGAAGACGAGATGGCGATGCTACCTCAAGTAAAGGAATTCCTGAAGTTGCGCCAGAAGTAAGATGACGAGAAGATGTCCCTCGTCGACAAGTTTGTCGTCGGAGGGATAGTCTCGAAACTTCCTGCTGGTTGGAGCAACTTCTATGCTAGAATACATTGGAAAAAGCTGGACATTAGCTTGGAAGATATTCTACAAGAGATCCACGTTGAGGACGAAATACGATCTCAACAGAAGATGGACTCTCTGTCCAAACAACTGGCTAAGGCCAACTTGGTGCAGAGAAGAGAGTTCAAGGGGAAGCAGGTGGCTTCTCATCACAAGAAGGACTCCACTAATCTAAAAGTGAACGGTCCTTCGTTCAAGCAACAGAAGTCCAAGTCCCACGTGACTTGCTTCAACTGTGACAAGAATGGCCACTACATGAGTGAATGCAAATCCAAGCACAAACCAAAATAGCAGGTATAGCTAAACTTGGTTATTTTGATTACTTAACTTGGTTGCTATTGTTGCACAGGTTGAGTTATCTAGCGTGATAGCTGACTAGTGGTCTGACACTAGTGCATCTGACCACGTGTGCTCTCAAAGGAGCTGTTCACCAAGGACGAGCCATGTTATGACGAAGGTCTCGATGGCAAACATATATCTAGCAAAAGTTCTGAAGATCGAGACAGTGGTTATTAACCACCGACAAAGACACTGGAATGCGTGTTGCACGTACCAGAGATTTTTTGGCAATTTGATCTCAGAAAGTCTGTTATCTGATACAGACTTGAAAGATGGACATTCGTACTAGCCAGATGATAATTTTTTGACGAAGAACATGCTTCGAAAAGATGTTCGGTGTTGAAGGAATGTTCGAACTTCTGCTGATGGCGATGAAGTTACTTCATTGAGTGGACTGAGAATTGTTCTATGACAGAAGCAGACTCAAGCTGTCCTACCGGAACCTTATCTACCGGAACCTTACTTCATTGAGTGAGGAGTTTAAGGTCTGTGCAGATACAAGACTGTTGGGAAGCTGCTTAGACGATTGAACTAAAATACTGACCATCTGGAGTTAGTATACTCAGATATCTGTGACTTTTATCAATTCTCCACAGAGGCCGATTCGAAGTGTTTCTCGAAGTGCATGTTTGCATGACTTCTCAAGTAGAAGGATGCAGCATTCGAGTAGTTCAGAGACTTCAGGGATGAAGCTGAACGTTAAACCGATCTACAACTACTCAGAAGTGATCGAGATGTAGAGTATAGGTCTCATGAATTCACATCGTTCTGTAAAGAACATGGAATCATCAATGAGACTACTGCTCCGTATTCTCCTCAATCTAACGGGATAGCGGAGAGGAAGAACAGAACGTTGACAGAAATGATGAACTCAATGCTGCTAACTACGGGTCTTCCTCAATGCTAATGGGGAGAAGCTGCATTGACGACCACTTTTATTCTAAATAGAGTGTCGTATGCAACTTCGGACGCAACTCTTCATGGACACTGGTTCAAAGTCAGACCTAACTTGAATGTCATTCGAGTGTGGGGGTATCTGGCTTATGTGAAGCTCCCAGATCTGAAGATTCAGAAGCTGGGGACTAGGACTACGAAGATGATCTTCTTGGGGTATGTCGAGAAGAGTGATGCTCGGAGATTTCTTGATATTGAGTCAAATCATATCATCGAATCTCGTGAAGATAATTTGCAAGGCACAAGAATATTGTTCTTACGGATAAACCGGAGAACAATAAGGGTGCGCAAGAAACTGAAGTTTTCAATAAAGAAGTAGTCCAAGAAGATGTTGTTGTTGAAACAACGGTTGAACCAGAACTCGCTGAGCCATCGTCGAAGCGAGCGAGGAGGCCGAAGAACTTTGGAGATGACTTCATCACCTATCATGTGGAAGCAGATCCTCTTACCTATGATGAGGCGATGAAGACGAGAGATGATATTTTCTGGAAGGAGACGATTGACAATGAAATTGATTCCATCACCTCAAAATAACAATTGGGTGTTGGTTGATCTTCCTGAACGTGCAAAATCCATCGGATGCAAATAGATCTTCAAGAATAAGATGAAAGCAGATGGAACTATTGACAAGTTCAAGGCCAGGTTGGTGGCCAAGGGGTTTTCTCAGAAGCAGGGGATCGATTACTTTGACACGTATGCTTCAGTAACCTGGATGACCACCATCAGAATGTTGATTGCTCTCGCAGCGATACATAAGATGGTGATACATCAGATGGATATGAAAACGGCATTCCTGAATGGCGAGCTGACCGAAGAGATCTACATACAACAACCAGAAGGGTTTGTCATCAAAGGTCTTGAAGACAAAGTTTGCAAGTTGGTGAAATCTATGTACGGTTTAAAGCAAGCTCCCAAAATATGGCATGAGAAGTTTGACAAAGTCATAAGGTCAAATGGCTACAGGGTCAGTGAAACAGACAAGTGTGTCTATACGAAGTTTGCTGACGGAAGAGGAGTCATCGTTTGTCTATACGTGGACGACATGCTAATCCTAGGTACGGATATAAGCTGTGTCACGGAGACAAAGAAGTTCCTCTCGACGAAGTTCAGTATGAAGGACTTGGGGAATGCTGATGTTATCTTGGAACTCAAGATTATCCGGACAGACACTGGACTAGCGCTGTCACAGTCTCATTATGTTGAGAAGATGATCACTCGTTACGGGTATCAGGATCTTCCAGGGATCGATACGCCGTACAAGTGTGATATGAAACTGAAGCCTAATTCAAGAAAAAGCGTCAGGCAGCTGGAGTATGCAAGCGTAATCGGGAGTTTGATGTATGCTACTACTGCCACAAGGCCTGACATAGCTTTCGCTGTAGGAATGCTGAGTCATTTCACGAGCAACCAAGGCATTGAGTACTGGAAAGCTGTGAAACGGGTTATGAGATATCTCAAGAAGACTCAGACATATGCACTGTACTACAGCGGAGATCCGTCGGTAGTGGAAGGCTTCAGTGATGCCAGTTGCTGCTCAGAATTAGAGAGCGAGAGGTCTACAGGTGGATTCATATTCACAACGGATGGAGCTGCTATATCGTAGAAGTCGAAGAAGCAGACTATGCTCTCGCGATCATCTATAGAATCTGAGTTCTTTACACTTGATACCGCAGCAGATGAAGCAGAGTGGCTTCGGGAGCTCATGTATGATCTTCTAGTGGTTGGGGCGCAGATACCGACAATTTCGATATACTGCGACAACCAGGCGACTGCAGCGGTGGCATCGAATGATCTCTTCAACAGAAAGAAGAGAATTGTGCGGTTGAAGCACTAGGCAATGAACGATCTCATCAAGAGAGGTGTCATTGCAGTGATTGATGTTCGGAGTCAGGAGAACCTGACGGATCCGTTCACCAAGGGCCTCAAGCGCCAGCTGGTCGATGACACAGCTTGTAAAATGGGCTTGAAGGCATTCTGATATTGTGTTATTACATTCCTACCATAAAGTTTTATGCTATTAGTTCAAAGAGAAATCTACTAGGCATCTAGCTTTTGGTTCAAGGGAGGACTATTAACCAGAAGAATATCAGGAACGGTGGGTACTTGTCCTATGTGACATGGAGAGGTTACGGACCTACAACCACTGTTGTCTACTGTTGTTTTCTGCAAAAAACGGATCCTGTGGGAAGGTTGGCTTAAATGCCTTAATGAGTTCTCAGGCAGAGTGAATGCCTGGAGTGCTTTACAGGAAGCACGGTAGCGCAGCACTACAAGGAGTGTAACTCCATGCTACAGTGGGGTGACTCCACCATGAGGTTCCCAAGTAGGGGTAATGCTTCGGCTTTGCAAGCCAAATCACAGCGGAGTAGCACCGCAAATAGGCAGGTAGCCTAATGCTGTATGATAATCGTAATAAAGAGAGGTAGACAACACTACAAAGAGGACGATGTCCTCATGTTACAGTGGCATGACACCACGAAGAGGTACCAGGTAGGGTAAAGCCTCGGCTTTGCGAGCCATGTCATAGCGGTGTAACACCGCACGGAAGTGCAAGGCTTCATGCTGGGTAGTTTGGCACTACAAAGAGGCCTGTGACCTCATGCTACAGTAGTATGACACTACGATGAGGTACCCAGGTGGGGTAAAGCCTCGGCTTTAAGCCATGTCATAGCGGCGTAGCACCACAAAGAAGCGCAATGCTTCATGCCATGACTCTTTATAAAGAACTCACCTATAGTGTATGGACAGAGATATCAGGCCGTCTCTTGAGGGTAAACTTGTAGATGCCCAAAAATTATACACTGAAACCAGGCTGGCACAAGGCCTTCAATATGCAGCCAGAAGCACAGTTGATGTCATTATGTGAGTAGGAAGAATTACAGTTATGGTGCAGAATTCAAGGCTTAGTCCATTCTTGTATCATGCTGTTATTTAACCTATGCAGGAAGATTCAAGTTGTAGCGACATCTCTCCTAATGCATGATGGACAGTCACTGTGGGGAACGCTCAACCCATATATTGAGATATGTGGGGGATTGTTGGTGTTTTTGCCTTTGGACTAGAAAAGATAGTCCCACATCGGCTACACCAAATGGTGAGTATCTCAATATAATGCATTGCTTGTGTTGAGGTGTGCACATGAGGTGTAGCGGGGCACAAGTTTGTGCCATGTGGGAGTATTTTCCTAGAAGGAAAAAGGATTAAATCAACAAGGATGCAAGTTAATTTTTTTGTACGGACTCGGACTCGGACGCGTACTCCAGGATTGTCTCGTGCATGCACGGGAGTGTTCGGGGGGTAAGCGTGGACTGGCACACTTCTATGCTGATTGTGGGATGATCTAAAATATCAAACTCTATTTTTGAGTATTGGTATTTTAGTCCCACATCGGATAGGAGAAGAGGTGAAGTCTCAACTCCACTCTATAAATAGAGCGCCTTGGCCTCCTTTGAAAGATTCACCAAGAAGAGAATTAAGGGAGTCTGTAAAGTCCAGGAAGCCCGTTCAAGTCTCAAATATTGACTTACGAGCGTTCCAGAAGTTCTTCG